>JACWTT010000049.1:0-254827 GCA_014851275.1 Cryphonectria japonica
AATTACTATTGAAAGAAATTCAAAGATAAATAGTCTGTATATTTCCTCTTTATTTAAGATAGAAATATAGCATTATCAAGCAATTCAATCAAGCCTTTTAACCAACTATCAACTTTCTAACTAACTAGTATTTCCCTCTTCCTACTACCTTTTGACTAATATATATATTATAGTATTTTTTATTAAGAACTTTTCTAAATCTAATATTAGGTTTTTTAACTGTCTGAATAATTTGTCTATTTTCTTATATAGAGAACTATTTGTATTTGATTTTTTCTGAAAAGTATAGTCTGTAACTGTAGCTAATATATAAAATCTATATAATCTTGTAGTATTTGTAGTATATATAGTCAATTTATAGGTTTTTATATTGCAAAGCTTTTGTAGAGTACATTAGAACTAAAATAAAGAATTCTCTAAAGCTAAGTCTGTATACTAAATATTCTATTTTGCTATTTTTAAAAATAAAGCTAAATTCTAATATAGCTTTTTAGAATTTGAAAAAATTGTTCTAATTATTCTTATTATCTATTCCTGGAATAATTAGTTCTAAAAAGCTATCTGATTATTTATTAGAGAATATTTTTTCGAAAATTATTAAAAATTATTCTATTTATTATTCTTTATAATATTCCAGAGAATAATTTCTCTTATTGTTTTATTTGAAAGCCTATTTCTTTTTAATAGTACTAGAATAGTCTAAATTGCTATTATTTATAGCTATATTATAAATAGATTTTTTTTCTATTGCTAATTATTTAGTTTTCTTTAATGCTTTTAGAAACTATTCTAAGCTTTCCTTATTTAATAAATATATTAAGTAATTATTATTATAATAGAAAGTTTAACTAAAGTTTCTGTAATTAATAGAGACTGATATTTACTTTATTAGAATATTATTATTTAGCTAATTAGATTTCTGTATTTGTATAATATTTAGTTATTATCTTTCTGGAATAGTTCTCTATTGCTATTATTATCTAGATTAATAGCAATCTTATATAGAATAATTTAATTTATTATAATTAAAGCAGTTTCTGCTATTCTATTTATTGCTATTACTATTTTTGTATATAATAGTATTAAATTCTATTAGTCTAGTATAGATTATACTATTTTAGACTATTCTATAATATAATCAGTAAGAGTTTTATAGCTATTTTTAGTATTTTTTGCTAATATTAAACTAGAAATTCTATATTTAGCTTTTTTTTTTTACTTTTCTCTATTTTCTATTTGTAAAGTCAGTTATCAATATAGATTGCTATATTTGTAAAAATTATAAAGTTTTCAGGCTAATTCTACTTACAAATCTTATTTTTATTTTTATTTTTAAAGTTTTTATAATAATATTTTATAAAGCTTTTACTTTTTTATAAAACTTATACTACAAATTACTTAAATTCGACTATATAGGCTAAAGCTAATTTAATTTGTTTGAATTCTATAAATTATTAAGCTGTAATATATTTTTTATTAGAATTACTAAAAGTTTTTTTAAAAGCTTTTTCAAAGCTAATAAAAAAGTTAAATATATTTTTTATAGTTTAGGTATATGTATAGAAGATATATTAATATTCTAAATAGTTGTATAGAGATAGTTTGTACTAGATAAAAGTATTTTTCAAAGCAGATACTAGTAAGAATCAAAAGGTAGTAGAAAGAGAGAAATACTAGTTAGTTAGAAAAGTTGATAGTTGGTTGAAAGGCTTAATTGAATTGCTTAATCCTATAGTTTTATCTTGAATAAAGAGGAAATGTACAGACTATTTATCTTTGAA
This sequence comes from Cryphonectria japonica, assembly GCA_014851275.1. Classification (NCBI taxonomy): domain Eukaryota; kingdom Fungi; phylum Ascomycota; class Sordariomycetes; order Diaporthales; family Cryphonectriaceae; genus Cryphonectria; species Cryphonectria japonica. The sequence continues at coordinate 1,782 of JACWTT010000049.1, forward strand.
TTTCTTTCAATAGTAATTCACCAATTGAACTAATTTGTTTATTTCTTTATTAGCTAAATTATAACATTCTTTATTTGTTTATACATTCTTTTTTTAATTAGTTTAATCTAAATTCTTAGATAATATTCTAGTACTGGAATTCTATTTGTATAGAAACAGTTTGTTATCTAATTTTAACAGGAATTTTATCCTATAGTATTTATTTGTTTGTTTAATTTAAATAAGAATGTTTATTTCAATAGGAATTCTATTCTATAGTATTTGTTTGTTTGTTTATTTGAATAAGAATATTTGAATTAAAGTAATTAGCTGAAATTCCTTTTTAGAGCTTTTGCTTCTCAGTCTAAAGTTTATTCTTTTTATTAGAAATAGTTACTATTGGAAATAGTAGACTAATAGCCCCTTTTAAAGTATATTTTATATATTTTGTTTATAAAATTTAGCTTAGTTTGTTTTAGTAAAAACCTATAAATTAGGTAAAAGCTATTATTTTAATACTCTTTTCGATATTAAAATAGAGAAATATTTATTTTTAAAACTTTCAATTGTTATATATATATATATATATATATATATATATATATGTATTACTAGCTTTTTAGGCTATTAAGTAATTTCTTTACTAAATAAGCTTAGCTTTTCAATATAGTTTGTAAACTGATTAATAGGAATGCCTTTTATTTCAAAGATTAGCTAGATTTTCTTTGCTTTTACAGTAAGTTAGAGTAAGTTTACCTTTTTGAATATACTGCTTTATATAGTAATAGCAAATATCTATATGCTTACTTCTTTTATAGTATTCTGGGTTTTCAGCTAGTTTCTATACTAATTCTGAATCTGTTATAATAACAGACTTATTTAGATCTAAACCTAATTCTAATTCGTTATTAAATAAATTCAGTTAATAATTTAGGTAAATAACTTCTTTAGCAGCTTCTTTTAAGCCTATATATTCAGCTTCGCTTATACTAATAGCAACAGTTTGTTATAAACTACTAATCTAGCTAATTAGATTATTATGCTCTAAATAAAAGATATAACTAGCTACATTAGTTCTATCGTCTAAATTATCAGTATAACTACTATTGCTAAATTCTATTAAATTTAATTTAACAGAATTCTTATTATATAGATTATAGCAAATACCTAGATTAGATTTATTTACTAAATAGCTCTATATACGATTTAAAGCATTCCAATATTCTTTTGAAGAATTTAATATAAACTTTAAGCATAAATTAACTTTATATATTATATCAGATCTAGTTTTTATAGCTAAATATAGTAATATATCTATTTGTTATTAATATAGTTTTATATTATTAGCATTTGCTTTGTTATTTAATTTACAAAGTTTTAGATTTGTTTTAACAAATATATTAAATCTTTTCAAATACTGTTTATCAAATCTTTCTATACGTTTTTTAGTATATTTAGTTTGGTATATTTTTAGTATATTATTTTCTTTATTTATTTCTATTTCTATATCTAGGAAATTAGTAGGAATTCCTATATACTGAATTTTTATATCAATATTAGCTTTATGTAATAAGCACTGCAGTAATCCGAAGATTTCTAAGTACCGAAGAGGTTTATACTAACAAGAGCAGTGCTAAATACAGGCTTTGAATACAGAAACAAACTAAAGTCTGAATATATATAACTCACTGCCTTTAGAGCTATTCAAGTATATATCAAATAAATACTTAAATTGACAACTGAAAAGCTATATACAATAATCTATCTAGTAGTAATAAATATATCTTTATATATCTAGCTCTTTATTATAAGTCGATAAAGTTGATAATTAACTGTATTAACTGGTTAACAGAGTCGATAGTTGACTATATTAACTGTATATCCTTTATAACTCTAGCTCTAGATTATATAATATATTATAGTCTATAGCTAAGTATTGAATCTTAGGTATTAGAGATTTCTTTCTGGATAGCTTCTGTACTTACTGCTTTATAATCTGTATATTGGATAGATTATAATAATATTTCTCTTCTATTAGTTATTATCTTTAATAATCTTCTGTAAGTTTTCTAGCAAGCTATTCGTATATATAGTTATACTTTTCTAATTCGTTATATTAGATAGAACTCTAAATGCTTGTATTGCTAAGCCGAAATCTTCCAGTTTTTATTCTAATAGATTAAAGCAAAAAAAGTTTTTTTATTCTATTATTTTTTCGAAAGCTATTGCTATAATTCTATATTTTTCCTGCAATTTACAGAGCCTAAAATTCTGTTAGATATTAATCGAAGATTCTTTTCGGTATACTGAATATATATATTGTCAATATTCAAAGTACAACATTCTTAATCTTACAAATTCTTTAGACTTTCTTTATATTTCTTTCTAATACCAAAAGTTGGAAGATAAGATAGGAAACCTAGAGAAAAAGTACAAAATCTTTAATACAAAAATTAGTTGTATTTATACTCAGAAAAAATATAGCAGAAAAAAATAGCTTAGGCTATTTGTTATATTCTTACAAATCTGGAAAAGCTTAAAAAAGAAAAAGCTAAAAAAGCTAAAGCTAAGCAGATTTGTACTGCTGCTAAAGTATATTCTGTAGTAGCTAAAGAATTAGCCGCTATAGCAAGAGATCTTTTTTTTTTGAAAAGTTTGATTAGAATTCTATAAATATAGAAAATAATATAGTAGATTAGTTAAGTTTTCTAGATAAAGCTATAGTATCTAGTTTTTGTTCTAAAATAGAATAGTCTATTTAATTAGCCTGTTTGGTAGTTATTTTAGATTAGAAAAGTTTTATATAAACAGTTAACTAATAGTAATTTCTAATTAGTACTTTTTTTAACTAGTCTCTATCCTGACTATTCTGGATATACAATTAGTTGTATTTTTCTTTTGACTAGTTATTTAGTTTTTCTAACTGGTTAAGCTTTATTTTTAACTGATTTCTTGTAATTACTAGTTATTAGTTTATACTTGTAGAATTTTGACTGCATTGTTTCCTTGCTAGTAGCTTTGCTGACTAGTTAGGTATTTTGTTAATTAGTTTTATAGTTTCGACTGGTTGTATTCGAAACTAGTTATACTTTTTCCTTCATCTAGATATTAGTCTGGTATAATTGATAAAGTTTTTGTTTATAGTTATTTAAATTTTCTGCTAGTTTCCAAGAATTTTTGCTTATTAGATAATTCTTTTATTTTACTAGATATTCTCAGATATCTTTAGTTTCTCTATATTTCAAGATTCGTTTTATTTCAAATTCTAGTTTATAGCTTTCTAGTCTAATAGTATTCTTAATAGATATTATTTAAAGCTAGTTTAAATAGTAATATATAGAAAACTGAATATATTCTTATTTTGTAAAGTAGTATAAGTTTGTAGTTAACTAATAAAATTTATTATAAGATTTTAAAAAGTTCTAATTTCTTATAATTAAGTTTGTTATTAGGCTTAATTGTTTTAATATTCTTACAAAAAAAGTAAGCTTTATCTTTTTTCTGTAGAATTAGTTTTTTAATTCTTTTTAAATTTGCAAATCGTATTATTTATTTTCTGATAAATTGTAGATTTGTTTATAATTCTTTCTAGATTTTCTTAATTTTCTTAATCTTTTTATCTATAGTTTCTATATTTACTTCTAGCAAAGCTTTATAGTAAGCTATCAGATTATATCTATAAAGTATATAGAATAATAATTTTTCTATTATACTAATATTTATACTATTATAAACAAATTATATAAATAGTAGTAAATTAATATAATATTATAAATATTATTCTAATATCTAGTTTATTTATTCTATTTATCTATCTATTTATAGATAAAAAGCTATTAATAGCTTATAGATTGCTTCAAATTATTTTATAAATAATTTCTAAAAATTTAATATAAATAACTTATCTTTATTAGAAATTACTTTTTCTAATATACTATAATTAGTAATAATTATTCTAAAGAATATATATATATAATTTTCTATGATACTACTTTTCTTATAAAACAATATATATATATATATATTTAGTCTGCAAACTATTACTAAAATACTATTATATTATATTTTAATTAAAAGTTTTTATAAAAAAGATAGCTTAATAATAAAATTTAAGCTAGTTAATTACTAAATAGTTATAAATACTAATAAAAATTATAGCAGTCTGTAAAATTTATATTATTCTGTTTTTTTCTTTCTATAATTATTATATATTTGTAGAATATTTTTAATTTCTTTTCTAAAATCTAGTAAATTCTAATATTATTTGATTTTTTTATAAATAATTTTAATTTCTTTATATCTATATACTAGAATATTGTATATATTTCGAATATATTTATTCTATTTTTCTAATAATATTTATTTAGAATTTTTCTCTAAAAATCTAATTTTAAAAATAATATTTAATTCTTTATATATATTAATAAAATTTCTATCTTTATCTGTAGTAAAAATATTTTATATATTTTAGAAATCTGTATTTTAGTAATCTGATTGTTTGCTAAAAAATATCTGCTCTATTATTTTTTGATTTTTTATAGTATATAATTTTAAAGTCAAATTATAAAAAATTCTACTTATCTAACTTATTATTTATTCAGAATTTTAATTATTATAAATATAATCAGATTCTTATAATCTAAATAATCTATAATTAGATGTTTAGTACTAATTAGATAGTATTATTATTTTTCAAAAGCTTTAATAATTACTATAAATTTCTAGCCTGGAATTCTATAGTTAAGTTTAGAATTATTAAGCTTTTTTGAAGAATTATTTACTATTCTGAAATATTTTTAATTATCTTATTATTCTAGTTATCTGCTAAATATATATTCTAATATATTAGTTTCAATTTTAAATAGTTTATAGAAATCTGCTTTATATAGTATTAGTTCTAAAATAATATAGTTAATAATCTTATTAAAAGCTTTCTAAGCTTTAGCTATTTATTTGAAAGATTAGTTTTTTTTAGTAAAATCTGTAAAGAAGTATATAATCTAGCTATAATTTTTAATAAACTGTTTATAGAAGTTAATATATCTGAGAAAAGATCTAATATTTTTAATATTTTTAGAAATTAACTATTTTCTAATAGTTTCTATTTTATCTTTCTATAGCTTAATATATTCTGATTTAATTATATATTTAAAATAGTTAATCTTTTAAATATAAAAATAACTTTTTGCTAGTTTTATAAAAAATTTAATATTTTAGAGTATCTGTAGTACTGTTTGTATATATTATTTATACTATTTGAGATTTCTAGAGTAAATAAGAATATTATTAAAGTAGGCAATAATAAATGTATCTAGGTATTTGTATAGAATATAATTAATTATTTTCTTAAAAGATACTAGTATATTAGTTTATCTGAAGGATATAATTATATATTTGTAATATCTGTAGCATATTCTGAAAGCAGTTTTCTATTTTTTAACTCTAATAAAATTGTAAACTTTTTTAAAATTAAAAGCTATAAACTATCCAGCTTTTTATGACCTATTTTGTAATTTCTTGATAAATAGTAATAAATAGTAGTTTTTAATTATAATATTATTAAATTATTAGTAATTAATATATAGCCTAAATTTGCTATTTTTCTTTAATATAAATAGAATAAAATATTCTGCTAATAATTGTAAGAATCTAATTATTTTTTTAAAGTTTTTATTAAAGTATTTTCTAAGTATTTCAAATTATATTTTATTAAATCTATAAATAGAAAAAAACTCCAATTATTTTCCTTTTTAAAATAGTATCTTATAGTTATATAGACTATATTTTAGTAATTTTATATCTAAATTGTCTTGAAATAATTTTTTAAATTTATAGTACTTTTATAATATACTAACAAATATTAGTTCTAGTCTTTATATTGTCTCTGCTATTTAGAGAAATAATAGATATTATTAAATATTTTTTCTTTCTTATATTATATAAGAAACTATTTTAGTTATATTATAGCTTATTCTGCTATTATATTGTTTATTAATATCTAAAAGCTTTAAATATTTCTTTTAGTTTAGTACGAATTTCTGATTTGTTATATATTGCTCTAGTATAGACTAGGTATATTATACTAATATCTGCTTCTTAATTATATTAATCTGCTAAAATTCTAATACTAATAGAGTATTCTCTTTATTAGATTTTTCTTTTTAAGCTATTAGCTCTGCTAATCTAGAAGTATATAGTAAATTGTTTGAGTATTCTTTTCTCAAACTATATTTAGTAACTAATTTCTATCTTTTGCTATTAATTGTAACTTTCTCTATAAGTACAGCTTGTTTCCAAGAAATCTAGCTAGTAGTCTAATTAATTTGAAAATTATACTTTCTAAGCTAAAATATTTTTAAAATTAGCTTATATTCTACTATATTTATAATATCAAAAATAATAAATATTATATATTTTTAGATTAAAACAGATAGATAATTAGTCTTTATATTAATTATATCTTAGTTATATATAATAATCTGTTTTTTTATAGTAAAAAGATTATAAATTTTCTTTTTCTAATACTATATAATTTATATTTTATTAATAATATTTAGTAATATAAAATTTCTTTAAATACTACTATCTAATGAAGCTTTATATTTATTTCTGTTAATATAGATATTAAATTTTATATATATTTTGTTTGTAATATTTATAATATATAAGAATTTTTAAGCTTTAATTATCTGTAGTTTTATTACAGTCAATCTTTTCCTTTTAGAGTCTAAGCTTGTTATATTACTTTTTAAGCAAGCTTTCTTATTTATTATTATTTGTACTTATATTTTTCTCTAGCTGCTTATTTCTTATACTAGTTACAGATTTTATTGCTTATATAAATAATATAGTTAATTGTCTAGTACTGTTACTACTTTGTTTTCCTGTTAATATAATTCTTAGAGCAGTTATTTAGTAGCTTAATATATATATATTATTGTTTTTTCCTGAGAACTTTTCTATATCTGATATTAGTTTTTTTCTATAATCTAAATAATTTATCTGTTTTCTTATACTAGAAAATATTTATATTTAACTTTTTCTAAAAAGTGTAGCCTATATCTATAGCTAATATATAAGATCTATATAATCTTATAGTATTTGTAATATATATAATTGATTCTAGAGTCTTTATATTATATAGTATCTATAGTATAGATCGGAATATAAATAAAGAATTTTCTAAAACTGAGTCTATATATTAGATATTCGATTTTATTATTCTTAGAAATAATATTGAATTCTGACAGAGTTTTCTATAGTTTGGAATTGTTCTAGTTATCTTTATTATCTATTTCTAGGATAATTAGTTCTAATAGACTATCTAATTGTCTATTAGGAAACAATTCTTTAAAAATTGCTAAGAATTATTTTATCTATTATTTCTTATAATATTCTAAAAAGTATTTTCCCTTATTATCTTGCTTAAAAGCCTATTCTTTTTCAATAATATTTAAGCAGTCTAAATTGCTATTATTTATAATTATATTATAAATAGATTTTTTTCTTTCTATTACTAATTGCTTAGTCTTTCTTAATACTTTCAGATACTATTCTAAGCTTTCTTTATTTAAAAAATATATTAAATAATTATTATTATAATAGAAAGTCTAATTAAAGTTTCTATAGTTAACAGAATCTGATATTTACTTTATTAGAATATTATTATTTAGCTAATTAGATTTTTTTACTTGTATAATATTAAGCTATTATTTTTCTAGAATAGATCTCTATTGCTATTATTATCTAGACTAGCAGCAATCTTTTGTAAAGTAATCTGATTTATTATAATTGAAACAGTTCTTATTATTTTGCTTATAGCTACTATTATTTCTGTATATAGCAGCATTAATTCGTATTAGTTCTGTATAAATAGTTTCTCTATATACTGTACTTAGTAGATTCTAAAATCAGCTCTATTAGAGTTAGTATTTCTTTTTAGTATTAGCTATTATTATATAAAATATCTATATAATATATTCTTTTTTTTTATTTTTCTAGTTTCTATTTATATTATTAGTTATCGATTTTTGTAGGAAGTATAATAAATTCTGTAAATTTTATAAATTATTTAGTTCTAGCAAAATTATTTTTATTTTTTTTCAGGCTATTATAATACTAGATAATTAATATTTAATTAAAAAAGCTTTTCTAAATTCTATAGTATATTTAGTTACTAATTTAGTTTGTTTAAACTTGAGTAGCTTATATTTAGCTTTGTATTACTTGTTAGTATTGCTGAAAATATTCTTAAATATTTATTCTAAATTATTAAATTTCTTAAAAATATATTAGATATTCTTTTTCTGATTAGGCTTTTTATAGTCAAGATAATTTCTAAAAATAGATTCGAACTATACAAAAGTATTTCCTTAAAAGCAATATTCTATAAAGATAATTTTGTTAGCTTTATTAAAGAACTTTTTTTCTTTATAATAAAAATAAGCTTTGTACTGAATAAAGAAAAACTAAAGAATATAGCAATCTTTTCTGTAGAATCTAGATATTTCTATCTTATAATAAAAGTCTTTAGAAATAGCTTTCTATTCTTCAAACTCTTCAATATACTTTATTAGATTTTTAATTTGCTTGTTAAGATCAGTAGTATTGCTGCTAGTAATAGATCTAATAGAGATTTGAAAAACTATTGTATTTCTATATTGCTCAAAGAGTATATACTAAACTAGGCTTGAATAAGAGTCGTTAAAATGTAATAAGTATTATAGTAATTCGAAGATTTCTAAATACTAAAAAGATTTATACTAACAAGAGCAGTACTAAATACAGGCTTTAAATACAGAAACAAACTAAAGTCTAAATATATATATTTTACTGCTTTTAGAGCTATTCAAGTATATATTAAATAAATACTTAGATTAACAACTGAAGAGCTATATATACTAATCTATTTAATAGTAATAAATACATTTTTATATATTTAGCTTTTTATTATAAGTTGACAGAGTCGATAGTCGACTGTATCGACTGTACATCCTTTATAACTCTAATTCTGGGTTATGGATTATGTTGTAGTTTGTAGCTAAGTATTGAATCTTAGGCATTAGAGGTTTCTTTCCGAGTAGCTTCTATGCTTGCTGCTTTGTAACCTGCATATTAAATAGGTTATAATACTTTATTAGCTATTTCTTTTATTTTATTGATATTTGGTTCTAGCATTATTATATTATTAATATAGTATAGTAAAATAATCTTTTCCTTTTTATTTATAAAACAGCTTTAGTTATATTTTGATTTAATAAAACTTTATTTTTCTAAGTTTGTTTTTAGATATTTATATTATAGCCTAAATAATTGCTTTAGACTATATAATGCTTTAGCTAATTTACAGACTTTATTTTCTAAGCCTAGTTTTTCAAATCTAATAGATTAAATAGTATATATTTCTTAGTCTATTTTAGCATATACAAAAGCATTTTTCATATTGTACTGTAAAAAGTTCTAATTAAAATATAAGCTAATAATAAATGCTAGTCTATAAGTTTTATTTATACAGATTATACTAAAGGTTTCTAGATAATCTATATCTAATATTTGATTAAAACCTTGTATAATCTAATAGGATTTATAACGAATAATATTTCTAAATTCGTCTGTTTTATATTTATAGATCCAATATTCCTCTAGCGTTTTAAAGCTTTTTGGTAAATTAACTAATTTCTAGGTATATTGCTTTTCTAATTTATCTACTTCAGCTTTTATAGATATAAGCTATTCAGCAGCTTCTTTGCTAAATATAGCTTGTTTATAAGCAGGGTTGATAATTTAGTCAGTTTTAGTCAGTATTTAGTCAAAGTTAGTCAAAGTTTTAAATATTTATTAAAAAATAAGTAAAATATTCTAAATAATACTAAGTTTATATAAATATTTTTGGATTATTTATATATTAGAAATAAGTATTAATTCTCTTGTTTAGTTATAATTGCTTATATAATATAGCTTTAGTCAATTTTAGTTAGTCAAATCTATTAACTAAAACTAAAAATTAAATAATAAATAATATCTTAGATTACTAAGCATTTATAATAAAAATAAAAATAGATTTATAATATCTAATTAATTCTCTATAACTTAAATACTTTGTTTTATTTTTATCTATTTTCTTTATTTATATATTAATATTTAAAAACTAAGAGTTTTAACTAAAATTTGACTAAAATTGAGTAAATTATCAACCGTGCTTATAAATAGATAGTTCTTTATTTGTATTTGTTATACAAATAAGTATATTTAATTTATTAATATCGTTTAATTCAGTAATATTTTCTATATTACTATTTTTAAAAGCAATATTAGCTATTTTACTATACTTTTTAGTAACTACTGTTTCTGAGATATTATAACAGTTTTTATTACTAAAAGAAGAGTTTTGTAAAGATAGCTCGTCTAGTAATTCGATTTCGCTAATAGCATTATTAACTATTAACCTGTTTTGCAATTTAGTTAATAATTCACTATTTAGCATATTATTATCAGTTTTATTTATATAGTAATTTAGATCGATATAGTTTTCTATATTTTTCTTATCTACTATTTTTAGTATATGCTTATTTTTGTCTAATAATTTAAGAAAGCTATTTTCTATTATTTTTATATTTCAAACCTATATAGACTAGCTGCATTTTAAATCCCAGATTTTATAGTTTACATTATTTTCACTATAGCTTATTAATAGATCTAAAGAGGCTTTTATTTCTATTTTAGCGCTTTTATAAAGCTTTTTTAGTTTATAATATATTAGGCTACCAAAAACCTTTATATTATTTATATTTAGTTTATTTTTATGTTTTAATTTAAAAGATATTTTAAAATCTATAGTTGAATATAGTATACAGTTATATAAATAATAGGCTGTTATTACTGCTTCCTTCTATAAAAATAAAGGTAGATTAGCATTTAATAATAAAGCTCTTATTTTATTTAGTAAAGTTTGATTTATTCTTTCTATAGCTCTATTTTGCTATAGCGTATATAGCAAAGATTTTTGATGTATTATACCAGCATTATTTAATACTAGTTGAAATTATTTATTAACGAATTCAATACTATTATTGCTTACAAATCGCTTTATTTTATTCGTATACTGATTTTCAGCTATAGCTTTAAATTTATTAAAAGCTATTATATCTTTATCTTTTGATTGTAATAGTTTAATTTCAAGATATTTAGTTTTTTCGTCTAAAAATATTATAAAATATTTATATTTGTTTTGAGTAGATAAGCCTATTAGCCTATATATATCTGAACTAATTTTTTCTAAATATTAGCTTGCTTTAAATAAATTAGAAAACTTATTTATATTAGAAATAGTTTTTATATTTTTAAATAGTATTATATTATTATTATTAAAATAACTATTAATATTTTGAAATAAATAACTTTATAATATTAAATTAATATCTATTTCTAGCATATAATAGCAATTATTTAATAATAGTAATTTCTTTGAATCAATAAACTGAATTAAAACAGTACTAATACTTTTTATATCTGATTTCTTTACTTCTTTCTAGCTTACAGTTTTATTATATACTATAAAAATTCAGAATAACAATTTATTGTATATTATATTTTATTTAGCTACTGAATTTATTATAAAATTAATATAATAGTTTTTTTTAGTATAATTAGTATTAAATACTTTTATTGCTTGTATTTTAGCTATAGACAAATTTATTTGTTTAATAGTTTGTTCTAATTTTATATTAATATTATTATTAGTATTGTTTTTAGTAGTAATGTTTATCTAGAGAGAATAATTACCTATTAGATTAAAATCTATATTTAAATCTATTTTTTTAATAATTGAAAAATCTTTCTAAATTTCAGTTGATTTATTAATTTTAGTTTATACTATATTTAAATTATAAATATTATTTTTCCTTAATTGGCAAGCAATATTAATCTAAAAGCTTGTTAAATCTAAGGATTTATTTCTTTTATTTTTAATCGAGTTAGAATCTCTTATTAAATTCTAGCTTTTTAGAGCTTTATCAGAAAATAGATAAAAACAGTTTTTTGTATTATAAGTAAGTAAATTACAATATTTATAATATTTCCTTTTAGTCTTTTTCTAAAGCTTTTTAATAATTTGATTATTTTTTTTTATTTAAATTATTTTTACTTAAAATAAAAAAAATCTTTTTTATATTTATATCTATTCTTTTAGATTTATCTAAAAAAAATAGCTATAAATATAGTAATTATATATATACTAGAATTGATTTAGTATTATTAAGTAACTAATAAAATAAAATAATTATATTTGTCTAAAAAGCTTTTAAAAATTTAGGTTACAACTAATTTATTAGGTAAATTTATATTTCTTGATTTTAGTTTATCTAAAATCTGTTTAATCGAATTGACAAATTTTTCTATTAGTTCTTTGTATTATAAAATAAAAAATTTCTTATAAATTAGAAATATTAAAATAAACTTTTTAGAATTATATAAATATTCTAGTTTTTTCTATATATTGTATGCTATTTGTAAATATTGAATTTGTTATAAAGGACTGTTTTCTATTAGAAGAATAATTAGGTTTTTTGCTATTATATTTTCCTAAGCTATTAGTATAATTATATTTTATATTTCAGATACTTTTTGTAAAAAATCTATAGATAAATTTTTATCTTTTTTATTATTTGGCTTTTCTATTCTATTAATTAGAGTATATTTTTGAAGAATAGTATTATAGATTTTTTGGGGTATAAGATATTTTTAATATAAATAGTCTAGAAAATATAATTTTCCTTGCTTTTAAAATAAGCAAAAAAATTATAAAATTCGAAAATTGCTATTTTACTATTTATTAAAATAGTATATTTTTCTTTTTTAGAAAAATAGATATTCGATATATAATAGTATATTATACTATTATATAGTTAATTTATATATTATATTGTGTAACGATCACACACCTAAGTGCCTGACTTGGGTGTAGCTGTGACTTGTCGTTTGTTTATGTTAGCAATACGATGCCGTAGAGTTCCTTACCCGAACAATATCCTTCACTTGTTGGTTCTTGCTGTGTGTGTAGGTCGTTCGCCTTTGGGGCTATTACGATAGGATGTGTGGCTTTGGCGTTAGGTTTCAAAGTGATACTTAGATTGACAACTGAAGAACTATCTGAAGGAAATCTATCTTAACAGTAGGAATTGTGAACCTTTATATACTTGGTTTTTCAGTATGGATCGTTGGCAGGCCTAACGATCTATAGTGTGAGGCTCGCTTGGATCGGTAGCGATCCTATCGGTCCTCCCTTCTCTATAACCCTAACCCTTGCTTACATAATCCTGATTGGTTTTTCATAACGTGTCCCAGCCCCGCTAGTTCCTATCGGCCTATTCCTGCGACTTATCCAGTGTTGGTGGTGTTGGTTTATAACATGTTGACTTAATTTCCTTATATTAATCAAATCGATAGAGAAAAAGTAAGGTTTTGTAAAAAGTGTATAATTGTTCGAATTAGTACAAAATACAAAACTTTAGTTATAAAGTCGATTTTTATAACTAATAAAATAGATAGATAAAATCTGTTAAAACAATATATATACTATTTCATACTATTAATATATTATATTAATAGATTTTGATTCTGAAAAGAGAATAATTCGAAAAAGTTGAAAAGTAGTTGATTTTCGAATTTTAGTTGATTCTAGTTAAATGTAAACTTATTTTTACAAATAGGTAAAATTTGTTGAAAAAAGGGATAAAAAAGGATATATAGAAGGGTTTTTCAACAAATATAAGATAAATAAGATATTTCCCGAATTATAGCAAATCCGGGCTTATAACCTCAAAAGGTAGTAGAAAGAGAGAAATACTAGTTAGTTAGAATAGTTAATGGTCAGTTGAAAAGCTTGATTGAATTGCTTGATAATATATTTCTATCTTGAATAAAGAGGAAATATACAGACTATTTATCTTTAAATTTTTTTGATAGTAATTTACTAATTCAACTAATTTGTTTATTTCTTTATTTATTAGTTAAATTATAATATTCTTTGTTTATTTATATATTCTTTGTTTAATTAGTTTAATTTTAGATTTTCAAATAATATTTAGTTACTAAAATTATATTTGTATAGAAATAGTTTGTTATCTAATTTCAATAGGAATTTTATTCTATAGTTATTTATTATTTAATTTCAATAGGAATTTTATCCTACAGTTATTTGTTATTTTGATCTCAATAGGAATTCTATTCTATAGTATTTGTTCGTTTGTTTAATTTGAATAAGAATGTTTGAATTAAGGTAATTTACTGAAATTCCTTTTCGGAGCTTTTGCTCCTTAGTCTATAGTTTAAACTTTTATCTGAAAAGTTTATTCTTTTTATTAGAAATAGTTACTATTGGAAATAGTAGACTAATAATTCTTTTTATTTATTTTAAGCTAATATATTTTTTAGATAATACTATTTAATAGAATTCTATTTATAATATATTAAAGGTTTTTTGAAAGCTAAAAACACCTTTGATATTTACAAATAGAAGTACAGAAAATAGAAAATATAAATCTCTATTTTTTAATTCTATTAAATAGTTTATTATATTACAACTTAGAGAAACTTTCAAAGTTTTTCCGATTTCTTTAACTAAGCTATAAAACAAGATTTACACAACCTTATCTAAAAGCTTATTATATATATATTGAGTATAAAATAAGCTAGAAGATTTGATATTTAATTATCAAAAAAAGATAAAGAAACAATTTAACTAGTAAGTATTATATATATATATATATATATTAAATATTCTATTACTAATTAATTCTATAGCAATAATATCTTTCTCTTTTTATTATAGTAATTAATACTTATTTTAATAAACTAGAGAATTGTTTTCTTTGAAAACTAAATAAAGAAAATATAAAAAAATTCAAATTTTATATTTTTAGTTTTTTATTAAATTCTTAATTCAAAACTATTTATTTTAAGCTTTATAGTTATTTGTTTTTCTATTTAATAATTAAAAAATATATAATTAATCTATTTAAATCAGAATATATATAGTTAGTATTCTTTTTTTATTAAAATAATTATATACTAATTTTAATAATTTAAAAAACGAAAATTCTATTATTAATTTAATAAATATATTTTTTGATAAAATAAATAAAAAAAATATATTCAAAATATAATCTTTATCCATTTAAAAAAACTCAATCAGATTCTGATTTTAATAGTAATTTATATATAAGTAATAATATAGAAGAAAAAGAGTATATTACTTATATAAAAGAAAAAATAATATTTTCTAAAATAAATAATTTGTATTTAAAAAATACTATATATACTAATAATATTCAACAGATTAATTCTTTAGAATATTAGAAAAATAATACTTATTAATATTCTATTTTAAGTATATTAGCTTGCTAATATCTAGCTATTCTAGCTATTTTAGCAGCTATTGAACAAACTTTTTCTATTAGTAATAATATTATTACTAAATCAAAAAATAGATTAAATTCTAATACTATTCAAAACTTTATTTTATTAAAAAGTTGGAAAATGAAAAGTATTAATAAATTAGAAGTTTGTTCAAATTAACTATACTATGTTTGTAGTTAGTTTTAGTCAAGATATTAACTAAACTAATTAACTAATTTATCAACTCTGTAAATAGTATTATAAATATTCTAAAATACTAAACTTTTTATAAAACTAGCAAAAAATTATTTCTATATTCAAAAGATTAACTATTTTAAATATACAATTAAACCAGAATTTATTAAGCTATAGAAAATAAAATAGAAGCTATTAGAAAATAGCTAATCTTTAAAAATATTAAGAATATTAAATCTTTTCTTATATATATTAATTTCTATAGATAATTTATTAAAAACTATAGTTAGATTATGTATCTTTTTATAGATTTTATAAAAAAACTTAACTTTTTAAATAAATAACTAAAATCTAAAATATTTTTAATAAAATTATTAATTATATTATTTCAGAACTAATATTATATAAAATAGATTTTTATAAACTATTTAAAATCAAAACTAATATATTAGAATATATATTTAGTAAATAATAAAAATAATTAAATAATTAAAAATATTTTAGAATTATAAGTAATTTTTCAAAAAAGCTTAATAGTTTAAAATTCTTTAAAATTTTATAATAAATTTTACTAATTAATTACAAATTTATACTATTTTATAAAATAAAAATATATCTCATTTTCTATATTTTATTATTTAAATTCATATTATAAATAATATTTATAGATAATATTATTAAATTAGAAAATTATAAATTAGAATTTAAAATAACAAGAAATTTAATATATAGAAAAATTAGAAATATTTAAAAATATTTTATAAAATTAAAAAGTTATTTAATAAATAAAAATATATAGAAATTAATTTTAATTTTTATTATTAGAAAATTAGTTTTAAATATAATTTATTATAAAATCTATTAGACGAAAATAAAATTAATTAAAATTATATAAATATAGACTAATAATTAGTAGTAATAATCTATTAATTAAAAGTAAAATTTCATTAGTTATAAAAATTAAATACTTAATTAAAAGAAAATAAAATTAGTTAAATATTTAAATAATTAAAATAAAATTTAATTAGAAAAAAAATAGTTCGATATTACTATTAATTAACTATTTTTATAAACTATTTTAGCTTAGAAAAAAACTAAATATTGTAGTTTTATTTAAAAAATCTAACTAATCTATTATACTATTTTCTATATTTACAGAATTCTAATTAAAACAAATCTCTAGCAATAATATATAATTTTTTTCCAGCTTTTTTATATTCTAGCTTCTCTATATATAAAAAACTCTAATAAATAGCTTTTATTTATAAAAATATTCTATTTACAGAAAAAATAGAAAAGTATTATAATAGTATTATAAAAAATAAAGAAAAAAGAGAATCTTTTTATTTTATCTTTTTAATATAAAAATAGGATTTATTGATTTTATTTAATATAATAAATTAGAAAAATATACTTATATATATAGATAACTTGCTAGAAAACTTATAGAAAAATATTAAAAATAATATAATCTAAAATTAGAATTATAAGCTTAACTAATTAGAATAAATAGCTTTAAATATATACTATTTAATACTATCTAAATAATTTATATAATCTGCTATCTAATATATTTAAAACAAAAACCTAGATATATAACTATATCTATATTATTATTAGATAGATTATTATATATAGCTTTTTATTTGTTAATCTAGGTATTTATTTAATATATACTTATAGTTCTCAAGGTAGTTAGATATTTGTATTTAGATTTCAAGTTATATTTCTGTATTTAAAGCTTATACTTAGCACTGCTCTTATTAGTATAAACTTCTTCAGTACTTTAGAATCTTCGGATTACTGCAATGCTTATTACATCGGGATACAGATAAACTATTCTGCAATCTACTAGATAAAACTACTTCTGAAAAAACAGAAATACTTTGGAAAAAGCTTCTCTTTTTATACTAGTTTATAGCTTTAAATGCAATAGTCTAGTTATAAACACTTCCAGACTACACTATTAACAATTTTTATATATATATATTAGTCTACTATTTCCAATAGTAACTATTTTTTGTAAAAAAGAATAAACTTTTTAAATAAAAAGTTTAGCTATAGATTAAAAAGCAAAAGCTCTAAAAAGGAATTTTAGCTAATTACTTTAATTCAAATATTTTTATTTAAATTAAACAAACAAATAAAAACTATAGAATAGAATTCATATTAAAATAAATATTCTTATTTAAATCAAATAACTAAATAAATACTATAGAACAAAATTCCTATCGAAATTAAAAATAAATAACTATAGAATAAAATTTCTATTAAAATTAGATAATAAGTTATTTCTGTACAAATAGGATTCTAGTAATAGAATATTATTTAAATATCTAAAATTAAACTAATTAAAAAATATATATAAATAAATAAAAAATATTAAAATTTAATAGTAAATAAATAAATAGATAAATTAGTTAAATTAGTAAATTACTATTAAAAGAAATTTAAAGACTAATAGTCTATATATTCCTTCTTTATTTAAAATAGAATTATAGTATTAAGCAATTTAATTAAGCCTTTCAATTAATTATTTACTTTTCTAATTAACTAGTATTTTCTACTTTCTACTACCTTTTGATTTTTATAAGTGATATTCTACTTATGTAAGTCTCACGATCTATCTCGAATATAGCAAGTGGGAGCAATATCTCGCTTATAATTAGGCATGAATAATATTTAATTGCTCAATGTACAGGGATCAAATTCCGGCTTCTATAGAAGCCATTTCCGCCATCGTCTCTTGCACCACCTTCTTAGCATCATCTGATGGCTCCAAGTATGGTCTGCGCGGCTTCATTTTGTTGACTGCGTCCTTCACCCCGGCCTCCTTAGCAGAAAATATAGCAGCTGCATACTTGGTGGCAGCAATACCGCTCTTGCAGGGCTGCTCGGCTAACGCGGCCTTTTGGTGCAGCTCGAGAGCCTCCTTGGTCTTGCCTTCCTCCCAAAGCCTGTAGATGTTTGAGAGAGACTTAGGGAATACATTGGCGAATGCTGCAATGCAGCCGGAAGAACCACTAGCGAGGCCGCCCAAAAGAAAGTCTGACTGGCCCCCAAAGGTCGCAAACTGATCACTTGGCAAGACAGCAGCTAGGCGCACGATCTTGGCTACAGACCCGCAAGTGAGTTTCACGCCGACGATATTGGAGTGCTTCTTAGCCAACTGTGTGATGGTGGCAGAGTCCAGGTCGACGCCGTTGCAGACGCCAGGGAAGTTATAAATAACGATGGGTAAAGAACTACTGGCGGCCACGTCGTCAAAGAAGCGGCCAATTACAGCAGGTGTGGTAGCCTTGCCAAAGTAGCCCGGGGGCAGACACAAAACGTAGTTGGCTCCGGCAGCGGCTGCATCCTCAATGAACTCGAGCACCTGTTTGGTGGAGTGAGCTCCCACACCAGCCATGATTGGGAAATCTGGCCCGCAGGCAGAGCGGGCAGTCGCGATCAAGGCTAAACATTGTTCGAATATCAGTAATTGGCTTAGAAAGGAGAAAGGGCTTGTCTTGAGACAAGAGAGTCACATGCCCTTGCGCTCCTCTCGGGTCAAGAGAAAAGCCTCGGCGTTGGTGCCCAGGATGACAAGACCAGCCAGGCCAGATTTCGAAAGATAGGCGTAGTACCTGGCCTGGCTTTCGAGGTCCAGCGTATCGGTCTCGGGGTCGAACATTGTGACTGCGGGGCACCAGACGCCCGAAGGGGGGACTTGGGAGGGCGCCATCATGAAAGTTGGGACGCGGGGGCGAGTAACAGTCTCGATGAAGACCAGATAGCAAAAGACGCAGATGCCGAAGGTAGGTAGATATGTAGACCAAAGCTGTTGAGTTCGTAGATTCCACGATTTGTAGAAGATGGGATTGCTCATACTTTGTAAGGTCAACCTTGGATGGGCGAAGCTCGGCTGAGAGGGGTGCTTGCCGGGCCGGAGGACGCACCCACGGGGAAAGAAGTGCCGGGGAGCGAGCCCGATCGCGGATAACAGAGCCGATCAGCCAATCTATCACCGAGACCGGATAGAACCAGCAAGATAGATACCTTTTATACAGTAATGTATGTATGTGTATATGGCAGAAGTGATGAGTTTAAATACCCATCTGCCAATAACACGAGTAGCATACCCAGTATTTGTCCAGCTGCGAATGGCGCAGGATAATTAATAATGCACGGCGGCTGGCCAAAACGAGACTGAGGCCCAACAGGCTTCCTTTGTACATGCACAGTATAGGAGCCTATACAGCAAGTAATGGGTATAGCCTGCGGCGTGGGCACTAGGGTGCACCGAGGGCGGTGAGCCCAATGCAGTACAGCGCAAGGGTCCTTCTTTAGAAGGCGGCTAGGAATACTACAGTGGAAGGCTAGCATGTGCTTTGCGGGTGCTGCTTGACAGCCGCCCCCGCAAAAAAAGTTGATTTCTGCCGCATGTTTGACATGGAATCGTGCCATCAACCTGACCTCGTCAGCCCATCTTCCATCACATTTTTGTGATTTGTCTCGTTTCTATCTCTCTCTTTCTTACGTCCTCCCACCAATTCGAATTACAATTCTCCTTGTCTGTCTTCTGGTACCGGGGGCCACAGTCCTGCTTTTCAGAAACCATCCTTCCCTGCCAGACGCGCCTACCAATCGAGCTGCCAACATGAAGCGTAAGGCAGACCGTCAGCCGGGACCCAAGAAGCCGCTCTCGAAACGCTCAAAGACTAGTCAGTCACCATTTTTCCCTCAGTCCTTGCGTAAGGTGATATTCCTTCTCTAACAGCTTCTTGCTTCGTTACAGCTCTCACAGATGAAGAGGCCAGAGCCAGATTCCGCAAGGGCTTGTTCGACCAAGACGTGCTGGATACGTACACCACGGAATACGCAGAGTCCTTCCCCTACAAACACAGCGTCATCCGCGGCCTGATCGACGACTCCCTACTGCGCAACGTCCGCGGCGAGATTCGGGACAATGTCAGTTTCACCCCCAAAGAGACCGACATATACAAAATCCACCAGTCGGGAGACTTGGCGAACCTGGACGGGTTGGACGACGAGGCTCTCGCCAAGCTCCCCAGCCTCCTGGCCCTGCGCGATGCTATCTACTCCCAGGCGTTCCGAGATTATGTCTCCCACATTACTGGCTGCGGAGCTCTGAGCGGCCGTAAGACCGACATGGCCATCAATGTGTACACGCCGGGTTGCTACCTCCTCTGCCACGACGACGTCATTGGCAGCCGGAAGGTCAGTTACATCCTTTATCTGACTGACCCGGACAAGCCATGGCAGCCCGAGTGGGGTGGTGCCCTGCGTCTCTTCCCTGTTCTTGATCGCAAGGGCAAGGATGGTGCCGTTGCCAAGACCACAGGGCCTGATGTCGTCAAAGTCATCCCGCCCGCTTGGAACCAGCTCAGCTTCTTCGCCGTTCAGCCGGGCGAGAGCTTCCACGACGTCGAGGAGGTCTACCACGCAGAAACAAATGAGCAGCTGGAGGCAGACGGCGGACGTGTCCGAATGGCCGTCAGTGGGTGGTTTCATATTCCACAGGCCGGTGAGGATGGCTATGTCGAGGGTGCAGAGGAGGCTCAGGTCAAGAACAGCGGCCTTATGCAGCTTCAGGGCAATCCGGACCAGCACGACGAGCCTCAGACCAGCACCGTCGGCGTCGAGCATCCTAAGTCATTCGAGGACTTTGAAGAGGCCGACGTCGAGTTTCTGCTCAAGTATCTCGCCCCGACCTACCTGACACCGGACACTCTCGATCAGATGCAGGAGCACTTTGACGAAAACTCATCCATCACCGTGTCCAACATTCTCAATCGCAAGTTCTCAGCGAGGCTTCGAGACTATATCGCCAAGAAAGATGCGGGTGTGCTGCCAGAAAAGAGCGGGCAGATCGAGACGCAGACAGCGTGGAAGGTCGCAAAACCTCCACACAAACATCGATTCCTGTACCTTCGACCTGATCAGAAAAACGACGAGGACTCGCCAATCAAGGAGCTTATTGAAGACCTTCTCCCCAGCCCACAGTTCAGGGCGTGGCTGGCCACTGCAACGGACTGTGCCATCGAAAGCCATGATGTACTCGCCCGTCGCTTCCGCCGAGGTCTGGATTACACGCTGGCGACTGGGTATGAAGGCAAGCCGCGTCTTGAGTTGAACCTAGGTCTCACTACGACGCCAGGCTGGGGCGATGAGGATGAGGAGAGTGAAGAAGGCGAGGGGGACGCCACTGTCGAGCAAAATGGCAAGGCTGACGGGAACAACGAGAGCCCGCCCAAAGCAAATTCGAAGGGGAAGAGCAAGAGCAAAGCGTTGGGAAGGGAAGATAGTGAGAAACAAGAGCCAGAAGAGGTCGGAGGCCATGAAGTGTACATGGCGGGCGACGACGGTGACGATGAGGACGCCGCCATCTACAAATCCTCGGCTGATGACGACAACATCCTATTTTTCCAGGCTGCAGCCTGGAACAAGCTAACTATCGTCCTGAGGGATAGTGGCACATTGCGTTTCGTGAAGTACGTGAGCAAGAAAGCAAAGGGGGACCGTTGGGACATATCGGCTACTTTTGACATCGAGGAGCATGAGGATGAAGACGAGGACGGCGAGGGTGAGGAAGCAAGTGGAGTCAATTTGGAAGACGAGACTGAAGAGGAGTTTAAAGGCTTCTCGGACGATGGAACTGACTCGGATTCTGATTAATGAGATTGATGTACACATGGCCTTGTCGGATGGATATCTGGCCGCTGATATCTCAAAATGACCCCAACCTGTTGCCCTCCGCCATTCTTTCACTGCCTGCAATGTGATCGGCGCTTTGCTTAACATGAATCTCGGTGATCTCTCAATGACATGAATGCTATTTGTTACTGACTGGCGAGCGCGTGGCCCACATGGACATTACAGATTCCCGAGCGCATGCTATCAATAGACATCATGCTCGTTGTGCGAAGAGACATCAGTTCTCTGTCACGTTCTTCGTCGTCTCAGCGCATGAAAGGGCGGGGACTTTGGTATTGCTGCCGTCAATAGCCGATGTGAAATTCAGGGAGAACGGGCTCAAAACTTCATCATCCTGTCCCTCAGCCATCGTAACGTCCTTGTCCGTCATGTCTACGATGTTCAATGTCAACTTAGCCTGCGCAATCCGGTGCTTGATCTTCTTGAGCGTAGCAGATGTCTTTGCTATTTTCTCGCCGCAGTCTTTGCAGGATCCACCAACCTTGATTGAGGTGTAACTGTGCTGCCACAGCTTGCCGCACGGTACGTTTGTCTGACCGCATTCGTAGGCAAGTTGGAGAGAGCACTTGCGTACAGGATCAGGGCCCAGAGTTTGCGAATGAGAGCAGGTATTGTAAACAATGCGCTTGAAGAAACACATCTTGTCTAGGATGGGGTATGGCTAGCAAAATTGTTAGTACTCAAGGGGGATGCTGAGAATGTATTCAGCTAGTAGTTGAGAAATAGGGAGCTGTCCAAAGCGTCCAATGTGTGTACAATATATAGTAAATTCATAATCTCGGCAGCAAAATGAGTACCATGATTCTTCGTGATATTAGAGCTAACATGACTGTTGTCTGCCAGATGTCTCATTTATAAAGGCTGAAGTCTGTGTCTACCAACTCAGCTTTGTTCCCCGTGTAAAGCACTTGTCGACGAACAAAGGCCAAACAGGCACCTGTGCTAACACCATGTTGTGCTCTTGTCCCCATCCTGTTCTCATACAGGACAATGCATGTGAACCCGCCTGACTTTAGGGTGACTGAAAATGGCCCGGCATGAACCCATAGTAACCAGCCTCATCTGCTTGTTGTTAATTGAAGACCTGGGTGCAAATATATTCATTAGGAGACAGCTCATTCGGGGCTGTTGGTCCGGTTGACAGTCCTTGCTTGCGGATGCTTGGGGTCCCAGGAGCATGATTGAAGAATCTCAAGGAAGTTGCGTGCCCAACATATCTGATTTCCGGTGAGAGTTGATGTACATTCTGTGGTATGCAGTACACAATGACCAAGTCTTTGCAAGGCTCTCACAAGGTTGCCTCCTCCCTCGGAGTCCAGAACATAGCCTCCATACTCGATCAAACATTCAAGGTCGGTGGTGGAGTCCCCCAAATAGCATCTAACTGGGCCAAGTGGTTTCGTAGATAGATGCTTCGTAATAGCCAGTTTGTCCTCAGATACTGTGAAAGCGCTCGAGTCTTTGCCGAGGATTGAGGCTGAGCCACCGAGTGCTGCGCTGATGCTCCCATCTGATTGGACTTCATTGGCAATAACAGAGGAGATATCCTGTAGCCAGGGCTGGAGCACGCCTCTAATGTAAGAGGCAGAGAAGTTTACCGACACAATGTGAATGCTGAGTGCGGGGCCGAATTCCTCCTTGAGAATTTTGATCCATTCGGAGAAGCCTTGCTGAATCGTCGTCGCCTTCGTTTCCCTATCCCGCTGTCCTGCCTCGAAGAGTTGGTTCTGCGCATCTAGGCCTGTAAAGAAGTGCGACTCTCTGACGTGGCGGAGAGAAGCCTCTTCCATGGCTCTGCGACCGCGCAGGTATGCCAATTCTTGTACAATGGTCGTGCGCTGCTCCTCCAAGGGCTGCGAGCTGTCATAGGTTGTCAAGCCCTGAATATAGCCGTCCATAACGCGCTGCCATTCCGCCGTAACGTCTGTTCCACCGCCCTCAGGACTCTTCCGCCATTCTAACACAGCCCTTCCGATATTGTCAATGGTATCGCGCTCAGTGATGGTGCCGTCGAAGTCCAGAACTATCTGGAAAGGCGTGCACTCTTGTGGAAGTACGCGGGAAGGCGAGTCCGTGGCTACCTGGGGCATGGTGAGCAATTGAGACGTGGGTGTGAAAACCTGCTTGTGACCTGAATGATATAGCCTAGCCAGAGCTAACAAAGGTAGGAAGGAACACTGGACGTCGAAGAATGCTCGTGGCTCAACGAGGAGAGCGACAAGATCGGTGAGGGCGGTGGCCCTCGTATGTTCCAACAAGGCGTCGTTGTATGTGACTGCCGAGCCAGGCCTGGCGCGGACTGAGCAAAAGAGAACGTCAGGATATGAATGTGTTAAGTGGTCTGTGGAATCATAGGTAAATAAGATGTGTTGGCAACAGGCGCATCGTCAAATTGGGTGAGTCGGCCTGGGTGAGTCTGATGTTTGGCAAGACCAAAGATGTGCAGAAAGTTGGCAGGTTGTAGAAGACAATCCCGCTAGTACCATATTTAGGACATGGAATTTCACACAGCTTCCGATTGTCAGACCTCAACCCTTTCAGAAGAAGAAAAACATACACGAGGGACCGTATTTAAAACGCCCAAATACCACAACAAAAGTTCTTCCGCATCAATATTTCCACCGAAATGTGTCAGGCTGTCATCTACGAGAACTGGCGTTGTCGATGCCGATGGCTGCAAATCCACAGCCAGTGCATGCCCAATGCTGGATTCAGCCAATGCGAGCATTTTGGCAAGTCGGGTGTCAAATTTCACCCGGAGGAATACGAGAGCCTCCAGTGTCCAGTGCACGACCTGCATGGATGGTATGATAGGAACTTTGTTCGTGAGTATGCTGCTTCAGAAACGACGAGCATCGATGGGTACTGCTCAGATCATAGGCTTGCTGACGGCAGCTGCTTTAGGTATGATCACCAAAGAGACCAATGGCTTCCGAGTGGGATTTGGACCTGGCAAGGAAGACCCCGGCTTCGATGTGAAGTGCGTCGTTATGTGAGACTGTAGCATACGACGGTGAAGGAGCAACACAGAGAGTAAGTGCTACCGAAGCAGTTAAATGAATAAGAGGGAGGCAGGAAGACGCCCATACTGACCGAAAGCTGGCAGAGATGGCAGGAGGAGGATGTAACGAGTCGCTGTATATGCTGCTGGCTAATTCAAAGCATGACGGTCTTTTGGTGATACCACCCCTTTTCTTCTTTTTGCACCGACATATCACCAAGAGACAAAACAAGACTATCCTTTTGGGGTTGCCTTTATATCTTCCCCGATCTTTCGTCGACCTTCTTGCGCAGAAGAGCAATCACCTCGGCTGGATCTTGGGCCCCGAAAACAGCGCTGCCGGCCACGATCACGTTCGCACCGGCATCAGCGGCCTGATCGATGGTGCTGGGACCCAATCCACCGTCCACCTCGATGTTTAGTTCAGGATACCGTTTCCTCAACTCCTGCACCTTGGGCAGCTCGCTTGCCATGAACTTCTGGCCTCCGAAACCCGGCTCCACCGTCATGATTAGCACCATCTATGGAGAACGTCAGCATCCCCCAGCACCATCCTACCTATGACAAGAGCAGAGACTTACATCGGGCCTCTCCGCCTCGTTGGGGTTCTCTAAGATGTCCCACAGCACATCAACACCGGTCTTGGGCTTGATCGCAATGCCGGCCTGCAGGCCGCAGTCATGGATATACCGGATCAGATCCTTGGGGTTTGTTTTTTGGTCGGAGTGACCGCTCGGGGTGTCTGCGGCGGTGGAGAACGCAGCCTCGTAATGGAAACAGTACAAATCACAGCCGGCGTTCTGGAATTCCTTGACCCATCGCTTGGGCTCGGCGATCATCATGTGGCAATCGAAGGTGCCGCGGCCGTGGCGGACGGTGGGTTTCTCGACGTGAGAGCGGATTTTAGCCACGATAGGGGCACCGAAGGTTATGTTTGGGACAAAGTGGCCATCCCTGAGAGCGAGCATGGTTAGCACGGGGGGGAGAAAGGCGAGAAATCCAGTTAGAAGTCGACAAACATGATATCGACATGAAGCCAGTCGGCGCCCTGGTCCATTGTTTTTGCACATTCTGCCCCCAGCTTGGCAAAGTCTGCCGAGAGGATGGAGGGTGCGATGATCGCGCTCGGGGCCATCTTGATGCCTCGGTTCTCTGGGGAGCCTGGGTGAGGTGTTTTTGTGTATTCGCACAGGTGACTTTATTCTTTTTGGAAGTACTTGTGCGTGCAATTGAAGATTTGCATCTGCAGCCTATATCATGTCATGTCTCACTGTCAGCCCTGGAGCGGGGGAGGAGCATAGGGGTGAACTTAGGCCAGTGACGTCGATGCTTGGCTGTAGTACCAGTACAGTGCTCTTCCGTCGGTCGCTACGTAAGTATTTAGCGGGGTAATCGCCTGTACTGTGTAAGGCTTAGCGGGCGGGCAATGCAAGGGAAGGATACTGAGAATCCAAGGGTCCAGTACATTCAACAGAAAAACGTCGACTTCGCTCTTACCGTAAGGAACTGTCAATTACCTTCAAGAGCTATCTAGGGTCAATTATCTGCCGCAAGTCTTGGAACAGGCTAATAGATCCTGCTGCTTGCCGCCTTGACCTTGCTCTGATTTCCTGAGCGCGAAACGACAGCGCGAGAGTACTGAGTTGCCTAAGTACAAAATAAAGCGCCCAGTAGGTTCGACTGGCCTGATCTGAGAAGTGTTGGGAATCGATCCTGGTGCGAACCCCATCACCACCTCGAGCACCCTTCCGACATTCATCTTCGAACAACGTCTCCACGCCCCATTGGTCAGTCGTTGCGAGCTGACCTATGGTATCTATGCGCCCATGGTGACTGACACGACTGCATCACCACCAAACAGCATACTACCACTGACGGTGGCAAACCACCTCTTCTTCCCCTCTCCCCCCACCCCGCAAAACAACAAACAACAAAAAAGGAAGAAGTTACTGTTGCATCCTCTCACTTACCTGATCATTCTCCGACCACGATGCTGTCCTACATCTACGGCCGGCTGGCCGGGTCGTCTGCCCACCAGGCCATCCACCTCGAACCCGTCAAAGTTCACACTGTTGAGTCCAACCCAGACAAGCGCCCTCGAACCCTCAAGCACCTCCTCCGCGCCAACCATGTCAACCACTCCATTCTTTATCACTCACTACATTACCACAACCATCTGCCACATATTCTAGGCTCTGCTTACATCCTCGGCGCCTCCATCCCCCAGCTCCACACCATCTACGATGAAGAGTCTAAGGAACTTGAACCTTGGCCCGACAGCCCCGAGGAGATCACCGAGGACGATTGGAGGGACTTCCTGGGCCAAAGGAGCTACCAGAGGGCCTTCATCGATTTCTTCGAGGATCAGTTGGCCACCAGAAAGGCAAACTACGAGTGGAAGAAAGTCGTTCAAGACTTCATGTTTGCTCCTCCCGATGCTGGCGCGCCTCTCATCAACAATGTCGTTGCCGGTTTAGGGCACCCTTTGATACATCTAGGCTATGCATACGAGATAGACAGTAAAGAGCTCGCCATTGAAGCCCTGGCCATGGCCGCCACGCAGTACGATTTCATGCACAAATATCTCGACGACCCCAAGTATTCGCGCCCGCCGCCTAAGGGAGCCTTCTCCTCCACCTCGCCCTTGGACATCCTTGATAGGATTCGGAGTGACAGCAGATTTGATGGCCTATTCGATGGGCACGAGGACTCTGGCGATATCGGGACTCTATTCAGTGAGCATGAGGACCTGGTGTTGGAATACTGGAACGCCTGGTGTGTCGGTCAAGACCCTGTCCGACGTTTCCAGGAGAGCCAGGAGGCGGCCACTGCCCTGCTCGTCGCCACTGTTCCTCCTGGAACACATTCATACAACTTCCGGATTGTCCACCTGCTCACCACAAGCCACGCCGTGCGCATTTTGCTGCCGTTCATCCCGACCGAATTTCATGTTTCACTGGTGCGGCAGTGGTGGCTGTTTACCCTGGCCGTCTACATTGCCGAGCTGAGACCCAAGATTGATCCAGACTACGTCCCGTGGCCGGAGGGATCCGCGGCCAAGACATGGTCATACGTTGAGGACAAGGCCCTGAACTCGGGGTGGGCCATAGATGCGCACTTTGTGAAAGCGGTCAGGGCCATGAGGGAGGCTGCCAGCACGTGGGGGGATGTCCATGAGCGTTACCTTGCCTCGGCCGTCAGATTCGTGGATGACTTTGAAGGATGGACATTCTCATAACGCAGCTATTGGGAGCCCGGAGGAACGTCTAGCAGAGATCTGTCGTCGTGTCTATTAGTGGATCTTGTTTTAACCAAATTGCAAGCCAACGAGGATCAAATCCATCTACTTTTAACCATCACCGGTCGTGTGCGCCACGGTTAAGTCAGCACCCTCAGCCAACTCATCATCTCCTCAGCATTTCACCACTCATGGCAAATATGAGATGGTGGAGATTTCTGCTGCAAAATGTATGACATGGTGTTCTGTGCTGCAAAGAAGGAACGCCAACGTCGGGCACATTGGGCTTGAAACAGAAAATCACATTTGTACTTGTGGCATTGGTCCTGTTTTATGCCGTGCGCACGCAGTTGGGAAGAGCAACGCGTCGGCCCCCCTTTCCCTTCTCGGAACAGCCGCTGCGCCTCGGCAGACGTTGTGCTTGGCTCTCCACCAAGTACTCAACATCCACAGCATTTAGCCCCGCCTTGTCATTTTGGCGCCAACGTTGGCTATGCTGCCAGTCGCTAAGCTGCTAAATACCAATGATCGTCGTAGCAGCAGGCGGAGGGCGTCCTCAGCTGTCAACTGGAAAGAGACATAGAACAAGTCAGGTTCCCGACAGTCATGCACACAGCCTTCCTCTCCCTTGTTGGCGAAGCTTATTTCTCAGCTACAAGGCGGCCAACAAACGCTGCGGAGGCAGCCCCTCGCGTCATCAGGTGACGGAGTTTAAGGGCCATGATCCTTCTGAATAGCCAGCGGCCAACTTCTTACTTCACGGCAAGAGCGAGAAAGTATACAAGAGCTCGGGTCGTGTCCTGTCCCCGAATTCAATGATTCCAGGTGGAGAGTGGTCATTATCACTTCTACATCTTGTTTTCTTCTTCTGCATTCATCTGGTACTTACTGTTTCCTTGGGCCAGTATCGACTCGAGGTGGCGTCTACTGTGACCGAAAGGGCCCCTCGATATCTGCGACCACTGTACGCCGACAAGCAATTTCGACCGCTCCCGAGTCTTTCTCTGAGCCCACACGAGCGTGTTTTTACCTACCAGTCGAACGTCTTGCACGATATAACGCTGTATAGCCGCCGATCCCTGTGCTGCAGCAGTACCTTGCGCAGTGGTCGTATCTGTGTCTCGGGTCGATCAGCAGGGCGACAGGTCCAGATCACGGCCGCAAACATGGGACTGCGAGACATTCTCAAGAAGAAGGACAGGATAGAAGACAGTCATGATACTAGGAAGGAAAATGCTGCGGATACGCTGCAGGCGCCCGAGTTCACCTTTCTGCGCTCCGACACGCACACGCAGGAGGTCATACACCCGCCGAGCTCGCCAGCCAGTATGAATGAGGGTCACGGAGCCGACTACCTGAGTGCAAGCGACGCTCACTCACCCTCGGGCGGCTCTCGTACCCGGCGCCTATCCGATGTACTCCGCCCATCCCGGGGCTCTTCGGTATCAAGCAGGAACAGCAGCAACACACCGGACAGGCCCTCGGTCGGCCGGCGTCTCTCGCAGCGCCTGCATCTGTCAAGATCCCCAGCGAGTTCCGAGAACGTCCCAGTTGACCTTCCCGAGATCGTCACAACCACGGCCGACCTAGGTGCCGACAGAGATGTTACTGAGTTACAGTGGGAGAAACGTGCTACGATCCTCGCTAAGACCGCTAACGAGAACGAGATGCTGCACCGAAGCGGCCCCCCCTCGCCGGCCGGTCAAATGAGCCCGGCCATAGACAAGGATGGCTTTGCGAGTTTGCGTGCCGTCGATGATGGGACTGGGCCGGACCCGCAGAATGGTGTGGCCAGTACGCCAGGCATCGATAAGGATATACAGGAGGCCATACGCCTGCACGAGGAGGGAGACCTGCGGCAGTCAACGAGACTGTTTGGTGTTCTGGCGGATCCTAATGGCGCAAACAATCCGCTGAGCCAGGTTCTTTATGGCCTTGCTTTGAGGTGAGTGACAAGAGCGTGGCCCCCCGAGGGCAAGCTGGTTGCTGGCGTGTCTGCCATCGTATTTTACCTTTGCAACTTGGCAGGCTCTCTCTCTTGACCCCATCTCTAGGGATGAGCCTGCCGGCACAAGTGATGCGTCTGTGTCCTTCCACTATGAGTTTGGTGGGTCTTAGCACACAGACACTGCAGCCTTGCTGTGCGAATTCTAAGTGTTGTGCAAGGTTGTTTTTTATTTTATTTTCCAGGGTTGACAGCAGTTTGACCATAATATAAATGCTGATAACAACTTACGACAGGCACGGTTGGGGCTGTGAACCCGAGCCTGAAAGGGCAATCTTCTTCCTTTCAGCGGCTGCGAAGAATGCTGCCGATGTCGAGAGCCTGGCTTTGCAGGCTGGTTTGAAAAAGGGAGGTGCGGCGAAGGGAGAGCTGGTCCTGGCAATTTTTGAATTGGCCAACTGCTTTCGCCACGGCTGGGGCATCGGAAAGGATCCCCTCGCTGCCAAACAAGTGAGTCGGAACTTCTACAGGCGCAGAATCATAGCCACAGCTCAAGAACCCACGGCTGAGCTCAGACTGGACCCAAAGTTGAGTGAACATGAATCTGGCTAACAACATTCTTTCGGGACAATAGTACTACGAAACAGCCGCGAATCTGGGGGATACCGGTAAGTGTAGACTCCCACTAGATATCAACACCCCGTTGCATTAGACATATGGGCGAGTCGAAGCTGATCCTTTCTACTCAAGACGCGATGAATGAAGTCGCCTGGTGCTATCTGGAAGGCTTCGGTTGCAAAAAAGACAAGGTAAGGCATTATCCTCTCATTCCTCTGCAGCGCGATATCTTGAATCATTCCAAAGGGCTTCCCCAGGGCACACAAACAGTGAGAGGGAGACAAGCAATCGTCCTCTCATGGTTGCAGACATTGTATCCATACAGGGGCGCTTGAGAGTGGTCGTACGATCGAGATCTGCTCAGCCTCCATATTGGGCATCAACGAAGAAGCACTACTCCAACACACTTGCAGCTGCAGGATCCTCGGCAAACCTTTCTATAAGGCTAACATCTTGCTTTCCAGTACGCCGCAGCCAAGTACTACCGGTTGGCTGAGAAGAATGGAAACAAGACATTGGGCAATTCTTGGTAAGTCCTAGGGGGTCTCTTCGTGTCCGTTCCTGGATGATTCTGCTGCCACTCATTGTGTTTGATGGATACCCGAGCAGGGCTGTTGTGGGAACAGCTACTCAATGGTGAAGTCAATCGAGATGACCGTGGTCCATGTCAGTCGCAAGTGCTCTGGCTTCTGTTACTATCGCCTTGGGCGACGCTTGTCTCAATCGGCTGCCTCGTGCGCACAATGATAGGGGTGGGACTTCTTTTATTGCTCCCCAGCCTACGTTCCATGCGTCATACCCCGTCCCGGGTCGTGTCGCCTCGTTTCGGCGTCGCTTACCCCTGCGCTTCCGTGTAGGGCTCGCAGCCCTCGAGGATTCATTTGGTGCTGCCCTTTTGTACACCGAGGAAGTGCCACCCCAGTCTGTGCAGGTGTCTGCTTATGCACACGGTATATTGCAGCCTGAGCTTTTCATGTATCATCGTTAGGATATTGGACCTGGCTCAAATGTATGAGCACTGAATTTGATACTGACGCGATGATGCAGGATCTGGAAGGAGAAGTACGGCCCGGTGGAAGAAGAGCGCGGTAAGAAATAGGTACGAGCCAAGCTAATCGGGCCATCGGTCTCCCATTATCCTTCATGTCTGCGGAATCCTTTCGCCCGCCAGGGCGCTGCTGTTGTTTTGAAGACCTGTCGAACTTGTCACCTACGAGCTTAGCACCCCAAAGATCCGCAGGGGAATTGTCCGGGCGGAAGTGCGTACGTCGGGACAAGAGGGGCTTGAGTCTCCGCTGACCACTGGGCATTTCTCGAACCCGCGTCTTTCTCGCTAGTCTCGTTGCTATTGCTGAGCCTCTGAATCGACTGCGAGGCCCTGGTGTGCCGAGAGCACAAGCCCCGCCACGCAACGTCCCTAGTACAATCAGGTGGACAGACTTGCGTCCTGTCATGTGACAAAAAGCAGGTCCCACCAGGATTTGAAACAGTTCAGTCATGCACATCATGGGCGATGTTCATGGATGCCGACATGGCATAGATAATTGCACCTCCTGCACTAGGATCGCGGGAATAGGGCCTTGGTCCGCTAAGATTTGGAACATGGGCAGGAGCCCGCCTCCAGAAGGGCGTTAGAATACGATGGTACTGTTTTGTGTGGGAAGAGAATCATTACACATTGTATTTTTTAGACGTTTGTACTATTCCGTCTGCCGAGAGAAAGAGGAAACCACAGCTATGAAGCACAACAAAGTATTCATCGCAAATATGTTACACTTATGACCACTTTGGCTGCATGTGCTCCTTAGCTGGATTATGAGTATCCGACGTCAATGAGCCGGTTTTACCCTTCTCATCAACATCAAATCTTCACTTTACCGGACGGGACGTCGGGGTGTAAACAAGACGGTGATGAATAGATCAGAGCAGCTCCAGGAGACCATTGGGCGCTTGAATTTGGTGCATCTTACGAACAGTCCCTCTCGACCCGGCTTTCCTGAAACCCCTCTCCGTCGGTCTTTGCTTTGATTGATTACAGCAAGCTTGGCATGTAGAGCGTCGTCGGAAAACCATGCTTGCGCTATAGCGACGGTCATTCAACAGCACTTTGGGGCGCCGCTGTAGTGCTTATTTCTTGATGGCTGCAACGTGCCGCCTCTCTCATGCGGGTGAGCTGTGGTACCCGAACTAAATGTGCGTGGTCAGTGCAGCAAAGGAAGCCCAAGAGTTCTGGTTCGAGGCGTGCGATCGCGATCTCTGGTGTTGTGTTCTTACTCTGGTGACATGCCCGCTGGCTCGCCCCTTCCCTCGTCCATTCTATGGCCTACGACGAATCAAACATTCGAGCGGCACATCACAAGATGAAATGGCGTGCCACAAGGCCGTCGTCCATTTCGAATTTCCGTTCCTTTCTTCCCTTCAGATGAGACCGCAATATGGAAACACTGATTTCGGGATGGGTACTGCGTACAAAGAAAATGGAATGAGTGAGAGAGAGAATGATTGCGGTGGTGAACAAGACGTTTTACGGTAGGCGGAGAAATGTTTTCCGACGAATCTCCTGCGTACTTGACTGTGTGAAATTGAAGTCCTGCTGGCGAATTCTGTTACAGCCTGGCCGTCGCTATAGACTAAGATGTTTTCTTTACTCCTTCGCTCAAAAGGTGAGACTAGAGGGGACCAATACAAAAATCCTGAGATGATTTTCGATCACTTCTGGCAAGTCTATCCCTCATCTGACTCAAAAAGGCTCGGATGTCCAAAATTGTGCCATCAGGCCGGTCTGCGGGGCGGTTCTGACAGCAGAGATAAAAAAGAGCTGTGTAGCTTGGGCATCTGCCCAGGTCATCTGGTACCTCACGCGGACCACTCGACGCCTCACAAGACATGACGACACCACACCTGTCCAACGTATCGTAGGCCCGCGCCGCCCTCCCGATCCATTGGGATGCAACATGAACCATGCCTCCTCCTCTTCACACTGCATCGTGGAGGGTCGGGTTGTGGCCACACATATGACGGATGAGGGGATGAGACGAGGCCAGAAGACCCAGCCCACCATCACTGCACACCATAGTTTTCTAGTGCCCTTCTCGGGATGGTGTGGTGCTGCCCAATCATACCCTGACCCCTCCCTGGAGTAAGTCCATGTCATTCCTAGGTTCGTGCATGTCTAAGACATGTAATCTTCCCGAATCGGGATGAGGATGATTGATGATGATGATGGTAATGATCGAAAACCTGGATAAGGGGACTGAGACATGGCTGGGTTAAATCGTATGTTTCCCTTGATTCCCTCTCATTTCGGGTTATTTCTGACGGGGAAGGCCTGCTCAAGCTACGCAAAGGATGGTCGTCTACAGGCGGCATATCGCATAGCAAAGGTCGTATGTCGTGTGAAGTACTTTTGCACGGGAGCGTGGTGGGCTCAGCAGGCGGCGACTGGACAGGAGCTTGAATAGTAAAAAACATCAACAGACGAATTCCTCGCCCTGCACATACCCGAAACTGGACTGGGCTGATAGCAAAAGAAATGTCGAGGTTTCATGCGTCGTATTAGCTTTGAAATTCAGCTACAGAAGTTCATCATCGGACATGCATTCATCCCAGAGCGCAATTCCCAAGTCTAAACTGGAAACCCACCGACGTCTATAGTCTTGGGCTCGAAGCTTCCTCCCCTGCGTATTCGGACGTCCACCTGTGATTCACACCTTGCCTCTCGGGCCTGAGTTCAAGAGTCTAGAGCAGACTCATTGGATCCCACCCCATACCGTCACCATTTTCAGGCCCTCCCTCCGGTTCCTCAATCTGAATGATAGTCGAAATTAGAAATCCGTGTACATAAGAAATTTGTAATTCAAAAAGGAGTGTGTGCTCTTGTCGTGAGACGATCGAGTGAGATCCTGTAAACTGACGATCCCCGCCCCGCCCTCTACCTCTTCTGCTCATGAGAGCCGAAGTGGACAACCAAAGTGTCATCCTTCCTCTGCCCGCTCCTCTGTTTGCAGCTGCCGATGGGCAAGGCAGACTGTTGTTGGTGTTGATGATGTTGATGGTGATGTTGTCATTCTTGTTGTAGTTGTGGACAAGAGTCCGAGATAGGACTCTTTGATGGGTTGCACCCGAATGTGCCAGATGCTGACCTCTGGACGTGAACGGTCCAAGAGCTCTGGAGATCTGTCCTGTCGATGCCGTGACGAAATTCCCGAAACCAAACCAGCCCCATTGCAACAGGAATATCGGCGCACTGCCATTTCCAAGATGTAAGAATCCCTGGCCCTGACCCTCTCCCAGATCCCAATCCCGCTATGAAACACTATGAATAAGAAAGCAAAAGTAGACCCAAGAGAGTTTCCACAAAGCATCGCTAGAAATCAAAACGCTCGCTGAACTGCTGAAAAAGAAATCAACGAAGACCACAAAAAACCTGACAAGAGCGACACATAAGAGTCAAGCTCGCTCACAAGACTTTGAAGGAAAACCCAAATCCTCAAGACACAAGGAAAAACATGGGAAAATAAAAGAAATAAAAAAAAAGGTGGGGGAACGGAAAAAGAGGAAATAGAAAGAAAAAAAATGACAATCTTCGGGGTGTGCGTGAGCACAGTGTGTAATGGCTGCGCGGGAGCGCTTCGAAGAATTGTATGTACCGCACATTGTAGAGCTTAGAAAATGCTGTAAAACACGCTAATGTAGTGGAGATATCTGCAAAACAATCGAACTGGTTTCGCGGTGCTTTGATGCAATATCATGTCGTGATTTCGTCGTCATTCATGTAGAGGCGGCAACGGAGGTGACTTCGACAAAAATGTCACCGTCGGCGTCGGCATCGGCGTCAGCATCGGCGTCAGCATCAGCGTCGCCTTCCCGAGTGTTGGACTCGATCACCATTTTCGCGAAAGTCCGGACAACGTCGCCGGGGATCTGGTCCCACAAGAGTGATCGTGTATACACCTCGGCCTTGCCGTTGGACTTCATGGACGCAAGGGCCTGGGCGAGATTCCGCCTGCCCGGACCGGTAGGCTTCTCCGCAGGGGCGTTCTGCAGAAAATCCTGTGATTGTACAACGTCGTATTGAGCTGGAGTGAGACCGAAAAGCTGCTCGTTCTGCTGCTCCTGCGTCGGCCGAGTAAGGCTTTCGGACAGCTCACCGAGCACAGAAGAAGCACCGCCGTCGAGACCACATCCGAGAGCGGGCACGGACGCGGTAGGGGCTGCGGCCCAGGTTGTACCGGTAGACTGAGAAACTGTGGCGTCCAGGCTGGCGGAGGCAGACTGGGAAACGCCAGCATCTTTGAGGACATTCTCGAGCAGGGTAGCCGAAGCAGCGCGGACATCGTCGGAGACGCGAGGGATGCTAGGCTGCCTGTTGGACAGCACGAAGGCACCGACCAAGAATAACATGAAGAGGAGCCCACCCTGGGCAGACGACTTCTCGGCATCAGCAGGAAGGGCAACCTCCTGCTTCTTGGCCGGGACGACTTGCATTTCCTGCTTGACCTCGGGCTCCTCCATGGGAAATTCGGCACCGAACAGGCCAATGTTTTCCCAGGGGCCATCGGGACCGTCCATGGCAATGTCATCCATCTCGGTCTCGAAGTGGCCTCCGTTGGCGTAGGCCTGACTTGGCAGGCCGCCAGCCTGAGACACGGCAGCACCTTCCAGGCTCTGCACGTGGCTCGTGAGGACGCTGACCTTCTTGCGCAGCTCGCCGGTCTCGATGGTGTGGGTGCGCACCATTTCCTCCTTCTCAAACTTGAGCTGCTCGATAATCTGCAGATCTTGTTGCCTTTCTCGGAACATCTGATCAAGCTGGCCGCGTAGCTGCTCGATCTCGGTCTCCATGTCGTTGATGATGCCCGTGAAATGCTTCTTCTCCTCCTCGAGACGCTCCGTATGCAGCTTCTTCCTCTGCCTAGAGTCGAGACTACGGGACACGTTAGTAGAAAGAATGATATGGGTCACGGCGTGGATTGCATATTACTTACGCGGCCTGTCGGTTGCGCAGCAGACGTTTCTGCTGCTTCAGCTCTTTGATCTCAGTCTCATCATTAGACTGCGCGATCAGGTGGTCAATGTTGTTCAGTGTTCGTTCGGCTGGGATGTCGAAGCGAGCATTCTTCTTGCGGATCCCATCCCCTCTTCTGAGCTCATTGTGCGACCGGATCGTGGGGCTATTGTGCTTGCCGTCTTTGACGCTTGACATCCAGCCGTCCTTGGAGGTCGACTGCTGCATAGGCTGGCTGATCGGAGGAGGAAACAAGGGGACGTGGTTGGAGGAGTTGATGAAAGAGGCCTGCCCGTGCATCTGTGGGCGTTGCTGGAAGAGAGGAGCCCCGTTGGCGTCATATTCGGACGGGACGCCGTCGTACTGGACCATAGGGGTGCAGGCGCTAGGACTGTGCATGGACCAAGGGTTGGTAGGCTGGGAGATGAAAGTTTGGGGCTGTTGCTGCTGGTCCAGACGGAGGAACGGGTTGTTGCTGTGGTTCTGTGGTTGGGGCTGAGGGTGCTGATGCTCCATGAAAGGGTTGTTGGACGGCACAGACTCCATCTCGACAGCAGACCAGGTCTCGGGCTTGGGTGAGAACATGGAGCTTGAGACCGCGAAGGACTCCCTTCTGCTATCAACAAGGGTGGGTGACATCTCGAGGCTTGAGTCCATTGAGTGCTGATCCAGGACGTTGTCGTCTAGTACGCAGTCGTCGTCCTCAAATAGCTTTTGGGGAGTTTGTGCCGTGTCCACCGTTATCTCGGAATTGGTATAATAGTTATGCATTTGGACAGGAGACCCCATGGCAGTCTCTCAAAGTGTAATGACACTGAGGACGAACCGAAAACAAGGCGGATGGTCTGTGAGGGCGGGCGTGTGTTAGTCCCCTGTAAGAGTGGGAAGTCGCCTGTGCTAGTGGCAGGCAGGGCGGCGAAGGACGGGGAGTGGCAGACAGCGCGTATCTTGATTTATTTGTTGTGGCACATGAATCGAGATGTAGAGGAGTAACAATCTCGAGAGTTCTGGGATAAGAAGGGGTATATAAGACTCGGCAGGGTAGGTAGGGTGCAAGATAGAGGTGGGCCAGGTAGGCGGGCAGCTTGAACGTTGCAAGGCGAATAGGAGTGATGTAGGGTGGAGGGGGATGGGGAAGGAAGATAGATAAATAGGTGCACTGGAGAAAGTAGAGTGGGTACTGATCGTCCAAAGCAGGACTCTCATGCAAATGTTCCCAATGAAGGGGATTGTTGGGACAGCACCCAAGGGCAACGAGACGGGGATCCGCAAGAAAGAAGGAAAAGGCTGCTCACTAGATCCGCTCTGTTTTCTTTCAGTAGGAGGATTCCTGTCGTTGGAGACCCCGATGGTGGTGAGGGCCTCGGCGAGGACTGGTGCGACTACTGTATCTGTTGCTGGTGTATGGAATGGTCTCGATCGGAAGTAAGAGAGCTCCGACCAAGGCGCGCAGAGAAGATCAGAAGGGAGAATGTGAGTATGTAAAAAAAAAAAAAAAAAAATAAAAAATGGCTGTCCCCGGGGACGAAGATGGGGCGATATGGAAAACAGAAGGCGGTGGGTGATAAATATCGAAAAAAACAATATCTAGGAGGGACAGAAAAATAGACGAGTAGGGAACAACTCTTCCGATGGCTGGGAGAGGAAAGCAGATAATAAATCAATCAGACGTGCTGACGACGAAGATGGCTCTGATTGCCGCTACCTCGCAATACGGCAGAGGTAGAATGATGTGTTTGCGTGAGTGTGTGAGTGCAAAGGATGATTTTTCTGGCTCGGATGCTGACGAGGGGAGAAGAGTCGGTGGAGGGGCAGCTGGGATTTGTAGCTCTTGAGAAACCAACCGCGGAACCGAGCGAGAGCGGGTGTTGGGTGTATCTGTGGTGGGATGGGCCGGATGGGCCACTGACCAGGGTCAGAGTTGGGTTGAGAAAAGAGGAAGTGATGAGACCGGTACGTACTCTCCCCCCATCAGTACCCATACCTCCTTCCTTACCCCAGTTCAGCAGGGCCACCACCACGGCCACGAACAAGCACGTCCGTGGAGGAGCCCAAGGGCCTCTCACCTCGACGAGTGGAGCAGCACTTGCCAAACCGAATGATTACATACGTACTGCTGTACCACTTACATGTACTCTACTATAGTAGGTACGATTGTACCATAGTACGTATCCAACCCGTATGTATTGTGTGTGGTATGGGTCCATTTGATAAGTCGACCCTTGGGTCCTCGGACGACGACGTACTTGATTGGGAAGTCCGTGCCTTGTCCACAGCGATGGACCTCAAAGAGGACAAACAGGATCACTTCCCCACGGCCCGAGGGTGGGCTCAGGAAACGCCTATTCCGCATCACTTTCTTCACCCCTGTAGCTAGTACATAGAAGATGCACTTCAAGCGTGTGTGTTGATACTTGCGAGAACCTCGTGTTGTGTATGTATGTGCTCAGTACCGACAGACTCGCCCTTCACGGTTGCCCCAAGGTGCCCAGGACATTGTGAGTGTGTCTTCTTTGGGCGAGGTACATTGTATACCCTGTACGTCACCTCTGGGCGGATTGCTGGTGCTTGTACCTTGTGTGCCTTGGCCGTGATGGTAAGAGCTCTAACGACAGGCTGGGATCCCGTCAAGCACGAACCATATACGACCTACCTCACAGGGACGCATCTCAATACCCAATGACAGCTACCCGACGGACGACTTGTGTGGGGAGACGATATCGGTTAGATAGTGCAAGACCTGACTGACCTCTCAGGTGAGGCTGCATCAGCCTTCACTTCATAACGACTGATGCCCGACGTCCACTGACCAAGCAGCATGCATGAAACGATGCCCCAGTAAGCGGCAGCGGCAGTGACAGCCCTGGAATCTGGACGCAGCGGCTAGCAAGCCCCCCCGTCTGCTCCAGGTATGGCCTGGCCGGTCGAGCATCAGAATTTGATCTTGGGATGCAGTGGGAAGCCAGGAGGGTGCGTTGCCCGTCTGCCATTTGCCAAGCGCCTCGTGCGCTAGAGTATCCCCATGAGATGATGACCCTTGCTGCGAGGTCCAGGCGATTTCAGTGCTGGTCAGACCAAGACCCCGTCGAGGCCACAGGGAGGGGGAAAGGGAGAGAGAAAGCTCAACCACCAGCTCGACGTCGGGGGGTTCCTGAGCCCGACCCACGCACGGGTGCACTTGGTGGTATCAAGGCTTGGTACCATGAAGGTTGCGCGAGATAGATGTTGCCCCAGTGCGGCGTCTTGTGCGGCGCCTTGACCTGGTCGCAGGCGTCACAAACCACCCTGCTCTGCGCAGGGGCAGCTGTGTTTGCAGTCGAATACTGACTGCCCCCTCGAAGACGAATCAGGCCGTAGCCCAGCACCAACGACCGCTGGCTGACCAGTGGAAAGCAGGGGATCACCTATTCTCTGTGGCCGTGTTGTTGGTGGATCCTGCCTCCCGGGGCCTTTGGGAGCCTTTCCGATCCAAGATCGAATCACAGATCGCTGATGGGGATCTGGGGGAGCAAGAGCGACCGTGCGCAAAGCCCCCCACACAAGGGTGCTCCCCTCTCTAGCCCTCGATAGCCGCCTTCTAGAATGTCCTGTACAAAACAGGTGCGCCAAACAGTATGCTGGCATACGACGGGCGTGCCGTTGTTAACAAACCCCTTCCCCTAATCAAATCAAAGTCGACAAACCGTACCGTATTGGAGACAAAAGGGTGAGCCTGCCGGGGAATCGACCTTGTCTGCGTATCCGGCTCTGGTGAGAGGAGAAGCTTGTCCCACAAGGAGGCGGCAGGTGGGCACCAAGAGTCCCATGAACAGTCCACTCGTTCCCACACAAACGGCGAGGGCTGGTTGAACCGGGTAGGGATGACTGGCTGAGAAGCCCTCAACGTGCAGTAGATTGGGCATCAATACCTACGGCCCGCAAGGCCGTTTGTGCCCAAAGGTCCGGAGCAGCCATACAGAGCGAGTTGATGGGTGGCATGTGGGCCACCTGGGTAGCTCCTCGTCGAGACACTGGCAGGCTAACAGGGAGGCTATTGGAGAGTTGCGAGAGCCAAACCCGGACAGGCAAGCCGCATGGCATGCCACGGGGCACGGGGCAGGGGGCAGTCAATCCGTAGAGCTGTTCGCCGGCCAGGAGAGCTAGGCTACTCCCGAGTCTAGAAGCTTGCCCCGTATAGGAGCTCTGGCTGTTTCTCCCCCGTCTTTTTCGTCCTTTCGAGGACGGCTGGAGCACATGGCTTTACTTCTTCTTTCTTTCTCCCGGCCACTAGGAAGCTCCGGGACATGGGCTCCCAGTCTGCCAGGCTGTTCGACTTGTTATTTTTGCTTCTGCTACTTCTGGGTGGTGGCAGGGCCTGTCCATCTGCCCGTGTGCGCCGTGTGCCGCACCGCAGGGGACCGAGTACCTCTGCCGCACAACGCCGGCCAGAGAGAAGGAGAGAGACCGGCAGACATTACGGCGTGATGGAGCTGGAGGACCCGTCGCCATCCAGAATTAGGCCAGGACGCAAGCTTGGCAAGCCACTTGGGTCGCTCTTCCTACTGTGTGAGCACACAGTGATGAGAATGGCCACACGCCCTTTTTGAGGCTCTATTCATTATACCATGCTAATGGTCACACCCGGAGGAGACGATACTCCACGTACGCAGTCTGCCTTTCCCGACAGGTTTTGCGCTGTCATTGGAGAGCTTAGACAGAGGAATTTGGAGGGGAAAACAAAACAAATCACGATGATGTGATGGCTCTAGCAGAAGAATCAAGAATGCGATCAATAGGCAATAGGTAAGTAACTCTTGACAGACATGACGATGGCCAGGGGCACCCCCCATGACTCCACGGGGAAATGGGTGTGGTCGCTGGCTCATTCTCTTGCTTTTCACGCACATGGTACTACGTATGACTTGGACACCTGAGCCGTGTGACCTGGGCCACCGACCCAAGTGCCAACCTACCAGCATCCATCATAGCACTATAACCAGAGTCACCAGCAAGCAGTACCACTAGCAGTAGCATCTGATACGGGCGATAAGGCAACCAGGGCGACAGGGGTAGTTGGTTGGTACGGTTCAGGGTTGAGAGGTCATTATGTAATCTGCGACCTCCCTAAGCTCTGAGACACCCAGTTACCAGAGAACCAGACTTTACCAGCGGTAGTGTGGTCACCTGTCTGCGGGTGCGCTACCTCACCTCTTACTTTCTCTATCTTTCATTCCCAGACACGGCGCCACCACCTGCACCAGGTCATGCAGGCGGTGCTCCAAATCGCGCTGCCGATATACAGATACTCATGACATCTATAACAAGCTGAGCACGGATCTCTTTGTGTCCCTCGCGTTTTCCTGATACTGTCATATTTTTTATTTATTTTTAAAAAAAATCCCTTCCCATTCCCAGAGACGTCCTCTGAATTTCATCGCGCTCTTCACGATACCCGACAACAACGTCTTGGACTGGAGTACCCTTGCGTCGGACCACTGTGAATGGGCAATGGGACAGAAATCCGGTGGCTGGACAGCCAGGACTTGCATGAACGACCCGCTCAAAGTCGACTGCACTAAGGGCAACCGCGCCTGTTGTATGGTCAGTCTCGTCGCACTCGAGACATCCAGAGCCCATCTGGCCGCATAGTATGCGGCCAGGTCGTGGAGACCCAACCCGCCCCTCCTCCTCCAACCAGCGCCCAGCCCAGCCAAGGTCGCCAGCCAGACAACACGCCAGGATCGCCAGTGTAAAGTCGGTGTGTGCTTCTGTCCCGATCCCGTTCGCCCAATCGCCTTCTGACCTTGCCTGCTCTAGAGCCCTCAGGAGCACAGCGCCCCACCAACCCGGCGCGTTCAGCACTCCGTGCTGCCACCAAAGGACGGTCGACCAGCTTCCAGCTCCTGCCGCTCATGACACGCGTTTCCCTCGCGTCAGGCCAAGCTCCATCCACAGTCTGCTCATTTGAGGTATCGCGCCTCAGTTCTCAGGTGTGCCTCGTACTCTGGCATGTCTGGGGTGCTGGCTCTGACGCCATCCACCAGGGCCACCCAGCGCCGCACTTGAGACCGGGTATCGCATCCTCGGACACACTCTCCTACCTGCCTACCATCCCTCAAACGTCCGTTTCCGAGTCGCGCCACCGGCGTCCCGCCATCCCAGTTGCCAGGCTTACCACCCCTCCCTCCCGGAGCACGGACGCCGTCCGGCTTAGTACGGAGTGCGCTCGCCAATGGAGGCAGAGCCAGATGTGTGGACTGTCTCCTCCAAGAGTGACCTTCATTGTGAGCAAGATCACGTTAGCTCCTTGAGACGTCGGCAGGGGCCAAGTTTTGATAGCCTTCATCCGCGTTGAGCCAGCCCTGCATTGGACATCTAAATCTCCCTACGGCAACAGTCGCTTTGCTTTGGTTGGTCATTGGTACCGCAAGTTCCGGCGCCGACATGGAATACTGCGGAATCCATTTCTCCGACACAGGAGCTATGGACTTGGGAATGTGTCCAAGGCGAGCTGTAAGGCCTCGACTCGTGCGTCA
Source organism: Cryphonectria japonica (assembly GCA_014851275.1). NCBI lineage: Eukaryota > Fungi > Ascomycota > Sordariomycetes > Diaporthales > Cryphonectriaceae > Cryphonectria > Cryphonectria japonica. Next base: position 45,390 of record JACWTT010000049.1, read on the forward strand.
CTGTGGCTGCAGATTTTTCTTTCTTTCTTTCTTCGATTACCCTTCGATTCGGAGTCCCTGCTACTTGGCTCTTGATTCGAGCTGGAGCCATTGTAAAGTTTCAAGGTACGCTTCGGGCCATGGGCCTTGGGGTGGCTATACCCGGCAGTCTTTCCTTCGTTGTTTGCTGTTGCTCTGAGTCTGGTCGAGTGACCTCTCTCGGAACATCCAACGAGGTTTTGCGATTGTGAGGCCTCCAGAGTTTTTTGATCCACTCTGGCTGCGACCGTGCTGGCCCAGAATGTGAGAGTTGATGAGTTAGATGACAGAGATTTTTGCATCTGGGTTGTTGAGTGCTTTGCGACGGCGCATACAGCGCTTCACGTCCTGGTGTATACAAGATACACCGGCTACACCACGGCAGCTTGAAACTTCTGCACAGTTGGGTCGGAGAGGCCGTCCTGTGTCACCTCTCCTGTACGACTTGCATGGCCAACAAGCCAGCGGGAGACCCTGTTTTGTGCATCTGCATGTCCCCGCGTCTCAACAGATCGACTGATAGCTGTCCTGCATACGGCTCTGCAGGTGCTGAAACGGGTCCAGGCTACATGGACACCGTATCGCCCTAACGTTCAGGGTCGTTAATTCTGTGGGTCAACCACCATTGTTTCCGATATTCCATGGGCTCTCCCTTGGATGGACTCTGTCTGTCGGTTCGTGCCTTGCACGATGCTTGGCCTTCGAAGGCGGCTCAGAGGTTCTTCTTGTCTCCCACAAACAAACCACCACAAAACTCTGTCCTGACTGACGTTGGAACAAGGTGAGGTCAGTGTTCACAGGGCATCCTTGTGCAACCCACCCGACGGCCCACCAGCCCAGCAGCCCCGGCTGCTAAGAAGCCTGTCGAAAATCCTCCGGCGGCTTGTCCGTGCTTTTCTGCGGGAGCCCCATTCTGGTCGAAGCTCAGATTCGAATGCTTGCTTCCGGTGTACATCTTGAAAAGCTGGCATTGCATTACTACTGTGGCACTATGTGGTCTGTTGTATACCTGCAAAGACATGACCCACGACCGAGCTTGAAGGATACTCCGATGAAACTATCTCGATATCGTACTTTTGTGGGCCAAAATTGGCTGGGTCCCTGCCTTTTCCGGCCGTTGATTATCTACTCTCACGGGGGCTCTGCGCTGAGCGTATTTTGCCGCAGTGCCAGGCTGCGCGCGGAATCGCGCCGCTGGCCTCAAGCTGTGAAGGTCTAGCGGCTGCGATGAGTCTCGACGAAGCTATTGTCACAACGCTCTAATTAGTGACAGGAGACAAGTGAGAAGCGTTGGTGCAGTATGGAAAGCATTTGCTGGACCCGTGTCTCCTCGTGCGGACGAACTACGTAGTGCGAATTTACTTTCCCTCAGGCGTGGTGCACTTACTCAGAGAGTTCCATCTCAAGGCCCATCATCAACAATTCCGACCCCCGGCTTCCAGCTCCGGCCCCGATCCGCCCCAGTTGCTCGAATCGTCCAGAGGATAGATGGAGACTTTGTGATGTGGCGGTGAGGACGGCTAGGCCCAAGCCAGCCCTGCTCCCGCACCAACCCGGACTCTATCGCCAAGGAGGCAGATCTGAAGGGGGCTTGTTGGGATGTGCAAACATGGAGACATCTGTTTGCCAGATCGCTGGGGCTACAATCGTCCAAAACGGGGTCCGTGGTCCCCAGCCGTGCTGCAGGCTTTCTGCACTTGCCGTCTGCATGTGTAATAGTAGGCAGATTCTCCGTACTACGAACATGGATCGCCATCTTCCTCCGCGCAAGCGAGCCTCTCTCTGCAGCTGCCGTCCCAGTCGTCGTCGTCGTGGATTTTGGCGTACTTGTTCGCCACGTGAAAGGTGGATCAGCTGACTGCGCGCTGGACAAACCTCGAGCTTTGCTCGGAGGCGCCGCGCTTTGTTGGCTTCTGCATGCCACCTTTTCTTGACAACACCTGCGAGCATGCATGGTCAAAATTGCGACGCTGCTCCTCACCTGACAGGTAGACAGACATTCTCTGTTTTGATGATAGTGTTGAGGTCTAGTGACGTACTTGGCCCGCGCTGCCAGACGACGAGCTGCGCAGTATCGTAGATCCGTATACAGCCAAGTACTCGACATCCTAACGGGCCTATCAGTACGTAGTATGTAAGGGATATTCAAAAGGTGGAACGACTCGGGGCCCCTTGATCGAGTGTTCCGAGTGGCCGAAGAAACCAACCTTTCACACTTTTCTCTGCATGGATATCTGTCGGGCCTTGATGCGGTGAAGAGCCTCCAGGAGCCACTCAGTCTCATCGGGCTCGAGCATCGGACCTTTGCAGCGACAAATCCTGTAGTCTCTTTAGGGTCCCCTAGAGGTTGGATCGGCAGAGTGATCATTAAGTGTCTCCTCGGGTGATCCTTCCGTACGCTCCTACTTGTCCTATGTTTAGCATCAGGATTTGAACGCAGTCTTTGTTTTCTGCTGCGCTCCCTATTGTTTCAAGACCCAAGCTTATCCCTTAGGCACTGGCCCAAAGACAAGCACCAGGCAACTGTGCCCAGTGCAATCCATTAGGCCGAGATGTCCTGTTTCGCACCACCCCCCCTGTAGCTCGCGATTCTGTTCTGGGCTGATTCCATATTTCAATAGGTCTATCCTCGAGCCACTACGCTGAAGTAACTTGTACTACGTAGCGGCTTGTCTTGTCTGACGGACAAGGCGCGCAAGGTATGAGAAGGCCGAATGCATTGCGCGATTCCCACAGCTGTAGGCCCCTGCAGCCCGTGGGTCCCCGCCTAGGCGCCTCCTAATACCTAAGCGAGACTCTCGGGTTGGTTGTCGGGGCCACGCCCACCTGAAACAAATTCATAGCAACTGTCACAACTGCGGCTACGAAAAAGAGCCCAGCGCTGCCTACCACGTAGTAGTGCCATGCAGTGTGAAGGCTCTCTACTATGTAGCAGCGCCCACACAGCATGGGCAGCTAATGCTGCTTAGGAATTGGTGTCTTGTAGATCCCGGAACCAGATGATTCCCATGGGAGAAGGTCCGATGTTTCCCCCGATGCGAGAGACCCAGATCTTTAGGTCTTAGTTGTCGTGATGAACGGACACGGGAAGGCTGTTGAGCTGTGTGGCAAGCATTGCTGTGGTCTTGCGCCCGGTGCCTTTCTAAAACCGATGACACGGCCCTTGTGCATAGGAAAGGCGAAGCAATACGTTTGGGTTACTCAGGGAAGGAGGTCAGATCAAGCAAAGTAGTATATAGCATGAGGTGCAAAATTATCCATTCTTCTCTGTTTAGGCTGTCAGGGTATCAAAAATCTGTGTGTGCATTCTATCATTGATGCTTCCCTCTATTGGAACTCCCAGAGTTTGACCAACAGGCCGTCTTCAACCCCCGAACCTGCATCCTGACGCAGAAACATCCTCTTCGGGATATGAAACTCGACGACCGGGGCTTTCTTGACGTTCTTGGTCATCTCGGCTTCTACCAGACTCCCATATGAGTGATCAAGGAAATCTTCCAGCTGGTAGAACTGCTTAGTGAATTGCTCAGAAATGATCTTGGCAATAGTTGCCACGTTGGGATGGTAGTGTGACTGAAGCTGTACGATCTCCCAGATACAGCTGTCGATAGCGTGAGTCTCCATCGGATCCTCCTCATCTTGCAAGAAGGGATCCTCCAAGCCCTCGTCAGCAAGTCTCTCCTTCTCTTCGTCCGTCTTCGGTACCCTGTGCATCATGAAGGTACAAGTCGGGTGCTTCTTGAACAGGTTGTACATCCAAGGCACAATGGTCACTATCGCGCTGGGCGGGGCGTTCAAGCTGAGCCTGGCGAGCCGCTTGATGAAGCTTGCGACCAGTGCTGCCGGCAGATGTGATGAGGCGAGAAAGGTGTCGAGCAGGCGGAAGAATCTCGAGCGATATTTTGAGTGTAGTATGTCGGCATCGAGCAAAGAATAGAGTTTGGTGTAGAACGCCGGATAGTCGAGATTCCTCTCCTGGATGAGGTAAAAGACCCCAGAGAGGGCGAGCAGAGACATGGAGCCGCCGGTGTTGTAGCAGTCGGTGAGGAAGTCCATGAGAAGCTCGGGTTTGATAAACCAGGGTGCGATAACCCTCGACATGACATCCAGTAGACGTTTCCGCTGATCTTTGTCCATCTCCAGCCTCATAAGGGCAAGCCATGCCTCCTGTGCTTGTTTCTTGTGTTTTGCTGCAGAGAACAACTCGTGGCCCTTCTTCTTCTCGGGTGGGTCGACGTAGAAGTCCTCAAGCTCTTCAGACGACTCGGGCACGCCTTCTATCGACGAGAGGAGCTCAAAGAGAACGTCAAAGGTCGAGTCCGGCGGCGACTCTGCGCTTTGTTCCCCGATGATATCATGAACCGCCTTAAAAGTATAGAGCCGCACATCCTCGAATTCATCGACGAAGCTGCTGACAAATTCCGCCCGCACGGCTGGGTCGACCAGAGACTGGCACAGAGCACCAACAGTGTCCTTGAGGAACGACTTCGGAAAGCAGTAGGCATCCCTTTCACTCTGTGGGTACTGCCCCTCCGTCTTCAAGAGTCGCATGCATAGTGTCAGAACAGTCATTGCATGATGTTCGAGGACGAACATGGAGAGGAGGATCCCGTGGTACTCAGCGAGACGGTCCCTAAGCCAGTGCACGACAACGACATCCTTTTCAGGCATGTTCTTCTTTCTGAGCAGAGCGCCGGCGGCCAGGAGTCGGATGAAGACCCTGCACAGGGCAACGACGGCAAGGAGCGCCGCATCCTCATCCTCTTCCAGCCTTCTTGCGGTGTCAAGGAGGACCGTGATGTTATTGTAATTCTTCTTGGACTCGAGGATGGCGGTCTCGAGAGACAAAATTTCGACCTGGGACTTATCGACATGGTCGTCGTCTCGGCCCGGTCGTGGGCGCTTCTTTGGCACATCTTTCGTGGCAGGACGCTTGCGCTTCGTCGCAGGCCCCGTCACAGTTGCCGGCATCTTGCTGCTTCGGATCGTCGCCCTGCTTGGTGTACAAAATCGTACAAAGTCTCTGCCCGCAGGTCTGCTCTTCTTTCCCACCTCAACGCAGCGCCTGCACGAAATTTCAGGCACCGTCGAGGACTGAAAAGTTGATGCTGGCCAATCACAAGCCTTGACGCTAGCACTAAGATCTTCGCGCTTTTGAGCCTGCTAAATTTGCTGGTGGGCGGAGCTAACACTGTTAGCACGATCCGGGACCCCCCCCCCAAGCTGGTTCGGGAGCAAACCTCTCAATCAAACAACTCTCGAGCGTAAGGCCTCGGAAAGTGTCTCAAAGCCTCCAAGCTCAACCACCACAACCCACCACCACACGACCACCGCACATCACGACACAATGGCGTCCCGCCTAGCTAGAACCGCTCTCGGTGGGTGAATGTGTATTTGGGCTACTTGTGGCCCTGGCCGTCTGTTCAATTGACGAGACTGACGTGACGTAGGGGCTGCCCGTGTGCGGCCATCGATTTCTCCCCGAACTCTTCCGGCCATCACCAGCCTCGCCGCTACTGGCTCTCGCAACTCTTCCAACGTTCCTGCCGAGGACCCCAAGAAGAAGGCTCAGTCTATCATCGACGCCCTGCCCGGCAACTCCCTCGTCTCCAAGACCGCCATCCTGTCCTCCGCCGCCGGTCTGTCAATCTACGCCCTCAGCAATGAGTACTACGTCGTCAACGAGGAAACCGTTGTTGCCTTCTGTCTGCTGAGCGTCTGGGGTGCTGTCATCAAGTATGCCGGCCCTATGTATAAGGAGTGGGCCGAGGGACAGAACAAGAAGATTGCTGGCATCTTGAACGCCGCTCGTGCCGACCACACCCAGGCCGTCAAGTCCCGCATTGAGAACGTCCAGCAGATGAGCGGCGTCGTCGACATCACCAAGGGCCTCTTCGAGGTTTCCAAGGTACGGAATATACATGGTGGCTCAAGAGGAGATGCCATATCTTACTACTCGCATGTGCTGATGGCTCACATTCTTTTTTCTTTGCAGGAGACTGCCAAGCTCGAGGCCGAGGCCTACGAGCTGGAGCAGAAGACCGCCCTGGCTGCTGAGGCCAAGGCTGTCCTGGACTCCTGGGTCCGCTACGAGGGCCAGGTCAAGCAGCGCCAGCAGAAGGAGCTCGCCGAGAGCATCATCGCCAAGGTGCAGAAGGAGCTGGAGAGCCCCAAGGTGTTGCAGCAGATCCTTGCCCAGAGCGTGGCAGATGTTGAGAGTGCGTTACTAGTTCTCCTTCTCCTGATTCGATTTTTGTCATACCTGACTAACACCTTGCTGCAGAGATTGTCTCTTCTAAGGCTCAATAGACACCTGATAGATATCCATGAACGCATGCCTGCCTACCTTTTCTTATGTATTATGTAAAAAGTCTAGAGCGTTGGATGCGCTGTGCAATAGTCAACTCATGATTTCTCGCGGGAGGGCTACCGATCGCCTGGGGTCGGTGGAATTGAGGGGATGGAAGAGGAGGAGGGTGGATGAGTCTGGTTGTTGCGTCGTCCGTAGACAAGAGAGATCCTGTCACAACTGTTCAGTGTCTTTTCGTACGTGCTTAATTGTTTGTCTGTCCACCACATTCCTTTTGACCTCTTCGCGTGTCTGTTGGGTGTTCAGGCTCCTGGCATGCACGACATTCGGCTGCAATTTACGCGTGGGCACAGTTTCAAGTAAGTAATTCTTGTCTTGGATTCTATCAACCCGACCAGATCCTAATATGACCAGGGCCGAGCCTTGTAGCGTGGGTTGTCCTCCGGTTTATCGTCCTTGGGCCAGTCCACCTCGTCGGGGTTGATGTACCATGATGGATCGCCATCAGTTTGTGTCACGCTCCAGCCATTACCCAACCACCGCAGGCTATTTCCTGTTGGGTCAGAGCTCTCCAAGATGAAGTCCTCCCAGCGGGGCGACCTTAGCGCTTCCAGGGCGTGCAGTGTACTGCCAGGCCAGAGACCAATGATCCAGTTGCCCTGGCCTCCCTCGCTCCGATACCAGGATTTACAAGTGTCCATATACACCGTCTTGGCGAAGTAGGCGCCGATGTACTGCTGGAAGTCCCTGACACGCTCCGGCTTAGGCTCGATGGTAGCGTAGTCTTCCTTCTGCATCTTCCGAAGGACCTTGACACAGTAATCGCACTCATTCTCCAGAATCTTGGTCAGGCTGCCAAACCCAATGGCGCTGTTGGGCCCAAACATCATCAGGTAGTTTGGGAAACCATCCACCATCAGGCTCATGTAGCTCTCGGGATGGGGCTCCCACCTCTGCGCGAGGGTCAGCCCGTTCTTGCCGACGACCTCGAAGTTGGGTGGCGCGGACGTCTTGAAGCCGGTGGCGCAGGCCAAGGCGTCCACCTCAACCACGCGTCCGCTTGCCAGCTTGACGCCCGTCTCGGTGATCTCGATGATCGTCTCGTTGGTCACGTCAACGTTGTCCTCCATCAGCGCTTCGAGATAGCCCTTTCCCGGTGTCAGCCTCCGGCACCCTGGCGCGAATGTCGGGATGATGGCATCTAAGAGCTCGGGCCGTCTGGCCAGTCGTTGCTTCATTGACAATGTGAAGTCGCTGACAAACTGCTTCTGCATCTCGGTTCCTCGGATGGTCGAGTCGTGGATGAGGTTTCCGCCATCCTCAATTACCTTCCTCATCCTTAGATACTCCTGGGGGTCACGAGCGAGAGCCTCCCGCTGCTCTGGGGTGACTTGACAAGTCTTTTGTCAGCTCCTGCGAGCCATCTCCAAAAGTCAATCTGGAATTCGGCACTTACACTCAATGTCACCTGGATCCAGGCCGAGTGCTTTCATTGCGGCATCGCCGAAGGCCCCAGAAATCCATGTCTTTTGACCAGTAAACCAAGAATTATATATGTTAGTGACAGCCGGAATTTCGCTAACAGTGAAGGGGGGTTAAATGCCTACCGGCGAGCGCATGAAGACTGTCATCTTGACGCCCTCGAGACGTTGCAGGCTGGGCACAATTTGGATGGAACTTGAACCATTTCCAACAACGCCTACGCGTTTATGTCGAAAATCAAATCTTGATTTCACGTCAGCTCGCTTCTAAAGGTAAAAGGTCACACACACATCAAGTCAAGAGGTAGCGAGATATGGATTACTAAAAAGGGGTCCGGAAAGACGGAAGAAGACTCACTCATCATCCCATTGTCCTGAGTGAAGAAGTTTTCCCTGGTACTTGTCTAACCCAGGCACGTTGGGCCACGATGGATCATTGAGCATTCCCCTGGCAGTTATAAGGACATCCACATCATCCTCTTCAAAGATCTCGCCCGAGGCGGTCCTCTGAACCTTGATCATCCACTTCCTACGCTCCGGGTTCCAGACGCTTCGTAGAAGGTTGTGCTGCGTCTTGATGAATCTCGTGGCCCCAAATCTGTCTGCCACATCCTGCAGATACCTCTGAATTTCTGGGCCAGGGGCATAGAGAGAAGACCAATGAGGATTCGGAGCAAACGAATATTGGTAAGAATGAGCTGCAGTCGGTTAGATCAGTGCCGATAAAAGTCGGCTTCAAGTAGACGTACACGGAATATCACAGGCCAACCCTTTAGAGATATTCGAATTAGCATCAGTACAATGCCACCATTGAGGGGCGGAGAGAGCATCTAATTCATACCTGGGTACTTGTTCAACCACCTTCTTCAATGTCAACGTGATGAGTCCTATCAGTATATATGTCAGGGCCCACCCACCATACTCCACCCACAGCCTCGTTTTTCTCGTATACCGCTAGGTCTATATTCCTCAGACGCTCTGGAATCCTGAGATGTGGTGTTAGATGAGCGTAGATGTATGGTGTAAGCGACACACCCTTCCCCCGCTCTTACCTGATGGCAGCTAAAATCCCTGAGTATCCTGCTCCAATCACCCTGACCTTGAGACGCCGCAGGTTCTCCAGGGGTTCATCTTTCAATGTGAACAACTTGTCTCCATTGACGTTGTTATTGATGTGAGCCATCTCCACCTGTTCTGCGTGCCAGGAATGTGAGTCTTCAACAAAGATATTGGGGTAGACACTCGTGTGATTCAGTCAGGGAGACCGTCGCTAGATTTCTGCAAGAAATCAAGCAATTACTTAACGCTGAAAGGGACGAGGCAAGGAGCTGCTCCTGCGTGTAAGCTCCACGGATTTTAAATTATATACGGTATCTAAGCGAGGTAGCCTATGAGATTATCCCGTATCCCGCAAAGCGTTCCGGCTTGGGAACCGACACTTTAGTGGTGCCTCATTGGTACCCGGAAACCCCTCTTTAGCAATCCGCTTCGCTTGCTAATAATGACCAAGATTAGGGAGGGCCACGAGCCTTTGGGGTCATGGCATCAAAGCTGGTCCGAATCGGTGGTGACTAGGACGTCGGCTACCATAACGCGGGGAAGTTGTGGGGATCGGCAAATGCTGCGTCGGTTCCTGCACCCAGCGCTAGGCTTGACTTTGATCCTACTTGAGAGCCCTCCACCCACACAGGTCCCCCCCCCCCAAAGAGGTTCCCAGAATAGTAGGCGGTCGGCCATCTGATGAGAACCCGTCCATGAATCGCAGACTGGGTCCTTGAGTGCGGGCGTAGGTAGATGAAGTTGGTTCCTGATGTAAAAGTCTACCTTCATGAGACTTGCACGAACGCTCGTTTCTTGACACCACGGTTATCATCCTCCTCAGCCTCCCAGTTTTCGTCCACATAGTCCTTGATACTCTTTTCCTGGATCTGCATCCCAACAACTTTCAAGGCCGCAATGTTATATCCCATCTCATCCTTCTGTTTCTTCAAAGCCTGCCTCACGTTGGCCCGTATGCTGTCTAACATAACTCGCATCGTCTTGCTGGCGACGATCTGTTTGTGGTGTGTCTTGAGCATGAAGAACAGTATCCGACAGGTCAGGGGAACATTCATCGATCGCAATGCGAAGATATCGAGGAACGTGAAAAGAAGCGGGACGGTCGAAAATGGCAGAACGAGTAAGGCATCGTGGAGCGCGGAGGCCTTGATGCGCTGGAGAGTGTTCATAACATAGACCTCTGCGCTGATACCACCCAAAGCCATGAATATCGGATCGCGTTGCGGCGGCGCGACGTTTGGGTTGCTCAATTTGGCTTCTTCCCAGTCTCGGACCACGCCGAGATCGACCATACCGAGTTCCAGAGACTCCACGATCCTTTCTCCTGCCATGAGGGTCTCCACCGTCTGTTTACTGGCAGCTGCTACTTCGCCGTTCGGGTTTTGCATGTCTGCACCATCCTCCAGTGTCGTGGCTAGCGTCGTCTCGTACAGCTCCTCGATCTCCTTCTCCCGCTCCTCTTCGAGGAAGATCTGCTCGTTTGTCTCCTCCCAGACGCGGATGCTCTTGTCATGGCTCGCACTGATCATGAATGTTCCGCTGTGGCCCATGGCGAGAGCCCATATCTCGCCGTGATGGCCATCGATCCTTTGGATCTGCTCAAACTTGTCGGCATCCCAGTACTTGATCGTACGATCCTTACTGGTACTGAAAAAATGATGTCCGTTTCCGTCCGAGTTGTGAGGCACGAAACCTACTTGCAAGATGCTGTCCTGGTGTGCGAATAGTGCCTTGTGACAGTCTCCGAAATCCAAGCCCCATATTCTGACGTTCTTGTCTGCCGAGCTTGTGACAATAAGCTTGCTATCGTAGGAGATATCCATACTCAAAACTGGAAGTTTGTGACCGTAAAGATTCAGATAGAGTTTAAGCGAGTCGGTGAAAAAGACTTTGACGGTGTTGTCGAGGAGTGCCACAGCTAAAAGTTTCGCATCCGGAGAGAATTTCAAGCTCAAAATATCGTCCGAGACTTTGAGAACCTTCGACTGGACAAGCTTGAGCTTTGGGGTCGTTCTCGTGGTGCCGAGGACCTGTTCCTGGACAATCTTGAAATCCCAGAACTTGGCCGTCTTATCAGCACTGCCCGTGACAACCGACCGCCCATCAGGATGCACTTGAAGGGACCAGATTGCTCCTTCATGAGCTGATATACTGTCGATAAGAGAGGCCGATGTAACATCAAACAACTCCAATTCACCGCTCTTGGTTCCCACGATGACCACTTGTTCGCCTGGCAGAAATGAGCAGCAGAGCGCATATCCACACTCGAATGTCCGGACACAAGCCTGGGTCCTTACATTCCAGATCTTGAGGCTGCTGTTGGCCGCAGATGCAAGCATTTTATCGTCTGAGCTAAGCGACAATGCTCGGATATCTGCTCTGTGCCCAGGAAGCTCCACTGACAAGGACTTTGCATAGTCAGGCACATTCTCCTTTTTCGACTTGCTCGTCTTCTCCTTCGTTGCGATGTCGTACAGCTCGAGCTGGTTATTTGTCGTCGCGACAAGAAGCTGTAACTGCTTGTGCCCATGATTGACTGCCCAATCGACTGATCGAACTTTTCCAGTCGTTCTCACGATGATATGCTGTCCGAAGACATCTGAAATGTCAGCCTGTACACCAGTGGCCTCTTCATCAGCCTCGTTCTCAACATCCATCGTATCGATATCCCTGTCTGTCTTGTCCTTTTTGGAAGAGGCAGACTTTTCTCGCCTTCTTCTTCGTTTTCGGGCCAAGCTCTTTTTAACTTCGGCGTCGCTCCGAATCCGCCAGATCTCAACGGCTTTTTCCACGCCATGGACGGCAAAGTAGTCTCGCCGTGGGTGAAAGGATACCTCAACTGCCCTGTCCTTGCTCTGCCGGTGTAGAGTCCCACGATCCTGAAGAAAATGTGTTGTCTGCGGTGTGTCGACTTGGTGAGTAGCAGCGGAAAGCCCGGCGGCATTGAGAGCCCACACCTTCAGTTCCCCATCGTTGCCGGCCGTGACACAGCCGCTCAAGTCAGGTGAGACTCCGAGAGCCCAGCATTCTCCGTTGGTCTGCGCGACATGTGTCTCGATACAGTGTCGCGAAGAGAGATCCCATAGCTTGATGAGCGAGTCTTTACCCGTTGTCAGAAGATAGCCGTCCCCTGGGCCTTGGCCATCCAGTGCCATGAGCTGCTGTGTCTCCTCATCTTCTGCTTGTGTGTCCGGTTCAACGAATTGCAGGCCTGTCACCTGATCCTTGTGTCCACGAAGTTTATACTGGCCAACCTCGGCCACAAGATCCCATATTATTACGTCGGTGTCTTTGGAACCACTGGCGAGACGGACGCCTGACTTGTCGAAAACTAAGCTGGTGATTGCGGATCTGTGACCGTTGAAATTGAGGATGATGGTTGCGATTTTGCTGTCCCATAACCGAATAGTGCCATCCTCGTAACCGACAGCGAAGACGTCCTTGTCGGTCTTGCTCTGGGCAATGGCAGTGACCTGTGCCTTGCAGTTTTCATCCCGCCAGCGAGCTAGAAGCTCGCCCTTCTTTATGTCCCAGCATAGTACCTCTTCGTTGGCAGCGACAACAACCTGACCTGCTCCGGCAGTGGTTTTGTCTCGAGAGGACCAGACGACGTTGGACGAGCTGGACGTAATTAAGCCAAACGATTTGGAGTGCTCATATTTCCTGTGTACCACAATTGTGAGTAGGCGCTGCAAGAATCAGTAAGATGATGTTTATAGGGAGAGACATACAGATATGATTTGACCATGATTGCAAGGCCGCGAAGTCTACTATGAACGGGCTTCGAATGCGCTGGTCGGCAGTGGCACTTGAGATTCTGAATTAATCAACTTTTTTTCCAAAAGGAAAAAGCGATAACGATAAGAGTTTTGGGGGAGAGGTGGGGGGGGGTCGTACTGTAGCTTAGTACCAAGTTTTAGTACCGTCCGTAGTCCAGGGGTGCCCAGCTCTAGTTCGGCATCATCAGCCCCACCATCTGAGCACGACCGCTGGGGGAGCTGGCAGGCAGGTCATCACTTGCTATGCAGCAGCACCTTCTTGGTACCCTTGCCGTGTGCCAGCACTGACCGCAACCCATCAACACCCTCCACCCCCCTTCACTCTCTCAACTTTACACACGACAAACCAGCAGCGTCGAGGCGGAGGAGTCACTATCACGATGCTTCTTCTCGACTACCAGAATGTGCTGATTCAATCAGTGCTGACCGAGAGGTTCTCCGGGTAAGCGGCAGAAACCCTACCTTTTGTCAACCGTGGCGGGCCACTGACGTTGACCTCCTGAACTGCCAGCTCCCCTCCTGTCTCCATCGACCAGACAGTGTCCGACTTCGACGGCGTCATCTTCCATATCTCCACACCAGAGGTCAAGACGAAGATTCTTGTATCTATTCAAATAAAATGCTACCGAGACCTTGTCAAGTACGGCGCGGAGCAGGTCCTCAACCGCGAGTATGGCGAATACGTAGTGCCTCCGGAGCCAGGCTACGACTTCTCCATCTCGATTGATCTCGAGAATCTTCCCGCTGATAAGGGTATGTAAAGAAGGGTGGTCTCGCAGAGGCTAACTTGCAGAGCTAATTTAGTCTTTGCAGAAGCCCGTGACGAGCTCGTTAAGAAGGTCTCCCTGCTCAAGCGCAACGCCATGGCCGCACCATTTGAGCATGCCTACGAGGAACATTACAAGCTGAAGGAGGCTGCGTCCAAGTACACATCCGAGGAAGCCCCACAGGGTGTGCGGGAGGGCGGAGAGGTCATGGCCATCCACTATCGAGAGGAGGAGGCTATATATGTCAAATCAAGCCACGATAGGGTCACTGTGATCTTCAGCACCATCTTCAGAGAAGAGACGGACCGAGTATTTGGCAAGGTCTTCATACAGGAATTCGTGGATGCCAGGCGGCGGGCTATCCAGAATGCACCTCAGGTGCTGTTCCGAACTGATCCGCCTCTGGAATTGCAGGGCGTACCAGGGGTGCAGGACACTGGCACGGGTGAGGTGGGCTATGTGACATTTGGTAAGAATATTTTAGTGTTGTGATTGACTATCGCAACGCCTTGCTGACCAATTTCCAGTACTGTTCCCTCGGCACCTGACGCCTCAGCGGATGCCCGATGTCATCTCACACATTCAGACCTTCCGAGACTACTTTCACTATCACATTAAAGCCTCAAAGGTGAGCGATATATCTTTCGGGACGAATTGAGCTGCCAAAAGCTGACCTGTGCCAGGCGTACATCCATTCGCGAATGAGACGGCGCACAGCCGACTTCCTTCAAGGTAAGCTAGATATTTTCGACTCTGGATCAATGTATTGCTAACCATAGACAGTCCTCCGCAGAGCCAGGCCAGACAGCGAGGAGAAGGAGCGCAAGACCGCCAGCGGGCGGACGTTCAAGGTCCAAGGCGCATGAGCGCCTGGCCGATCGGCTTTTGGTAGCTAAATCTTACTGCAGTATTCAGACACAAGTGTGCGTAGCCGAGGATTTGCAGGGAGTTGAGAGGGAGATGGCAGTGCTATAGATAAGATTACTTGCAAAATCGATGGTGCGACTCCTAATGGAGAGGCAAAGCGCTCTTGACTTTTTGAACCTCGCAGTCAATCGTCTTTGTGTTGCAACCATGTCGCTCCCATCCTACTATCAGCCAGGAGGGCACTTAATTCTCTCGGGCGACCCCGAGGTGGTCTTTAGCCGTTTGATCCAGACCCACTTTCTCTTGCTTTTCAGCCCCTGTCCCTCTCCTCTCCTAGACCCCACAGCCACCACATCTCCACCAACACACATGATGCGTATTGACTGCCAGCCTCCATTGTGACCACTCGTCACGACGACAAAATGCCATGGCCATGGCAATCGGGGTCAGCCTTCGTTTCCCCGAATGGCGCAAGACATGAGAAGGCTTCTTTATTGCCTTCCTCGAATCCATCAAACAAGACGAAGGAGCCGGTCAGTTGGAATGATTCGTTGAACGTGGTACACTTTAAAGACCCTCGGTCCTGGATTCCGGCCTTTGCCATCACAACAGTTCTCTTTGGTGGCCTCAAGTTCTATAGGACCTATTTGCGCCGCATTCCCAGCATCGAATACGTCCTTCCACACTATTATCGCAAGAGGCGGTTATTTGGCAAAGTGACCAGCGTCGGTGATGGCGATGGCTTCCACCTTTTCCATACTCCTGGAGGACGCTGGGCGGGCTGGGATTGGTTGAGGAAGGTGCCGACGGAGAGGAAAGCTTTAAAAGGGAATACTGTACGTTCCATTCTATTACTGTAACGCGCTCTTGTGAAGCCAGGAGGGCTGCACTCGCCATGTCTCTGCTTGTGCACGATGGAGCTTGCTGACCAATTCCACCCAACGCCTTAGATACCTATCCGCCTAGCCGGTGTAGACGCGCCAGAAGGCGCGCACTTTGGCCGAACAGCTCAGCCTTACTCCGCAGAGGCTCTAGAGTGGTTACAGAACCGAATCCTGAACCGTCGCGTCCGCGCTTTCATTTGGAGGCGGGATCAATACGACCGTGCGGTCGCTACTGTCTACATTCGCCGCCTGTTCTTCTTCCGCAGCGACGTCGGCCTCGAGATGATCCACCAAGGGCTCGCGACAAGCTACGAGGCCAAGACCGGTGCCGAGTTTGGCGGGGAAGCGATGGAAAAAAAGTATAAGGCTGCGGAAGCTGAAGCCAAAAGAAAGCAAATTGGCCTGTGGAGTGCATTAGGCGGCAAGAACAAGGGCTGGTTTGGGCTGGGGACAACAAAGACATCTAAGGAGCCGTTCGAGACGCCTAGGGAGTACAAGGACCGGATGAGGGATGCTGAAAGGGCAGGGAATGGCCAGTCCAAGCAATAATCTGTAAGCCACGGCGGCTTCACGAGGCGATGAATTCTCTACGACGTAATGTGCTCATGCAACAGCCAGCATGCTGGTTAACATAGTCTGGACTTGGCCTTAGAATCACCAGAGACCCGTCAATGGTTTCTCGGTGCTGGTCACTGGTCACTACGGAGAGAGCGAGGCCGTAGCTACAGCAGTGGATGCGCGGTTGATCTGAAAGAAGAGGAGTAGAATGTGAAGTAGCAAAGCATTGGAATGACTGCACAGGCTTTGCAGATGTCAGAGCCTGAATGCATTCTTTGTCCTGAACGCCAAGAAAGAGAGAGAGAGAGAGTGTGTGTGTGTTTCACGCCTCAAGACCACTCGTTTCCCCCCTTTGCTCGAGGACCGGCTGTGTCACTACATACTGACAGCGGCTCTGGACACTGACGACGGAATATTCACAGGTCGCCGGGTCGTCGGAGAGCAGTGGCAGTTGTGCAAGGAGAACACAGCTATCGGTAGCCAATGTTCCGGGCGCACTGACAGGATACCGAAGCATGAAAACACAACGGATACGGAACTGTACCCTGAGCGACTGGAAGGTTGTAGGTTGTGTGTCTTCACGAGTGCGTTGGGGCAGTCTAATTGGATCAAATGGAGTCAAAGCTAACTGCAGGAATGATTTTGATCTTGCTTGTACTAGGTAGAGGAGATGATGTCCCTCGCTCGCTTGAATCCTGTTTCAACCCTTCAGACGACACTCGCACCGTGCCGTCCAGCCCGTGGCGTCCAGCCCGTGGTTGGTCCAACGGGGAGGCAAGTAAATATGTGCTGGCGGCTTATGAGGCTGGCCGGCAAGGCACACATGAGTCCTAGCCATGGAAGTTCGGACCCGTGCCCACCACGACACGATCTGGCCCTCGAATGTCGCGTCGTCCTGTTCTGGTGTGGAGGTGGCTCCATACGTCAGGCTGGAATGCTGGAATGCCGGGATAGACGGGATAACTCACTTGCATCAGTGGCGCGGAACCGTGGTGATCGACGCTGAATGAGTGATGAGGCTATCCCAACACGAATCACTCCAAATAGCCTAAACCTTTA
The DNA here is from genome assembly GCA_014851275.1 of Cryphonectria japonica. Taxonomy (NCBI): domain Eukaryota; kingdom Fungi; phylum Ascomycota; class Sordariomycetes; order Diaporthales; family Cryphonectriaceae; genus Cryphonectria; species Cryphonectria japonica. The sequence continues at coordinate 62,172 of JACWTT010000049.1, forward strand.
GAAGACCTTTTCCTCCTTTCTTGCAGTTTATTACTACAGTGCATAAGTAGGTGGACGGCATTCCATTAACTCTCAAGTTGAGGTTAGACACAGGTGCGCGTATGGGCCCCCAGAAGGGGCAGAAAGGAGGGAAGAAAAGAGCAAGGAAAAGACACTACTACCTTTGACACACAAAGCCCGTCAATTGACAGGCGCTAATTTGCGTTGCACGTCTCAAAATCCGGAGGCTTGACGGCATCGGCTTCGCAAGCCCCTTAACTACCGGGCGGGTGTATGGTGATGTAGCACTGCATGTACTGTATGTGCCACGCCTTGCAGTCAAGTGAGATGGCGCAAAAACAACGGGGTGCAGTCATCCCCAGATGCATGCGAAATACCAGATGCCCTGCCGCCTTTGTCTTTTTGGAGTGGCTGAAGACTCATCGTCACAGCCCGTGGCAGCAAAAGCACCAAACAATCACCCCTTCAGCAGATTCTCGAGATTCCATGGCATGTGCATGCTTACAGGAGAAAGTCCCAGTTGCCCCTCGCCGGAGGAAATCGGCGCTCTGGGTCATACTCTTGTTTTATATTCCGGGCGCTTTGTGCTACACGGTACGACTGACGAGGGGATTACTTCTATACTATGGTCAACACTGGCCGTGATCGCCAGACAAATCCCGATGCACATGCACAGGGCTGCATGGCAACCTGGATCTAATCTTCTGAAGAGACCCTGATCCTTGAGGTGGTAGGGGGGAAGGGAAGGCGACTGGGCATGCCACTGGGCCGATGGGACAATCAGGTTCTGGGCATTCAGACACTGGGGTACGCATACAACCCTGAGAAAACGATGGTACTACTGCTTGTGAGGTCGACAATGTCAGTGTGTGCACTCGTGATTCAGTAGCAACATTGTCAATCTCGTCATTATGGTCGTTCCCGGGGCTCAAAATTCTCTGACACACACTCTCTGGCAGTGTTGTATCAATCATGTGCTACGTAGTACGCAAGTGCAACCTGAGACCACAACCAGAGGCCCCCTGCAGGCCTGCCCGATAGGCCAAGCGCCGTAGGCTCAGCATCGTTAGTACCATCTGTACTCCTATGATACATGGTAGCACGCTGTACGATGTGATCCTCTCCAAGGCTGTCCCTGCACTAGAGTCTAGCAGTCCAGAGACGGGATGGCTTATTCGGACGGTGGGGATGGATAGTCAGGAACATGAGCCACATTAGAGACGGGGCTCCACTCAGTGCAATTTCGCTCATCTGAGCGACAGGTCAGGACAGGACCAAACATCTCGAGGGAAAATAATACCAAGGCTACTCTCATCTGCGCTCACACAGACTCATGCCCACATTACCGTCCTGAATTGGCAAACGTAATTGAACTCTCGCCTCTTTTCTCCTTCTTTTTCTTTCCTCCATCTCTCTCGTCGTCGTTGGAGTCGTCTTCTTCAATAGCTTGGTCGACCTTTGACTGCCGATTGGTGACGCGGACCTCCTAATCACCGCCACGACTGCAAGTGCGGGTTCACCCTTCATTTCTCCTGAAAAAGGCACCACTGCGCCAGGCCTGCAAGGGGTCCCACCAACGAAACCCCGTCGACACCACCCAACTTGGTGACTGCCAAACTCGAGCCTCACAATTGATTTACCTGGTTATCCATCCACCACGTCACGCCCTCGGAGATCTTTTCATCGTTGGCCCAAGCGAGTCACTTGGGGATTCATCCACTACTCGCCCCATCTGTCCCGACCTCTCTGGACTCGACTGCACAAAGCCGCCGCGACAGGATCAGATTGGAAAACCTTCAGGTTCTACGTCTCTTCTCCGACGCGGGGAGGAGAAGGAGGAGGCACGGCTCATTAGCAACACCATCATTACCGATATCACTTCTACTCGATATTGTCTATTTTTCCTTTCGTTTGTCTTTTTTCTTGTTTCCTTTTTCACATCACGCTCGCTTTGGCATTCCATCATTCGACGCTTCCCGCCTTCCGCTCGACCATAACCCGCGATCGACCGACTCACCGCAGACCCAGACGATACCGACCCCCACCGACTTCGACGCGTTTGACATGGAGTGCGCATAGAATCTTTTTCCCCCTTCACTCTCTGTATCCACCGTGATCCGACCTACCATTGCCTTCGGCTGGTTGACCGCGGCCCATGTGGATGTTTGACATCATGGGACACCACCCTCTATCGCGACGCCGAGTCGCCCGTCGACGAAGGCACCCTTCTCCGCTACTCGGCCCTCTTCTCGCCATCTCCTTGGCCGCATCTTTTCCTACGTCACAAGCCGTCAATTTTACCGCTGCTGCCGCTGCCCATCTCGATTTGTCGGGCCTTGGACAGGTCGGCATCGCTGGCGACTTTGCAGGCATATCTCTCTACCAATACGAAGGCCAGGATGAGAGCTCCTTCGTTACCAACGGCAGCGAAGCTCTGCTAGCTCGCCTGCCCAACGGCGTCCTGGCCTCTGTCGCCCAGGCCGACGCGTCTGTCGAGTCCATGTGCTCCTTCGTTGTGGACGGGGCTGCACAGGGTGTCATAATAGGCGGGAACTTCACGAGTCTGGGCGGCAAGGAGTCTGCGGGCATTGCCCTTTTCAACCCAAACACCACCGAGGTCACGCCTCTCCCAGGTCTGCAGGGATCTGTCAATGCTGTTCTCTGCGACAATAATACGGCATACATTGGAGGCAACTTCATAGGCGTCGACAATTCGACCAATGCCGTGTCTTACGTTGCGGGTTCGGGCTTCAAGGCGTTGCCCTTTGCAGGCTTCAACGGGCCTGTTTCCTCTATCGCCCGGGCCTCCAACGGCCACATCATCTTCGGTGGGTCCTTCACTGGGTTGGGCAATACGAGCACGCCCAGTGAGCCTGACCAGCAGGTCATCAACCTGTCTACCGCAAACATCACCGCTACTGGATCTACCACGACGAGCGGATTCAGCAGCCCCAGCAACATCGTCTGCAAGACGGGCGACGTGGATGCTTCGGGCAGCACATGGCTGCTCGCCGACGATACGCAAGGATCCTGGGAGGCCACGATGGGTTTTGGCTACCGGCCGACAAAATTACGCCTCTATAACACGCACCAGGACGGGCGTGGTACCAAGACGTGGCGGTTTACGGCCCTGCCCATCAACGGTATCATGAACTTCACCTATATCGACCCGTCTACGAATGAGAACACCACCTGCACCAGCCAATGCCCTCTGAGCAGTAACTCTAGTATTACGTATCAGGACTTCCATTTCGTCAACGTCATTGGCATGAACGGCTTTCGGATCGACATTTCGGACTTCTACGGTAGCGGCGGCGGCCTCGACGGCATCGAACTTTATCAAGATGATATTTTCGCCTATGCCGTTAGCAATTTCGACGAGCCGGCCTGTGCTAGCATTTCTACAGCATCCAATGCTACCTCGACCGGTCCTTGGACAGTCTCACCCTCCCTGAATAGCAACTCCGAGTACCTGACTGCATCTCTGAGCAGTCCGATCACAAACGACTCTGCAACAGTTGTCTTCTACCCTGACATTCGAGAGGCAGGCTACTATACTGTGAACATGTACACTCCGGGCTGCCTACAGGACTCCTCATGCAACTCTCGTGGTCAAGTTCAGCTTTCCGGCACCATGTCGCCCACGAAAGGGACCAATGGCACGATCAGTGCGTCCTTGTATCAGACCAACGACTACGACAAGTACGATCCCATCTATTACGGCTACGTCGAGGCCACGTCGAGCTCGTTTAGGCCGGCTGTCACACTTGCGCCTCTAAATGGCCAGTCCCTCACTCAACAGACAATCGTGGCGCAGAAGGTTGGCTTCGTCATATACAATACCACCAGTGGGCTCAACGGACTGTTTGAGTATGATCCCGCCGTCACGACCTATAACTCGACTACTTTCTCAGAGTCCGTTTTCGACAGCTTGGGCATGAACTTCACCGGCGGGTCCACCGTCAATGCTCTGGCAGCATCCGGTGACATTACGTACATTGGTGGCAACTTCAGCACGACAAGCTCGAGCAACGTCGTGTCAGTCAATAGCCAGAGCTCAACGGTACAAACCCTCGCCGGCGGCCTGAATGGTTTGGTCTCCTCTCTCTACGTTAACGACACCAACCTATGGGTCGGGGGCTCTTTCGACAATCTCGAAGCCGGAGGCGTTACTGGTCTCGCTAATGTGGGGCTTTACGACATAGCGTCAAGCTCGTGGAGCGCTCTTGGTGCTGGAGTTAACGGCCCCGTGTCAGCGGTGGTACCGCTGACCATGAACATTTCTAGCACAACGCCTGAGCTTGTCATTAGTTTGACGGGCAACTTTAGCCAAGTCAACGCGTTTGGAAGCAGCTCGGCCATTTCTACCAATGGTTTCGGTGTCTGGGTACCGTCCCAGAACAACTGGCTTGGCAACCTCGATCTTCCCGTTGAGTACCTGGACGGCGTGCTGACCACATCTCTTCTTGATGTCACGGGCAGCGACCCTCTGTATGCCGGTGCGGTCCTTTCGGCGGAGCTTGCGGCCGTTGGTGGGGCCAGTCTGGATGAGCTGGGCTCCAATGCTCTTGTCCTCGGCGAATACTCGAACGCTGTTCAGAGTGATTCTTTGAACACGACTGCGTCTGTGGCATCTCTAGATACACTCGACAACGGCAGTGCCACCGGTATATTTGCCGGGGCATTTCTCAATTCCAATGGCCTTAACCTGACCGTCTTAACAGGCCATTTCACCGCCACAGGAAGCAACGGCTCCACCATCAACAATGTCGCCGTTGTGGAGAATTCGAATAGCTCCGTCTCGGGGTTTGTCTCCGGTGTCTCGCAAGACTCGATTTTCACCGCCGTTGCCATCCAAGGCTCCACTTTGTTTGCTGGAGGAAATGTGAGCGGAACTATCAACGGCGATAGTGTCCGCGGTCTGGTCTCATTTGACCTCCAGACCAGTGACTATGGTTCACAGCCACCAGCCCTTGCTGGTGACGATAGCATTGTCCATGCAATAGCCGTCAGGCCAAATTCTGGTGACGTTTACGTCGGTGGTTCTTTCACATCAGCTGGCTCCCTTGGATGTCCTGCAGTCTGCCTCTACAGCACTACATCATCGCAATGGAACCGACCTGGCAACAACTTGATGGGCGATGCTAGAAGCTTGCTGTGGGTATCCAACAAGAATCTTGTTGCTGGTGGGAATGTCACCGTCAACTCGTCGACAATATTTCTCGCATCCTACACTGCAGGCGACGAGACATGGGACGCTTACTCTGGTGCGGCAGACCTGCCCGGTCCCGTCGATATCATCACAATGGGGTCCTCAGACGGCAGTCAGCTTTGGGTGGCTGGCACTGCTTCGAACGGATCTCTCTATGTGATGAAATATGATGGTTCCAGCTGGAAGTCGCCCGGTCAGATACTCGGGTCTGGCACAGACCTCCTCTCCATGCAGATTTTCTCTCTCACAGAGGCCCATGATTCCTCTGACCTGCTGGAGGAGAAGATGTCGCTCTTGTTGACCGGACGAATCGTCATTCCGGGTTTCGGCACGGCGAGCGCTGCATTGTTCAATGGCACCGCATTAACCCCATTCGCCCTCACGACAAACTCGGGCAACAAGGCAGGGACCATCTCTCGGATCTTCACCGAGAAAACGGATTTCTTTAGTGGCGAAAGCAGCGGCGGCCTCCCAATATACGCCGTCGTTCTGATAGGGTTGGCTATCGCGCTCGGCCTGACTCTACTCATTGTGGTCGCTGGCATGGCGATGGAGCGTCTGCGCAAGAAGAGAGAAGGATACGTACCTGCCCCAACATCAACATTTGACAGGGGCAGCGGCATGCAACGGATACCACCACAGGACTTACTCGAGTCCTTGGGCAAGGGGCGACCAGGAGCACCCACCATCTAAAGTGATTTTGGAAGGAGAAGGATATACCCCGGAGGAAACAAGACTAAAGAAACTGGAAGCATTTACCCTGGCGTTGTTTTTCTTTTCTTGTTCTTTTCTTTTTTCTTTTTTCTAAGGCTGAATTCCTGGTGCTATGTGGGATCAAACGGGGAGCAACGGCGTCAAGGAAAACTGGGGGTTTCTTCTCACATCTCACATCAGGTGATTTCCAACGGCTGATGGCCAAAGGGATTCAATCTCTTGCAGCTATCGCATCTCAACAGTCAAGGCCGGGCTGTGGCTCCGGCGCTCTGGAATGGATGGCTGTCACCTCAGTGGGAAGAGTGGAAGCCAGGCAGCAGGCAGGTGAAGCACCGACTCAACATTGTGGCTGTGACAAGCTACGGTTATTAATAGTGGCAAGAGGCCATGAAGCATCCCTCATCTGTGCCCACACAACGCATCACATTCTTAATCCCAAGGATTCACGATGATATTATTTTATAATGTCTATGCCCCTATGTTTTTGTACCCAAAACGCACCTATCATTTTTCCTCTCCTTGCCCCACTACCATTCTTTGTTCTTCTCTTCTTTGGCGAATGTGGCGGCCACCATTGGGATGAGCTGAGTTGTACAATAGGTGCATGACAATATTTTTTCTTCTTTCGTGATGGGAACCTGGCTGACCCAATTGTGCCCAGTCGAGGCGGGTCAGCTTTCTGTAGTGATAAGTCCAGAGGATGATCAGACAATGATGAGATTTGGGTTACAAATCAGTACCAGGATATGAGCTCAGTGTGTGATATCTGGTTGACCTGACAGTTCCATGCGTGAGGTTGCTTGGTAGTGAAAGACTTGTCAGATGCCAGTGTCAGGGACAGAAAGGTAAGGCACAGACAATATGTAAAGTGAACCAATGATAGACAGCCCCAGAGTGCAACTGTCTTGCCCACAAATGCTGCTCAATGTTGCTGGACCCCACAGATGAACACAGCAGGTTACAGCATAAGGCAGGACGGCAGCGTGTGCAGGTGGCAGGGCAACACGAGCAGGTAATACGGGTCTTCCCGCTGCTCTGACACACCAGTGCCTTTTGGGGGTTGGTTGGTGGTTCTATTAGCCTAAGCACATCTACCCCTTGCGAAACCTTGGCATTGTTGCGTCATCTGGGTCTACACAGACAGTGATGTCCCCACAGGCTCCAAGCACTTGATAACCAACCACATACTAACCCAAGTGTTACGGGACTGGGAGCTTGGAGGGTCTCACATTGATCTTGGTATGATAAGGAAATTGTAGCAAGCGCATGCTTCATACTTATTTTCCAATCTATTTCTAGGCTTGAAGCACATTACATCAGATCTCTCCGAAACCTGCCTATCACTGTTACTGGCCGGCACCTCTGACTGGGCTGATACTGTTTTCATGTCCTTGAAAGAGTACTAGGTGGGAGGAGACACAGGTCTTCGCGCCCTAGACTAGACAGGAGCATCGAACCCTCGAGGACCCAAGCTAGGAACAAGAAATACAAGATGCCAGACGAGGGTTCAGAGCAGGATCACGGATACGTTCAGGGCCAGAGCCCCAGCCCACGCCAGAACCACAGCGCCTACTCACGCAGACACCTGCATTTCCAAGAACCAGAACGCAGACCTCTGCTGAGGAGACACATCAGCCATGACTTGCAACAAGAGCCAGTCTTCTCGTGTTCCGTCAACGCTCACTCACATCTCCCCGTCTATACCAACATACATCGCATCAGGAGAGATGTCATATCCATAGTCGAGGATTATATGACGCTAGAGCAGCTGAGGGATCTACGCATCAACATCTCGGTCATCCGGCCGCTCGTGGACCAGTTGTATGAGCTCGACGACATCTCAATTGGTGACCACTCTTCCTCCGCACGTCACATTTAGCTCGATGTTGGATACTAATTGGTATATAGTCTACTGCCTCCTTGTCAACCGCGCACATTTCCTGCACGAACAATCGCATCTGAACAACAGGCAGAACGTCAACTTCACTCGTGCCACGCTGTGTGAGCTGGTTGCTACCCGCATACTGCGGCGCTTCAACGAGGACAATGAAGGCCCTGAGGGTCTTCTTATCTTGGCCCATATCCTCGTCGCTGGTTTTGAGCCCTTCCAAAATGCTCCCGAGGACATCCGCCAGGAGGCCTCATCGTCCAGCTCCTGGAGCTACCACCAGACGCTCCCCGCCCTCGAAGTCGCCATCCTGAGTGAGAGCAAGCTGTTCCTGAGTTCTACATCCTGCCAGAAGGTGATCGATGCTATCTACGAAGGCCAGGTCATCTACACCCCCTCGAGCTTCATGGATATCATCCCCGACCGCTACAAGCAGAAGCCTATTTCGCTTTACGACCCCCGAGCCGCTTCTTTGCTCAACCAGTACCGACTGATCGTTCCCAGGACCAGAAATCTTCTAGAAATCTTCCAATTCTGTGTTCTCTTGTTCTTGTATCTCGTGTTCATGGCGGAACGCGATTCCAGCAAATTCAGTATCCTCGAGATTGCCTTTTCGATATATGCCCTTGGATGGGTGTTGGATCAATTTGCTACGATGTTGGAGCATGGATGGTAAGGGTTTTCTCCCGTTGTATATGGTTACGTTGGCTGACTGACGTACCCGGCGCAGGCACGTCTACACGCAAAACTTATGGTCTTTTCTGGATGTGACATTTAGCGTCATCTATTGGATCTATCTTATTCTCCGTATACACGGATGGCGTTTGGGACACGAGAATGCAGGCCAGCAAGCACTGGATGTCCTCGCCATGGGCGCACCAGTCCTCATCCCTCGCCTTGCCTTCAACCTGCTCTCCAACAACCTGCTGTTTGTCTGCCTGCGGGCGATGGTGGTAGATTTCACGCTGCTGACAGCCCTCGCTGCCTGGTGTTTTGGTGGCTTTTTACTCTCGCTTATATGGCTTGGAGATGCCGGTCACTCAACCATTACTGTGAGCAAGTGGATGCTTTGGATCTGGTTCGGCCTTGACGGGACCGGTATCCAGAAAGCGCCTGACTTTCACTGGATCTTGGGGCCTTGCCTCATGGTCACATTTGCGTTTTTAGGTGAGTATCGGCGACTCGGAGCGGACGGGTTGATTGAGATGTAGTGTGCTGATCGAAAGCTGTCAAGGAAACACCCTCTTCCTGACCATCCTCGTGTCCATGCTCTCCAATACCTTCAGCACCATTGTGTCAAACGCCACAGCCGAGATTCAATACCGCCACGCAGTCCAGACACTTGAGGGCGTCAAGAGCGACGCCATTTTCGCCTATCAGCCACCGTTCAACATTCTAGCTCTTTTCGTGCTCGTGCCCCTCCGGTGGTTCATCAGCGCTCGCTGGTTTCATAAAATCCATGTCTTCTTCGTGCGACTGCTCAACCTCCCCCTGTTACTCATCATCGCGGCCGCCGAGCGGCGTCTCCTGTGGCCCATGTCGTTTCCCTCGAGCGCGGGTTCGGCGACCAGCGGCAACGAGACGCGGTCGCAGTGGTTCTGGGAGAAGTGGCGCATAACGACACACGGCGACATCCACGCTGTCTTCGACCTACCGCCGCCGGACGAGATGGAGGATGCCATTTCGATGGACGACGAGCTGACGCACCACATGATCCGGCGGCACTTCCAGCGGAGCTCAACGGCGGAGTCGGCAAACCTTGAGAACATCATACGCAGACGAAAGAAGCAGCAGCAGCAGCAGCAGCAGCAGCAGCCGCCGACGCCCAAGGCCCAAAGCGATGGAAATAGCGATGCGAGAAGTGACCAGGCGCAACCGCCCAAGTCTCCCGGCGTGGGCAGGACAATCAGCAGACGGGACAGCATGGCACCATTCCCAGGGCTCCGACAGGAACTACAGGGCATTCTCGATGATTCCCCCGAGATGTCATCCATGACGGCCCGGCTGGACGCACTAGAGGAGAGCAATGCGAGGATCGAGTCGATGCTGGCGAGGCTGGTGAATGACCTAGGTGATAGTACGAGCGCTGACGAGGAGGAAGCAGCTGGAAGGACGGGGACGTTAAGAGATCTGGATCATACAGGTGATGACCAGTAACACGAGGGCAGTCGAATTCCTAACACACAGTTTCGAGATATCCATAGTGAGGGGCCGGTCACCAAAGAGAAAGCAGGTACGTAAAAAGATAGTCTTGAAACCCTCTATTGTTTTCTTCGAGTCGTGAGTAATCTTCATTGAACCCAAATTGACTACGAAAACCTCCCCGAAAGGGTATGATCCTTCAATGTGGAAGACACTCCTGCTCAGTAGATGAAAAGTGTCGCGGTCCCCAGAACGCCGATGCATAGGAAGACAGGAAAAAAAGCATGAAAGCCGCCAAGTGACGCCGTAACCTTATGTTTAGACTCGCGTGACTCTTTAGGCCACGTCCTCCATCTTCACATCGTCCTCGTCATCCTCATCATCATCCTCGACAGCGACGTCGGGGGCGGCTTCGGCATTTGCTCTGAAGCCATCTCTCAAGCTCCACTGGTTGGCAAATCGTCCGGTCTTGTTCAGGTTCGCGACCTTCTCCAGTGTAGATCGTAGGTAGACCTCGGGCTGCGGGATGGCCGACTTCAGAGCCTTCATACTCCAATAGTTGTACTGGCCAAAGCATTGGAAGATCCTGTCGAGCAGCTCGTTCTCGGGAATACGAGCAGTCTTCGCATCGGCCTTGGCCTGTTTTGTCTTTTTCTTGGTCTCTTTCTGTAGCCATGGGTCAGCACGGGTGATGTCACGTCGCGGGGGGGCGGGGGGGGGGGGGCGTAAGAGCTTACAATGAAGGTGCCAAATGCCTCTGTTGCCTGCCGTGTTCCGGCCTGGACAACGTTGTTCGTGACGGTCAGGCGGTCGATAATCTGGGTGGTGTTCTTCGGCTGTATTTGCTCCTGCGCACGGACAGCCATGAGGTATGCGGTCTCGGGGTTGTCGATGGGGTTCATGTTGTACTCCTGCCTGACACGTCCATAAACGGCCGTCTTCTCTGCATTCGGGGATCAGAATAGTGAACCAGGCTAAGGCGGGGGTTCAGGGAAGAGAGGTAACAAGAGTAGGGCACATACTAGGTATAACCTGGCGGAACGTGTCCTTCCTCGCACCACGGCGGCCGCCACGATGATTCTGCTGTGGAGGTTTCTCGACCTTGGGTCGTAAGAGGTAGGTAGGGATGTTCTGATCAGCCGCCTCCCTGCGGGCCTTGTTCTTGTTCTTGAAGGCCTCGAGATCTGACTCGGTAAAAACGAAGGTGTTCTTGACGCTCTGGTCGGTGTCGACAAGATCGTACTCGCGAGGCAGTCCCTGGTGCGCAGGGACATTTGTCTTGAGCAGCAGCCGCATCTTTTGCTAGAAATCGAAAGCCTTGTCAGTCTCGGTGTGCCTAGGGGAAAAGCGCCGTCTCCAGTGCAGCAATACCTTCTTGACCTGAGGGTGCTTCTTGTCGGGCTCAGACCACATGCGAAGCTTTCCTATCTCGATGGGGGTGTCGTCGTCGATCTTGTCCCAGGCGGCCCAGACGTAGGTGGGGACACGAGCCATGAGAAGGTTGTCCTGTGGGGTGTGCATGCCATTTCCATCGGCGGTGTTGTAGAACTCAAGGTCCAGTTCCTCGTAGGGGTCATCATCGACGGCCATGGGGGATCCGTCCTCCATCTTCATGTCCTCCGGGTCGGGCTTGATGGGTATGGAGTCTGCCATGGTGAATGTATGCTGAGCAACAACACGTGACGACCAGCAAGGGCGGAATCAGAAAGGCAGGAAGGTGAAAAGACGGTGCGCCGATAGTCAGTCAGTACGTCCGACACGCGAGTGGACTGTCCAAGGTGTTGAATTGCGAGCGACCCAACGTTGTCTGGAAGTTCAATTGCTAGTTGAGGCTGCCGGATGTCCTTACGTAATCCACCGTGGAAGAAGCACAAGTACTTTACTCTACCCTGTACAGGAAGAAATTTGGGCTTCCACAGCACACTGAGACAACTTCTAAGATGTGAGCATATCTAAAATATTAGCACCTAATTACTGGGTGAATTCTGGACAAAGAAATCACAACAATGCACAAACAGTCCAGCCCATTACTCACTGGCTAGGATGCCTACGCGTTGAAGTTGAGCTAAAAGTGACGAGGTACTAAGGTAGCCGGTGCAATATTTAGGTGCTTTAATGACGACATGGGCCTGTTTGCTTACATCAGCAGCTATCTCTCCATGATCTTCCATATCTATTTCTCGAAGCCATTTCTGAAAAAGCAACCCAACCGCCACCACACCCGTTCACCACCACTTTCTCCTCCCTATCAGCAACTTCTCAAAAACCTTGATGATTTACACCTCCTACAAACTAGCCAACACAATATGTCTGACGAGGATCAGAAATTGATGGAGCAGATCAGTCTCCTAGCAGGTGAGATACTACAGCATATGCAGGGTTGCCTAAATGCTGCTGCACTTTGCTCCTGTCACCCTCCCCTTTTCTTCCTCTCCTCAACAACACAGATCTAACTTATTCGTCGTCTTCACAGGCCAGATCAACCGTGCCAAGAACCAGCAAGCTAGTACTGTCTCCACTCCAGCACCGCAGAACTATGGTCCCTCCCGCGGTATGTTCAACTCACCTCGATGTCTGCCCTACTCCTACGGACTTTCGACTGATAAGGTCCCTTGTTACCCATCAGCATATGGTAGGGGCGGCTATTATCGTGGCCACCATCCCTACTCTCCCCGCGGAGGTTATCGAGTCGGCAAGCCTCCAGTTCATCGCAATCGAACACTAGTTCTCAACGGCGCTTCGGGTCCAAACACGACAAGCAGCGATGCAAGCCCGGCCTCGGATGCCACGTCTCCTTCCTGGGTCACCAAGACTGATCGTCACATGCAATTGATCAACTCCAACATCTATCAGGAACAGACCGAGGCCCGTGCCAAGGCCATCGAGCAGACCCGCCTGCAGAAGCTGCGGCGGAAGGAGAACATGGAGCGGTCGCAGATCATGAGCCATCTCAGGCGCACTGCCAACCTCTCTGCCGTCTCTGCTAACTCCGCCACAGCCCCGCTCTACGAGATTGCTGTTGATGGCATCAAATTTGCCGTCGTTAAGAATGGCAGCAAACTCGTCAAACTTCCCGGTACGTCCCCTTAACCAATCCCGACAACTTCGTACTTTTACTCACATCTTTGCAGGAGACCCGAATGCCCCAAAAGCCACCCCAAAGGTTGCCATCGTCGGAGGCGTCAAGTTTCACCGCACCAAGAATGGAAATATGTACCGGCAGGCGGTTGTCAGGGCCCAGCGGTATGTCGCCCTTCCAGGCGATGGGCATATACTGATGAGACCACCCCACAGTCGATCCGGCGCCGTAAACAAGGTCAATGTTCCTTGCAAGAATTTTTCAACTACCGGTACCTCCTTTCAAGAAACCCCATGTCTTCTTTCCTGGCGTCTTCTCACCCAGATCATGGATTAGCAATACTAACCATTCCATCTTTTCCTATAGGATCCTGCCCCAAGGGGCCTATGTGCCGTTATATACACGACCATTCCAAGGTCGCTGCCTGCAAGGAGTACCTACAGAAGGGTGCTTGTGCCTACGGAGACCAGTGTGATTTGTCGCACGACCTAATTGCCGAGCGCACTCCCCATTGTGTGCACTATGCCAAGGGCAACTGCTCCAAGCCCGATTGCCCGTATACTCACCGCGTACTACCTCCAGGTGCTCTGGTCTGTCGCGACTTTGGCTTCTATGGCTACTGCGACAAGGGCATCAGCTGTCCCAACCGTCACTCTTTCGAGTGTCCCGATTTCAGCAACGACGGTGTTTGTAAGGCTAAAGGCTGTAAGCTTCCCCACCGCGAGAGGGCAAGCGTCCTTCGCAAGGCCAGTGCTGCTCGTCAGCAGGCCGCCGATCAGGGTGATGATGACGATGATCCATCCAGTGACGACGACGCCGATTCGGTCGGCTCTGATGAGGTGGACTCTGACGAGGTCGATGAGTTCGTCGGAGAAGATGGCTCTGTGGATTTCGAGCAGCAGGATTTCATCAGCTTGTAGAGCATTGCGTCTGCATTTTTACGTCATCATCTCGCTCGATGAAGCATAGCACGGTGTTCAGGAGCATTCACACGCTATTGGTGGTCGGCTGACCATTGGTTGAATGAAAGAGGAAGAAATTGAAGAGCAGGATAGAGAGAAAAAACAAAAGATAAGCCCAAGAAAAGGACAAGAAGAAAAAAGAAAGAAAAAGGGTCGCATAATTCAGAAGCATAGACCATTAATGAAAGAGGTAATAATGAAAGAAGAAGAATTATGCGATTTATTAGGTTCTTTTGAAAAATGCGGTGTCACTCGTCGACCTCGCAGAATTCCAGCGAATTGGCCTCGGAGGCTACTGTACTACCGCCCATTGGTACCCATTTGACGAATCAATCATCTCGTAGACCGCCACCCTCTGCACCGATCAAGCCATGAGTCCATATGTTCATCCCGACCTTGGTGCCTTCAAGCAGCGGCTGCCCGGCATGAATAGTTTCGTGGATACCAGTCCCATCCTCCCTGAAATTGACCCAGAACAATGCGTTACCCTTGATAGGCCTCACGGCAACTCCGTCGCCCTCAAAATCGCAGTCCGTCCACCGACACCAAGGTCGCCCAAACCTCTTGGAATTTCCCCAAGCTGGCTGTACGAGTGGAAAGTATGTGGATCCACCCGTGCAATTATCCGACTCTAACGTCGCGAAGAAGGATGTACGTCTGTCTACGTCTTTCTTGCGGTCCGTGTCCCAGTCGTGATGCATCCCGAAACGACCGCCGGGCTTGTACCGGACCGCAGCCAGAGTATCCATCGTCCCGTTGGCAGGAGCATAGCCCTCGAATTCGGCGGCCCTCTCGCGCACGCACGAAACGACGGGGTCCTCCGAGGGGAGCCATGCTGTATCGCTTTTACGGTGGTTCCTGTCGATGTTGACCGTCTTGGAGCCATCATCTTCATATTTGCGCACCTCGGACTCCTCGTAGAGAGGGTTGCTGCGAAGGCTGTCAGCTCTCTCCGTCGCTGCCATACACGCCTTTTGAGTTTAAGAACTAACGCGAGTTGTTTGAGATAATCAGACTCGAACTCAGTCAGGAAGCCTTCGATGTAGACCATGATTGGGTCATAAGCGAGGAATTTGGGCCGCATCTGTGCCGGGTGCTGGCACGTATACTCTCTTGTATCCAGTATCTGACTAGCTTTGAGGTACAGTCGATCGTGCCATTGTTGGTATCTCTCTAGTATACTCTCATAGGAGAACCCAGCGCCATATAAATATGCTGCAGGGATGGCAGCAAGATTGAAAATTATAAGCTGGAAGGAAGACGAGTGCATCATAGGAGAAGTTAAAGTGTTATGTTATTCTTTCCAATTTTTTTGGTTTCTTTGAGGAAGACGATTTGACAGGATATTTGCAGTCTTCTTCATCTTGATCAACTCAAGACTTCATTTTATTATATGATGGATGCCCAGATAATGAGCCCAGTGAATGTGAGGTTTTGTGCGTAGCGCCCTTAGGGGTTGGGGATTGTTTCAACCCAAAACTGAAGCATGTGGTCACGTACGTTGTTCCAGGGTCTTGAAACACTTGTCAGATGATACCCACAGTGATCTAGTTTCCAGCTTTGGTGTTTCAATGACCACGTACTTAGTAAGTAATACTACTCCAAAATTTGAAGGGAAACGCCGGACGTGCTCCCTCACAACGTTTGATACCCCTCAACCCTCTGATAGGCCATCACCATCTTTGGCGAACAATTAATTTCCAAGGGCAATAGTTATATCTTAATTGAGGAAACCAGAATCCTCGACCTTCTGCTTACACGTCAAATTAAGAGTGATGCACTCGACTACTTCTTTAAGGCCGCCTTCTGGTTCGACTTTCAGGCTGATCAAAATTACAAGAAGTGTCTGCCAGAAATTCCTGTCTTTTTCATCCACGTAGCCGTAACCTATAGCGCTTGTGTGGGAGTACCTCGCACTCACTTCAAGCACAAGATAGGCCTCTGTGTCGTTCTCGCCCCCCGGGCTTCCTTCTGGGTAAAGTACTCGACTAAATACCTTTCTCAGCAGTACATAGTAGAAAGACGGTGGGTGCATGCCAAGCAAGCATTTGACCTCTTCGTGACTTTAGGGACTGGATCGCTAAATGAAAACACTTCGAATCGCGGTCAGCCGTATATTGGAGTCTCCACTCCTTCGGCAGTTCTTGTGTCAGAGGTTGTATAGCTGGACGAGAATTCTTATTGAATGGATTATGCTGACAACTGTCACAGATGAAACTAAATTATCAAGTCTGAGCGAGACCATTTTTTGGGATTTAGAGAAACGAATTCCCATAAGCAATGAAGCCAGCCGAGGGCCGCTGAAATCCCCCACAGCCATTTACTCAGTGGACGTGTGTCCTCGAGAGTAAACAAAGGCATTTTGCTGATGGGTTTGAATAGATAGTTCGAAACCAGAAAAGCCGTGTTGAAGTTGGTCCAGGTGCAGTCAAAATCCAGAAGGCAGGCTCTCCAGATCGATGGCCAGCTTCGCAAGCCCGGCTGAAAGTCAACGGATCTTGATATGAGTGTCAGAGTTGGTTTTCTCTCTTAGAATGTACGTCAAATACCCAAGACCGTCAAAAAGAGGTAGTTAGGTAGGTTGTTACAGCTTTAAATTATGTATAGTCTTCACGACACGGGACTATTCTATGCCTGGTATCTACCTATCTTTCGAGGTTTGATGCTTGTGAGAAGTTCTGTGCATGTGAATGAGAACAGCATATCCTTATTACCTGTTGATATTCAACGCCTCTCTTGATTATCATGTCACAAAGTGTCCAAAGCCTTACAGTGCGATCAGTTGCAACAGATGATTACCATCATTGATGCATATGTACCAGCCCCTATAACAGCACCAGCTCTGCTGCCCATGTCACTGCTAACATCACTTGAGGATGTATCGGCCGGTGGTGAGTAATCACCACGACCTTCTGAATGTCGACCCAACGAAGGACGAATTTTTGACTACCTAGGTACCATCCTCAGCCAGCAGAGTGATTGTCGCCCAATTTCAGCAAGATCACATTTGACTCGCCGGCCACAACCACCATGAACCCTTGGGCATGAAAGACTGGTTCCGAAAGAATATGAAGGGGGTAGTACACTATATCACTTGTCCATCGTGACTGTAACCAGCGGGATTTTGGCGGAACTATCTGGCTAACTTGGGCCATAATGGTTTTACCCGAAAGATTCATCGCCACGTATAGCATGAAAAAGTGATATGGCGTAATATGTACACAGTGACTGCCAACCAACAAGTAGCTATCAAATATGATCAAATGCAACCCGAGGTATGGCTAGCCGGTCACAATTTTACTGACGCCGGAAGAGGAGCTACCGCCTAATATATGATATGATAAGTATCTCGGCATTTGAGCTCAAGCTGAAAGGAGGATATGACAGGCTCTTGCTCATAATTTGCTGTCTCTCTGACAGAGATATTACTCTCTTTTCATCTGTATGGTCCCTCCTGGCTCCTTCAGAAGCTTTCTCCACGACCCTTTTCCCCACGGTTGAATTACTGTGTTGAATCACGACATCGACTACCAGAAAGGAAAAGAAGAAAAAAATGAAGCTCATCAGTCTTGCGGCAACGGCGCTGTTCGCGCGTGGCATCATGTCCCAGAACATGCTACGTTTTGCCTGTTCCCAGCTCGTCGTGGAGCGAAGTGACCCAATCGTGTTTCCCGGTGAGATTTTCACACCTCATCTTCACCAGATTGTCGGTGGCAACTCGTTCAACACCACCATGGACCCGACAACTCATGATCCGTCGACCTTGTCGACCTGCACAAGCTGCAACTTTGCCCAGGACAGAAGCAACTATTGGACAGCTGTGATGTTCTTTAAGGCTCGCAACGGTTCCTACCACCGTGTCCCTCAAGTCGGCAATGGAGGGCCTCAAGGCACTCTGGTAAAGTTGATGCTCTCGTGGGAGGGAACATTCTGCTGTGATCTGGAAGGCTGACTCGAGAGGTTCCAGGCTCAGAACGGTGGCCTTGACGTGTATTATATTCCGAGTGGCCAGACCACGGCTTTCGCAAAGGTAACACCCCGAAGAAGAATCACGTTTGCAGGAATCTAATGATGATAATGATGATGACGTGGCAACGACAAGACTGACTTAAATAAAGGGCTTCCGAATGATCGCTGGCAACGCGACCAACAAGGACACAAGCCAGGTGAATGGGGCCAATATCTGTCACAGATGTTGGACGAGCACAAACGAGGACAACTTCGTAGGCGGAGCGCCGTGCACGGGCTCCGATACCGTTGAGATCCCGGATGCAGCGGATTGTCAGATGATCAGACAGACGATCATATTCCCAGCGTGCGCAGCCCCCTCATACCCTCAGCTCTCTGAGATGATAGCTGACGTCTTTCACATACACCAGTTGTTGGGACGGTGTGAACCTTGATAGTGCCAACCACCAAGACCACGTCGCCTACAGCGGGACAGGGGCGACAGGAGGCGGCGCCTGCTCGGGCACCCACCCGGTCAAGCTGCCTCAGGTCATGTATGAGATTATGTGGAATGTCTCCATGTTCCAGCAGGAACGGGACAGCATCTGGCCGACAGATGGTTCGAACCCATTCGTATACAGCACAGGCATCGGGTGAGTGGTGCAACAGTCCACCTTTTTGTTCTCGAGGAGACGACGAGGAGGTCTCAAGCTGACGTCGGGCGACGACAACTACCATTAGAGGGGCATCTGCTCATGGGGATTACCTCTTCGGTTGGGAGAACAACACGCTGCAGCTGGCCATGAACAACGGGTGCAACCTCGATCAGAGCTGTAGCGCGGCAGGTATTACAGCCCAGTCGCCTAGCGTTTATGAGGCGTGCACAAACCCCCAGCAGGCCAAGGAATTGGTAGACGGATGTGAGTCGTCCCACCCTCGCCAAGTTATTCTTCGGGGCTTCCTCATGCTGACCATGATAGGGCTCCCTGCGCTCCCCAAGGGCAACATGACCATGGCCACAGAAGATTGAGAAGGACGTCGCTATCTGGTGATGCCTTTCTCTTGCTGCACTCATGTCTGATCGTTGGTATTTCTCGAGGTGGAATTGTCTTGATTTGTCTGTGTTTGAACGTCTCTTTTTTGGATATTAACTTGCGAGTTTATTCTGTCTTTTGGAACGTGTTTGAAGGGACATTTGTTGTGGGAAATGGAGGAGCCATAAACCTGACCAACCAACAATCAGTTTCCGATGATTGAAAGAATAAGCAAGCTTATGTCTCCTCTCTGGATGGGAGACCCAGCCTTAGGCATTCGAATTTCGAAGTGGTGGTATATATACTTCATGCCTCAGTTGTTTGATTCTGTTCTGGTGACCATCAATGTCGTGTGCATGTAAACGTTCTCTCTGAGCGAGGTCGTGCCTCTGAGACATGTATTTTGCGCCTTGCGACTGCACACATGTTGAAGATGAAAGGGATGATATCCTATACGGGGGTCTGCGTTCAGCGCACTAACAGTTCTCTCATGTAGGCCTGTACCTGCGTACTATAGCATTGCTATGTAAGTTATTAGTGACATGTCCCAGGCTGCAGCATCTGAGTACGTACTCTAGTGTGCACCGCGGCAGGGGCTCTGGTGCGGCAGGGGGAATTCACTACTGAACATACATACCTTGGTACTGTACGGTAGCAATGCGGTGGGCCCACAGAGACCTGGCACCCTTGGCAGCCCTCCCCGCCGTGGCAAGCTGCCAGTGCACCGCTGCTGTGGACGAACCCCTCTCTACGTAGGCACCCCCCTCCTCCCCGCCTCCGCAGGCCTAATGGCCCTCGACGCCGTCACCACACCTCTGCTTCCAACCCAACTCTCCGTCCAGACGACCAGACAGGTAACGTTGGGCACGAAGACAAGGGGACGGGCGTCTACTGTACGGGCTCTCAAACAGATTTTGTCACCACCCGGCCTTTTTTTGGCTCATGTTATCGCTGGGCGTGTGGGTGGCATCTACAGGCGCGTCATCATCTGGCCAAATCTACTTTACATAGTAGATCGGGCCTCCGAAAGGTAAGCAGTCCCCGCCGAGCACACGTTTTCTACTTGATTTCTCTCACCCACGCGCTGTCAACATACGTGTCCTCCACCATCTAGCTTGTCTCTTCTTGTGCGCGGTAAAGTTCCCGACAGACATCATCGACCGTGACACTGACGTTACAACTCGGGCAGCGCAGCACCCATTCATCGCATTTCCTCAGCAGTCGCCGACTTCTTAAACCTGCCGCGTTTACCCGCCATCACTACTACCCGCTCAACCAACGAGTCGCCTCACATCCCCAACACAACATGTCGCAATTTTTCCAGGACCTGTGGGAGTCCATCTTCACCCCCGGTGCCACGCCGTCCCTCCTTATCGCCACCAACGCTACCTTTGCCGCCCTGCAGCTTGTCCTCGGCGCCTTGCTGCTCGCCACCTACAGCATCCACTTCGTTATCCTGTCCTTCCTGTGCGCTGCCCTATGGTGGGCCATCAACTGGTTTGCCCGCGAGCTGCAGGCCAGTCACGACCAGGAATTGAAGGAGAAGGCCAGTGCCGCGCGCAAGACTGCCGCGAGGGCCCGAACCGTACAGACGTCAGAGAGCGAGACCGAGGTTGAGACCTTCCCGACCAAGGCAACGACACGAGGCCAGCCGGCTGTGGCAGCTAGCAAGGAGGTGGAGGCGCGGGCGTCCCCTGTCGGCGAGCTGAAGCAGCGCATTCCTCCAGCGTCGCAAGGAAGCAAATCCAGTGCCAGTACCGAGGATGAGTGGGAGAAGGTGTCCGAGTACGAGAGTGAGAAGACCAAGTAGATGACCGCTGGAGAGAGCAGAGGGGCCGGGAGGAGTCTACATGCTCAACGAAAATCAACTCAAGGGGATTTTGCGAAAGGGCAAGGGCCTGGGTTATTTATATGTGGTGTTTATGTGGTGTCTGTGTAGTGGTGTAGCCTTCCACGGCAGAAGCGCTGTTGTAAATACTAGTGTTGCCAACTCCTCCGAAGCTGGCCTGCTTGAATGTATACATCCCTTATTTCTACTCACAATACCTGATACCCATTGTACCAAGCACACAGTGTAAAATAGATTATGCATGGTGATCCTGATGTGATCACGTACCAAAGAGTATGAAGCTGCTTGCAGGGTCCTGTGCCTTTATCTCAAGTATGAATATCTGCTGAGTGCATGTACCTAAGTATTGCTGACATAAGCAGCTGCAGCCATGTGATTCGTTCGACTAGCTTTTGAGCGCGTCTTGCTTCTTCTCTATTGCCAACCTGAGCGAGAGAGACGCTTGATCCTATCGAATCATTCTCAATCCGCGCAATATCACCACATCATATTTCTTTTTTTCTGTCTTATCCCAGTCAGACGTAATTGGCAACAGCTATTCTTCCTCTTCCTCACCGCCAAGATGAAGCTCGTCAGGTAAGGCCCCCCCCCCCCGCCCAACAGTACACTGCCGCCAGGCTCGTCTGTCTGCACTCTTTGCGCTGAACCAGCTCTTCTTCTGTTTCAAGGCTGCCGGTACCCTACGGTGAATTCAGAAGCTAATGATGGGTCCTTGTCAGGTTTTTAATGAAGTGTGCCAACGAGACGGTCACGATTGAGCTCAAGAATGGTGCGTGAAACCCCCTTGCCTTGGACCCTCTCTGCCTGGTTCAAAGTGTACACAATGCTGACCACGGGCGGGCGCGCAGGAACCATCGTGCACGGCACCATAACATCTGTCTCCCCTCAGATGAACACCTCCCTGCGCAATGTCAAGATGACCCCCAAGGGTCAGGATCCTGTGCAGCTCGACGCCATGAACATTCGGGGCTCCACCGTCCGCTACTTCATCCTGCCTGACTCCCTCCCCCTCGACACGCTTCTGATCGACGATGCGCCGAAACCAAAGAACAAGGCTCGGAAGGAGGTTGCGGACCGTGGTGGTCGCGGTGTTCGCGGTGGAAGAGGAGGGCGCGGGAGAGGAGGTGGTCGTGGACGTGGCCGTGGCCGGTAAATACTCCTACAAGCAAGGGCGATGTGTGTGTGTGTGTTTGTGCGTGTGGGATGATGGAAAAAGATATACCCGTCACTCTATGGACAGCTCAGGCAGATTGCGCTCAGAGGAGAGACGAGAGAGAGAGAGAGAGAGACAGAGAGAGTAGCTGGTCATTGAGGAGGACAAGCACTGGGTCACTACATTTGCTGGCTGGATATGGACTTTCTATGACTTTGAAAGAGGGATCTTATTATCGAGGCGTTGGGGGACATAAAGAAAGGACAAAATCAAGCTTGTGGAAGCACTGGATGACAAGGAGACCGACTGTCGTCTCGGGGACATCAGAATCTGCTTAGAGATATGCTTTGAATGATACCAAAGGCATCCACTCGTGTGTGCGCTCCCTGTCCCCTCTTTCCCCTACATATACATACTATCATCTTGAGACCCTCAAGAGTCATCTCTCCATACCCTGATGATCTGTAGCTTCTCCCAGCCAGCCTGCTTCCCGCTGTCGCCCACCGTCAACACGCGCCACTCAGGCCCGAACCCTGAGATCCTCGCCTTGACCTCTTCAGGCATATTACCCGCGCAAAGCAATATGTACGCAACCCCTTGCGCCGACAGTGCCTCCGGCAGAGCATCGATGAGCCGGTCTGTGATCTCCATCCCATCCTTGCCTCCGGCGTACGACAGCGACAGCAGGTATGAGTCCCTGTCAAACCTGGCGCTGGAGGACAGCGCGGCCTCGGCCTCGGCCTCGCCCCCTACAGCCAGCCGCTCGTCCTGCACCGGCAGCTCCTCTGTCGGCACGTATGGCGGGTTGAATATCAGCACGTCCACCAGCCCGTTCCTCAGGGGACTCAGCAGGTCTCCGCTCAGAGCACCTAGGAAATGGCCTCGGGTGTCTGGGTTCTCGGCCGCCGCCGCCGCCTTTTTGACCGTCGCCTCCGTAGCACTGCATGCGAACCTGTTGACATCGACACCGGCTGTGAGGATACTGGTTCCGAAGATGGTATGGGCGTGTGCGTTCACGAAGCCGATCACCACGCCGGAGCCGGGGCCGACTTCGACTACCAGTGGTGTTGTTTTTATCTTTGTGCTGTTGGATCCCCCGAATTGCTGTTGCAGAAAAGCCGTCTCGCTGGACGACGAGATGGTGTCGAGGAGTAGGAAGGAGTCCTCGGCGGGTTCATATACCCGCGAATACGAAACATGTGATGTGTCCGGCGTGGGAAGCATGCTGCGTGGCGGTGTGGAGGGTGATAAGTGGTGCGAGATTCTGATGAAGCATGTACATCAGATTGAGTTAAGAGAGAAACAGGGGAAATGCTAAAAGGAAGGGCGAAAAAAAAGTTTTCATGGACACGTGACGAGCCCGTTTTAGACTTGGCGCCTGTGGTAGAAAGTTTCCCTGATGAATCCTAAGTTGGAACTCGCGATGCACACCTTGGAGGTTAGTTAGATGGGCCTTGCTGGCTTTGTAGCGCCTGCTTGGATTAGCTTTTCCAAACTCGATTGCTCATCCACCATCTTGTTTCACTTTATGTTCTCGCTTATCTCTACTCTGCTAACAAACTAGTATTGCTTTTATACATTCCTCTGTTGTTGAATCTACTTACCGACTGGAAAGTCTCCCTTGTTTTGGCCCTCTATTCCCTGCGCCCGCAAGCTTCCAGTCCAAACTTGGTGCTTGACGAGGGATATCAGGTGTCTGTCTTCTGGGACAGTGTTCTATCAAGCGCAGCAATGAACGCCTTCACCTCCTCGACTACACCACAACAACATTAGCATCTTGTGTTTCTCTCTCTCCAAGTGTAGACCTAATCGGGTCTTCGTCCGACCTTATAAAAGAAGTGGGGAAAAACTCACCTGTATTGTAGTGCACAAGGCTGACCCTCACAACACCGCTCTTGTCCAGGCCCAAGAAGTCATACACCAATCTGTTGGAATAGAAAGCACCCCACCTGAAGGCAAACGGCGTGCCCTTCTCAGCAGTCTCGACAAGCTCTTTCGAGTCCCATCCCTTCACAGTGAAGCTCACCGTCGGCACCCTCACCGCTCCATCGGCACTCCGTTCCCCATGGATTGTCACATCTGGCCTCCCATTGAGATACTCTAGCAGGGTCCGCTGCAGTTCGGCCTCCTGTTTCATGATGGACGCCCAGCCCACGGACTCGATATACTCCGTCACGGCCGGGATCCCGCTCATCAGCTCGTAGCTCGCCCCGGCGAGACCCAGCTTGTGCTCGAGCGTCTCGTGGGGGTTGAAGAAGTGGCCCAGGCTCCGCATCTGCTTCTGTGCGGTGTCACGCCTCGCGTAGAGCATGGCGATATGCGGGCCGTAGACCTTGTAGAAGCTGAAGGCATACAGATCCACGCCCGTCTCCTGGACGTCGAGCTTCCTGTGAGGCGCGTACGCCACGGCGTCGGCACACACGAGCGCACCCGGCGCGGCGGCGTGAACAGCGGTCGAGATAGCCTTTAGGTCGTGGATGGTGCCCAGAATGTTGGAGGCGTGGGTACATGTCACCAGGCGGGTTTTGGGGGAGAGCAAGGGCCCGAGGTCCGCCGCAGCAAGCTTGGGCTGGTCTCTGGAGCTGGGCTTCCACCATTTGATCACCAGGCCCTGCCGCTCGGCGAGGTCCACCCACGGCGTGATGTTGGCCTCGTGATCGATGCCCGAGAGGACAAGCTCGTCGCCTGGTTGGAACGTGAGGGTGGCGGAGGCGTTGCGGAACAGCTGGGTCGTCGAGGACCCCAGGACTGTGCTGGGAGGTTAGCTGTGTTTGCTCGTCCTCTTTTCCAAACAACCTCTCGTCCTTCTAAGCCTTCCCCTCGTACGGTGTGGCGTGGTACGGTAGGTTCTTTCTTCGGGGCCGTTTGGGTTGGGGGGAGGGTTCAATCTATACTACACCCACCTATCTCGTCTCGAGAAGCATTGATGTACCTCGCTGCGGCTTGGTATGCATTCTCATATCGCTATAATTATTATATAAATTTTTTTAATTCATTAATATATAATTCCTCAGCACAAGACTGGACATCAAGCCATGAGCTGCTACGCACGCACCGTGTTTGCTGTCTTCCCGGTATGGTACGTTGCGCCCAACTGTACGTTACTGTTCACATAGTAATCCCGTATGCTGTAGTAATGCGCGAGACAAAGTGG
The DNA here is from genome assembly GCA_014851275.1 of Cryphonectria japonica. NCBI lineage: Eukaryota > Fungi > Ascomycota > Sordariomycetes > Diaporthales > Cryphonectriaceae > Cryphonectria > Cryphonectria japonica. Next base: position 87,307 of record JACWTT010000049.1, read on the forward strand.
TCAGCCGCTATGATTGCCACCCTTTCGCGTCTCATGAATCGCGGGAAGGTTTCTGTCTTCTTCTCTCTCTTTTCCTTCTCCCCCATTTGGCTTACGAGTCGATTACAGTTCCCAGGATCTGGCTGCCTCCAGCGTTGTCGAAAAAAACTTGTTCTTTGCCCAGCGCCGGGAAGCTGCCCCGGACATCCATGGTGTGTATGTGTGTGTGTGGGAAGAGAAAGAAATAGTCCTGCGTGTGTACAACTGCACGATCCGGGCTGGAGTCAACGTCGTCTGCTTGAGTACTTTAGTGTGGTGAAGTCAGGTGTTTGTAGAGCGTTCTCACGGCGCGAATATGAGGTCAATCTTCGTTTATCCAGATCGCGGGGTCAAAAATGTATAACCAAAGCAGCCCCCCCCCCTCTCCCCGATCACGCTGCTGCGGCAGTTCGGCCCCGGGTGGGGCCCATTGCCGGCTTTTTGTGGCCCGCTGCGTGTACTTTACTGTACATGATGTACTACTGCTACTACCACTACTACAACAACTACTACTGCTACTGCTACTGCTACTGCTACTCTACCATTCGCTGTACAGATTGGCACGATAGTTTTCGACCAGTGCAAAGTAGCGAGAGTAAGACATATACATATTACGCTGCAGTACGACTATGCAGACAGTCAAGACAACTCACATCGGAGGGGTGTGGGACTTCCCGGATGCAGTATAGGCCCTCGTACCGTACCATGAGCAACTTGTTGCGAGCAGTCGACACGAGATCTGAGGTATTGCTAGCATCTCTGGTTCCCGCTAGTAATTTACATACATACAGCACTTGCAAAAGATTGCAGTCAGCCAAGTCTCAATCCTCAGTGGACCCGGACTCAGCATGGCTGGTTCCTCTGTCCCAAGTGCTAGCCTGGACCCACGAGACTTTGCTGGACCGGACAGGCATTAAGAGATGCGCTGGCTTGCAGCAGGCCAACGCCCTGAGTGAGTGATCTGCCGGGCCATGCTTCCACAGCCAGCGGCATGCAATCCCCTCGCCCCCCTCCTCCCTTAGTATTGCAACTCCATTCGCCTTTTACCAGCTCAAACACACATGCAAAGGTCGAAAGAGGATATGAATCCGACAGGCGCCCAAGGTGTTTTCATTCAGGGAAACCCTACGATGGAAGAACTCCACATGAACTTTAAACGTCAGCCACGAAATCCGCAGCAGCAGCAACCGGTGCCTGGCTGACAGCCCGTTCGCCACTACTCTAAACTTTGCAGTCCAGCTGTCCGGGTGCACCTACAAAAGCTCAGCTTGCAGATTCAATGATCGACATGTCGACTGCGCCGGTTGCTGCCACATTGCCTGCCTATCTAACATGTGAAGGAACCAACCGATAAAGACAGCCATATTGGGCGAGGTTCTTTTTTTTTGGGGGGGGGGGGAATACGGTTCTAAAAACGTTATAAAAACGGGCCATTGTTTCCGCAGATAGAGCGACCAAAGAGGCGATTCGAGGGCCTGGTTGCTGTGATCTGGGCCGTCGGGATGGTTCTTTTCCTCTCATGTGCGTAGCCGTGTGGCGAGCATGGGAAGACAAGGGACTCGGTAGAGTTCAGATCTGAAGCCAGCTAGCCATTCCCTGCGCTTGCGGATCATCGAGGTGGATGGGAGCGAGTTATAGAGTGCCATCAGTATAGGGAGGTGTGGAAGGAAGAAGGCCTAGGCCTGAGACGTGGCGGAGGGCCTGGGCCCAAAGCAGAAACCATGACATGATGAGGAGGGCCTGGTCGAGAGCTGCATCGCTCCTGGTCTCCTGGTGGTTGCTGGAGGTTGGCGATTTGCCAGCACGCCGAATCAAGGGTTTTGTGTCGTACAACACACAGCAAGTGCGAAAACTTTCTGGCTCCGTGGGTGGGACACAGACGCCAACGGCAACAGGGTGAGGCCACTGGTTCCCGGGCGGAGCGGACGAGCGAGGGACGGGGGGGAGTAGAGAGGTACCAGTAGGTACAGTAACATGCGGTCTTCGCAGCAGATGTGCAGGCTGGACAGCTCAGCGCTGCTCGATAGTTCCTGCTTGGTATCTGGGCGGGGTGTGGGAAGGAGGTTCAAGACGGCCCAGATTTTCCCGGCGATTCGGATAAAATATAGGAATGGCTGGTCCTGGCAGCGAACATGGGCGTCTCCGCCTTCTCTGGTCTCCTTCCCTCTTCCTGCATTTATACTATTGTACTAAAGTAGTCCAGTCCGGGTTGGGCAGTGCTTTCAGGTCCAGCCATCTGCGCCATGACACGAGGATCTTGTGTTGTCTGGCTAAGTATTGTAGTACAGAGGTCCACCGCCAATGTGGTCTGCTTGACTAGCAGGGTCGGGGGGGGGGGTCCTTTGCTGAGAGGGACCATAGGAAAAGAAGGGATCGAACGGTGGAGGATGAATTCCTCCTGACACAAGTAACTCTGATCCGACCGGTCGAGGTGGGAAGGGAGGGATCGAGGTGAGGTGAGGGGAGGGGAGGGGAGGTAAGATGATGGCGAGGATGCGAGGTGAGTAAGGACTGAGCCCCTCCGCCGATGCTAAGGGACGGGGGCTGTATGAAGAGAAGAGGGGGGGGGGTAGGCGGAAACGGACAGCGGACGCACCCGTTGAGTGAGACAACAACAGGTTGTAGACTCTAACAAGCCTCAATCAGCCTCGTCCAGTTTTTTTTGTCCAGGGTCGCGTGAGATGACACTCTCCCCACCCGGGTAACGAACTCGTCCTTGGAGAACGTGTTTTTCCTTGGCCCCCGTTCGTTATGGCTGGCGACGCCCGTTCTGATCCAGATGGGAGAGAGGGGGGGGGAGAGGTCTTGGGTGTCATGGTGACCGTTCTGTACCGACATAATAAAGCCAAGCACAGCACACAAACCTGGAGGAGGAGGGCAGTTCTTCAGCCTGCCAGCGCCGTGATCGGGTTGCCCTTTCTTGCTAGTACCCTTTGCCTGTTTTGGGACCACAAAGCCATAGATAGTAGGGAGGGTGGACGGAATCCGAGGGCGAGTGGATGCAGTGCGGGCTTTGTGGGTTTGTGGAGGAGGGGTGGGCGTCGAGATAAGGCAGGGGTTTTAATTGATTTTCTGACCCCCCACCTGCCTAGGTACTGTTACTACCACAACTGCTCAGGCGCCGTAGTAAGTATTTTACCTGTCTCAGCAAAACAAGACCCGCTCAAAAAGCAAAGCAATTACCATTCCAGGGCGGGAGGGACGCCACGACTGGGAACCCAGATCCGAGCGAACCCGACCAGGCCAGCCAGTGAAGCGGGCCCACTGTTGGTTGCGAACGACTGGTTACTACATAGTATAACACCTATGCTGGGTGCAGCAGTGCCTGATGGAAGAGACCAAGCAGGTGCCAGCTGGGTACTACCAGGCGGGTCCCTTCCTCAAAGCAGTTTCTGACCTGACCTGACTTGGGAGAACGGGCCCCTTGAATGGATGGATGCAACAACACCTGGTTGTCGAGGGCAATCAGCCCGCTCATGATTGCCTCGCACCGCATTCGCAGCGCATTCGCAGCGCATTCTCATCTCAATACTCTCCCAGAAATGATACCTGCCCGGCCTTGAGACGCGCTAGCCGGTGGAGCACCCTCGAGCTGGTACGCACGAAGAAGAGCGTCGAGGAACCACAGCCTGCCAAGGACGTTCTTTGATAGTGGGCAGGTGCCAACCAAGCAGGCAAGCAAAGCAAAGAAGCAGCAACAAGCAAGCCGACCAGAGCTGGGCTCAAAGCTACTGATTCAATCCGTCTGTCCCTCCCACCCCTCCAAGAAGAGACAGAAAAAAGGCCGTCCCCCCAAAAGACCACCCCGGCTCTCTCACTCTGACGCCAGACCAGGCGCCCGGCATCACCTGCTGCAGATTTAAGTGATTGATTGATGGAGTGTGGTGTGCATTGACGGCTCTGGTCCCAGCGAACCCCTCCCTTCCACCCCAGCCAGCAGCGAGCGAGAGCCAGTAGGCCAGGTACCCCAGCAGGAGCACCATCCATGGGTTGGATGATACGGATCTGGAACGGACACGAACGAGAGCCTACCACCTTAAGCCTGGTCCGTCGAGCCCCCAAAGTCTCCAAAGTCCGCCCTGCAGTAATCAATAATCATCGTCATCATCAATAATCATTAACAAATTGTCGTGTGGACTTCCCATCCTTGTCGTCTTGACCATTCTCCCTTCCTCATCTCCCCCCCCCTGCCACCCCCCGTTATCGCATCCTATCACATTCTGTGGTAAATCCATTTGCAACGCACAGCACTGCAGAATAGCACTCTGCTGGGGGCATTTTTGTATTGTATTTTAGCAAGAGGTACCAGCGCACCAACTGTATTGCACTGCACGGTTGGGCACGCAGGACGCAGGACAGGGGGCTGGCTGCAGCCAGTGCGCGCGCTACTCATTGTCGCTCTCACCCACCCCCGCCCCTGGGAGTTCACAAGCCAAGGAGAGTCAAGGGAAGCGAACGGAAGGGAAGAGCAAGGGCAGGTGTCCCAGAGCCAACTGACTAACACACATACACACACCCACCCACCCGGCACAGCGCGGCACGGCATCACATCGCATCCAGCATCCGCTCAGCACAGCACAACACAGCTCACCTGAACGCAGGGATCCAAGAGACGCTCTTTTTTGGAAAGTGCAACAGCAAACGGGCATGACCTGGGTTGGCCCCTCCTCTGGGCTTTCTAACCCCCTCCCCCTTCCCCATGTAAGTCGCTTCACACAGTCACGCTTCACAAGTCAGTCAGTCGGTCTTGTCAGTCAGTCTGGCGGTTGTCTCTTGTCTGCCTCCTCTTCAGCCTTTGCTTGTCGCTTTGGACCCTTACCGTCCGTCCGCGCCGCCCGCCTCGTCTCCATCCAGACCCTCTCCTCGGCTTGACATGTACTTCGATAATGTAGCTGTACTCCGTAAGTAGCCTCCTCGTCTCTTTTCCACATCCACATGACTTCCACACACACTGACACAGCGCCACCTGCCTCCGTCCCTTGCTCTCCCTGCCTGACTTCATCTTCCCCTCTTCTTCTTCTCTTTCTTCCTTTCTCCTTTCCTTCCTTCCTTCTCTCTCCTTCTCCCCTTCCCATTGCCCACCGCCACCTATCGCCTTTGATGCTGTGAGTTTCCCCCTTTCTTCCTCCCATTTACAAACTAATGCATCAGTTTGTACGCCTGCAAATACCCAGAGTGAATCATCAGGCTGATAGCATGTGCCAGCAAACGCAGCACGGCCAAGCCCAGCCATTGCCGAGACCAATCGGCCGACTGCTCGATCACTTAGGACGAACCCGTCTGCCCACCTCGGTCGTTGTTGACTCAAGAACCCTCAGTGCCTACGCCTGCTACCCCTCAAAACTTCCTAGGAAAGAGGCCATCGTGGAACTTGTCGAGGTCGTCGTCCCTTTTCTTAAATCTCCCTCTTCAGCCAGCACGCCGAGGTCCCACCCCCTGGGGAACTCAGGGCTGGTTCTCCGGCATTTCCAGCCTTACGCTCGGGGCACAGTTCTCACCAACAAAATACCGCCATTTCGGCTCGCCTGGGAATAAGATGGACGCTGGTGCGTCAACGGGGTTTGGATATGCGCATGGATCACAGAATTATCAACCGCATATCGGTCCACTTTGGCATGACCCTCTGCGCTCGGCGAGGAGTCGCTGTCCCGCGATAGGGAACTGGGCCGTCGCCCGACAGGACTGGCCCGATTACCACCGGCCTTGGAACCCTCACCAGCATGTCCCTGCCGGCTTCAACCCCGAAAACCAGCCCGCATATGCTCCACCACAACAGTGGCCTCTTTACGGGACAACAGATCGTAGCGGCGAGCCGCCGTCATCCAGACCTGACGAGTCGAGTCACCAAGAAGAAGCCGTCTTCCACCCACCGCCGCCAACGACAGCACATACATACTACCCTCCCTTCTCCCCGGCATCCGGCCAGGGCTCTGTCCCTCCCCACGTTGCTCGGGCACAGGGACCTCCTTCTCCTCCTTCTTCAGACCCGACACCAACGCATACGAGGCAGTCTCCCCCGGCACAACATGGGCAGGCCCCACCAGCTTCTTCGAATGCTTCGTCTCTCAGCCCTCCGACAACTCTCAGCCCTCTGTCAAACGGCGAGACGTCTGGCTGGGGACGTCTGTCAGACTCGCCCACGCAACCCTTTGCCAGGGGCAGGCTGCCTGCGCCCTCCGATTCTCACACCAGGCAGAGACCCTCGTCATACCAGCCTCATAGGGCTGCCGTTCATGGAGGGTTGCTTGGCGGGTCTGCTCGCACCGGCGGTGACGATCTTGTTACGGTTGCTGCCGCCCCTGCCGCCACCTCGCCCAGCTCCAGCCCGGACGATGATAGCGACACTGGTGCTGCAGTCTCGCGAACCGTGACCATGATGCATCACTTGCACAGCAATCGCCAGTCCCAAATTCTACGAGGTCAGATGAGCAACAAGAGGGTGGCGTCCAAAAAGGCTATCCAGTCTTTGAAGGAGGTGGACATGGACAGTTTGCCGGACAATGAAAAGAGTATGTGTTTCGATCGATCCACCGTGTGCATATCGTGTTGATAAGACGTGTATGGTTTGCTAACCTCACCTCCCGCTTGCAAAGCTTGCGTGATCTGCTATAACGACTTCGGCGTCGCCAGCCCTGAAGGCACAGTGGAGATCCCCCTGCAGCTGCCTAAGTGCAAGCACATCTTTGGGAACAAGTGCATTCTGAAGTGGTTGGAAGACTCTTTCAGTTGTCCGTACTGCCGGGACAAGCTGGACTCCGAGCTGGCCAGACCAAGCGAGACCCTGATTCGGAGGATGGTCGAGGCTGCTCGCGGCGACCCGGACTTATTGGCCCAGCCGTCGACCCTCCGCAGGCTGATAGCAATGACGCACCATCACTCTGTGGGACCAGGCTCTGCCCCAGAGAGGGCTTTTGTGGCGTGGCGTCGACAACGCGACCACGAGGCGGCCAACCGAGAAATCGCGACGAGAGGAGAGCGGAGGGGTGTTCCTTTTCCGGATGCAAACGACGTGGAGCGGAGAATACGACCTCGCCATGAAGCCTTTCACCCGTCTCGAAGCACCTCCTTTGAGTCGTCTCACAACACTGGGGGGAACACTCTCAGTCCTCATCCCTCCAGCGTGGTCCGGCCCGAGAGCCCACCACCCATTCCGTTGCCGAATTACAGGCCGGCCCCCGTTTGGCAAGCACCACAGCCCTTCTTGGCACACCAGGTGGCCCCCTCGCCGGGTTATATGCTTCACATGCCTACCGGCGGCGCTCAGCAGCCGTCGGCGGCACCACCAAGCCATCCGTCCACCTTCGCCCCCCTGCCGCCTCCGACTGCCATGTCAACATCCAACAACCCCATGCCCCCGTTCCTGCACCAAATCCCCGCCACCCAGAACTATCCGATGCCGTCACTGCTACCCAACGGCGACTACTATGGCGGTCCCTATATGCATGGGTACAGCGGTATGGGACCTGCCGCGCCTCCTGGCCCGGAGTCGCCGTATGCCTCTGTGCACATGTCACCTCCATCCTCGCAACTGCCCGGTTTTCCCGATTTCATGAACCAGCTGCCCCGCGAAATCAGTTTCCAACCCGACTCTTACACAGCATCTCGTCCTCCTCCGAACTAGGCACGGCTCGCTCCGAGCAACGACAGCACGAACGGAACGTACTTTCCGTTGCTAATGCTTCCACCAAAGCATGTGACTTCCAGGGGAGCTCGGCTTCAGCACGTGGAGAAGTACGGCAGCCCGAGCTCTGCCTACCGACTGACTGACTACCTGACCGCCCATTATAGCATCAAGCATAAGATTTTTAATCTTCGTCCTGTTCCTTCCTGATTTCTGTGGCAGACGCATTTTATTCTCGGAGGAGCGTTTCACATCTTCATACGTATTCTCATATGGTCATAGGCGTTATTGTGTGCATTTGGCATTAATTTGGCCGGAACAAGACTTTGAGCACCAAATGGAACATGGCCTAGCAGGAGCGCTTTGAACTTCCCCCTTCCCCTCCTTTCTTCCTCTTTGTTGGCGTCGACTGCTAGCATTCTACAGACACAAAACAATCATGAAAAACGATCAAAAAAGTGTACAATTCGTATTCCAAGAAAAAATGGGATCCCTGGTCCACCCCTAAATTCTCGGACCTATGAAGTTGTTATTCTGAGCCGGCCGATGTGGTACTCATGCGTCTCGAGTCAGAGGGCAGTCTTGCAGTGATTGACCATGGCACCTTGTTCCTCCAGGGTGGAGGGGGTAAATGATAATGGAGGAAAGGAAAGAGAAAAGGGAAACCCAGCTATTCCGCTGCCTGAACTCTTAGCAGCGAGTTCTGTCCAGTCCATAAGCAGTCATGTATCTTGCAAAGCATCTCAGTCACCACGACGTGGGTTCGAGCTACGGGACCAATCCAGGCTGTTGCTACTTGTAAAGCTGAGAGCATTGTCAAACTTTTCGGTACTCTGGGGTGACGGTGAATAGCGCTTAGCACTCTCTCGCGTGCAAGCGGGGGCGCTCTCTGCGCCTCTATCTGCTGTATCTGCGCTAACACTATATGGCTGCGAGAACAGCAGCAAAGCAAAAACTCAATAACGCCTGGCTACCGTGCCCGAGAAAAAGTCAACAAAGAAAATCAAATAAGCCCCAAGCAGATTTTGGATCGAAGAATTACAACCCAGCATACAATGCGTGTTCCTCGTACCGTCGGGATCTCCACTGGCAGAGAAGCCCCGAAAAGAAATGATCAGCCAGATGCAGCGCAGAATCCATCCCATGGCCCTCCCGCTTTCCCCCACCATTCCTCCCCCCCTTTGCGAGGAGGCTAGTTGCTCATCTTTTCAACGTCCTTGGGCGATGGGTCGCATATCCCCTCCTCACTGATGGCGAACAGGCAGTCGCTTTCGGGCAGACAGGGAGAGTCGTAGATTTTGGCAATTCTGGTCTCGCCGCGACCCTTCTTCAGACTGATGCGGGTAGTCGAGGCGTGGGCAATGATGTTGCCTCCGATAGGCTTCTTCGGGTCGGGGTTGAACATAGCGGAGGGTCCACCATCGACCTGAGCGACAACTTGGTTGGTGATGACCACAGCAATGCCAAACTCGTCAGCGAGTCGCTGTAGGGTGCGCATGAACTTGGCGAGGTGAGTTTGCCGGTTGCTGAGCTCTCCACGGCCTAGAAAATCTGTCCGGTAAAGCGCGGTGGCGGAGTCAACGACGAGTAGGGAGAAGCGGGTCTCACACATCATGGCGGCGGCCTGGTTGAGGAGCTGCAGCTGGTGATCCGAGTTGTAGGCCCGCGCATACGCCACATTGTCGAGAACCTCCTCGCCGGAGAGCCCGAAGCGATTGGCGACGGACAGCAGACGGACGGGCCGGAACGTGCCCTCGGTGTCGATGTATAGGCACTTGCCCTCGCCGCCGCCCATGTCGAAGGGCAGCTGGCAGGTTACGGCAAGGGTATGGCAGATTTGAGACTTGCCGGTGCGAAACTCTCCAAAGATCTCAGTGACGCTGCCAGTTTCGATACCGCCGGCGAGCAGAGTGTCGAGGTTTTTGGAGCCCGTGCTAATAGATATCAACTCGCTGCGGCGCTGGTGCATCTCAGTGGCGGTGGTGAAGCCCATGGGCACGAGTTTAGATGCTAGGCAGGCAATAGTGTGAGCTAGCGAGCAAAGGCGAAGGACGAGGCAAGCCGCAGGGGGCGGGGAGGCAACCGTACCTTCAGCTAAAAATTTTCCAGCCTTCTGCTCCGAGATGCCCTTGATCTGCTCAAGGACCCTGCGTGGAGTGTAGGCAACAGACTCGACGGTGTTGAAGCCGCCATCGACAATCAATTGGATGTCGCGCTTGGTGAGACCAGCCACGCCCTATATCAACCGAGGCCAGTGAGTTACTCAGAAGACATAAGGTAGACATATAGAAAGAGAAGTATGATCAAGTGCTCACCTCAAGTGCCTGAAGCGGTGTCGGTGCACCCGGTCCTGTCATGCTCTCATCGCCAGTCTGCGCCTCGTCGTACTCCTCCGTCTGGGTCATTGTCACGCGTTTTCGCACCGGGTGATGGAGTGGTGACGAGAGGTTGAGAACAAATCAAGAGAGACGAAATAGGAAAGAATGACTCCTTGGACCTTTGCTCGGAAATTTGAGGAGCTCGGTGGCGATACAAATCGCTGGGGTGGCGGATGCAGAGAAGACAGGTACGGAGTTGTTATTGACATCTACCTGCGACGCGTTGTTAGTGAGCAACGCGCTCTGGGAGGCAACCGCGACCCAACAACGCCAGATCACATGCTTCGAGGGTGTTGGGCCACTAGGTTCCACGGGCTTAGGTAGTTTACGTAGTCACGCAGCCAGTGGCCAGTGCCTCCGTCATCCCTGCTAGCTGCACTGATGGGCGTTGGTGGACACCCTCCAACTCCACCACGGACCACAGCGCCGGACCCCCATGGCTGTGGCTGTTGTGCTGTTGTATCTACCCTACCCGTTACTCCAGGTTATGTCCATATTTCAAGAGGATGTCATGTAATCGATACGTCTAGAGACCGGTCATCTTCTCCTCTACTTCCCGACAGATGCTGTGCCACCAACCCGATCCGGCTCGTCCACGTCAAGATGGCGCCGCCGCCTGCAAAGCGTCGCAAGCGGAACGTCGTCAACGACGACGACGACGATCAGGATGAGAGATCGACCCCGGCGAAGAAGAACAGCCTGAACTATTATTTCTCGTCACCAGATGCCAAGAGCAAATCCGTCCGCCCCGAGGATGACGACTTCTCTGCCCCCAAGTCTCCCAGCGCTTTGCGCAATACCACACGATCATCTCGTGTGACTTCTGCTCGGACTGCGCCTGCTGCGTCGACCCGCTCAAGCCAATTCAGGCCGCCGCCGTCGTCTAAGAGCCCCAGCCAAAGTCCGACGAAATCCAGGAAGCCCATCGATGAGAAGGGAAAGTCTGCCAACATCAGAACCCTCTTCTCCAAACAGTCACAGAAGGCCAAGACAGAGCTAAAGTCCAATGGGCGCCCCGAAAACAAGCCCGATGTCCAAGCCCTCGACATAACCAGCGACCCGCTTTCCGAAGACGATGACGAATATATAGGCGTCCACAGGGCTTCAGGCACAAGTCTGGTGGGAAAGAAGGCACAAAAGAGGTCGAGAGATCACCCGGAGCCAGACCAAACTTCGGCTGCCGCGAATACTAGCGCCAACCAGCGGTTCTTGCGACCTTCATGGAACCCCTCGTCCTCGTCTGCCGACGGTATCGACCAGCGTCCCTGGTCTGAGCGATTCGGTCCCGAGAACATGGACGAGCTCGTCGTCCACAAGAAAAAGGTGGCAGATGTGCGGCGGTGGCTGGAAGATGTCCTCGGCGGCCACATGCGCCAGCGTCTGTTGGTCCTGAAAGGCTCTGCAGGCACGGGGAAGACCACCACGATGCGACTCCTCTCCAAAAACATGGGTTTCGAAATTCTTGAGTGGAGAAATCCGGATGGTGCTTCTGGCTTGAGTTTAGGGACACAGTCTTTCTCGGCACAGTTTGAAGAGTTCGTGGGCCGAGGACGCAAGTTCGGGCAGCTAGAATTTGACGAGGAAAACTTCGGCCAGCCGTCAGACAGGACAGACAAGACATCCCGAGAGGGCTCTGTTGACGATCGCAGAAGGGTCATCTTGATTGAAGAATTTCCGAATACGTTCTTGCGATCTGGAAGTGCCCTCACGTCTTTTCGGAGAACCGTGCTGCAATTTCTTGCGACGAACACACCGTCTCTGGCGGTCTTCGGCCAGAATTCGGCGGCAGACCCCGTCATACCGGTAGTGATGATCATCTCCGAGACGCTTCTGACCACAACTTCGGCCTCTGCAGACAGCTTCACAGCGCACCGTCTTCTGGGGGCCGAAATTCTCCGCCACCCGGGTACTGGTGTCATTGAATTCAACGACATTGCGCCAACTTTGTTGGCCAAGGCTCTCGAGCTTGTGGTCAAGAAGGAGGCAAGAGTGTCTGGACGGCGACGGACACCTGGGCCACAGGTGTTAAAGAGGCTCGGCGAGATAGGAGACATCAGAAACGCCGTATCGTCACTTGAGTTTCTTTGCCTCAAAGGCGACGATGATGCAGACTGGGGCTCTAAGGTCACGTTTACCAAGACCAAGAAGGCCAGCAAGGACCAGGCCCTGACAAGGGGGGAGCAGCAGAGTCTCGAGCTGATCTCGCAGCGCGAGTCCAGCCTTGGAATATTTCATGCTGTCGGCAAAGTTGTTTACAACAAGCGAGACGAGCAGCCTTTTGCCTCAGGGTCAGAAGAAGCGATCGCAGAAGCTCTACCACCACATTTGACCCACATGAGTCGAAATAAGCGGTCTCAGGTCGCGGTGGACGCCCTGATCGACGAGACAGGCACGGATACTTCTACTTTCATATCAGCTTTACACGAAAACTACGTTCTGTCCTGCGACCGGACGAGTGGCGCTGATGCAGACTCATCGATGGACTATATCAACAGCTGTATAGAGTATCTGTCCGAAAGCGATCTCCTGAATCCGTCCTGGGATATCTTCTTTGGGGGCAAAGGCTTCGCTGGCAGTGGGAGGGACCAAGGTAGTCACATTGTTCGCCAGGACGAGATGGCCTTCGAAGTGGCAGTACGTGGGCTGCTCTTTTCCCTGCCTTGCCCGGTGAGGCGCAAGAATGCGTCGACCAATAGAGGTGGTGATACTTTCAAGATGTTTTACCCAACGAGCATCAAGCTCTGGAGGACAAAAGAGGAGCTGGAAGGTCTCGTGGATCTCTGGGCATCCACGATGCTGAAGAGGGACGACCATGCCTCGGCCTCGACTCCGCAGTACATCGACCAGAGCATTCCGAATGGTGCTTCTATTTTCCGCAAGAGCAAAGCGGGGAGTGTCGGTGACTGGGCAGGCAATCGCAGCGAACAAAAATATGCAACTAAGATCCAATCCAAGGCCGCCACGGATCACTCAGGTGAAGCGGCGGTGCCGCTGCTGTCTCTGGGCACTTCGGCACGCCAGGAGATGATACTGGAGCGACTGCCGTACATGGCACAGATGATGCGACACCGCCGAGTATCGTTCTACTCCCTGGGACTTCGTGATTTAGAGAAGGTGGTGTCATTCCAGGGCATAGGCGCACCAGTGGATGAAGAACTGGACGAGGAAGCCGAAGAGGCCACGGATCCTGCCGGAGAGAGCTGGGCTACAGACAAACCCACGGAGGACAGAACACCTAGAAAGAGACGGACCACAGCGATAAAGTCACGAAGCGAGCAGAGCGAGGGGTCTATGATCAGCAGTCTTCAGGTCCACAAGCTGGTCCTCAGTGATGATGACATTGAGGACGATGATGCAGGTTGACGATGGCGACACTTTACTGTCCATGAGTATTCGTATAGCTTTGTAAAGAAGCGAGAAGAAGAAGAAGGAGGGAACAGGCCTATGCCGGTGCCGTCTGCGGCAACATGGAAGCAATCCAATGGGCGCGACAGCATTGTGAAAGCTAGCTCCCTTTCACAAACCTGGGCATGGGGGAAGGGGGGCGGCGTAGAACCTAGTTGCACTCAACTCACAGATATACAATCCAAGAAAAGTATCTTTCCAAGACTTTGGCACGTGGCATTTTGGTGGCTGGGTATCAAGGGATCGGACCTTGACCTGCCAGGTGGTGGTTCAGAGGAGGACGTATTACCACCACCCGTGTATTGCGATGGTTTCTAGGGGACGATAGTGTCTTCTCCTAATCGCCTAAAAAAGTTCGTATATGCGAAGAGGGAAACAAGACATCAAAATCCTACAGCAGATAAATTCTGTGATACGGACTGGGTTCACCGAGGCAGAGAGGCTTTCCGTGTTCTGTGTTCGCGGTACATGCGGATCATTGCCGTACTTAATGTACTGCAACAGTACTTACTCTACTAACCTAGTCTATTGTACAGTGGCTCCAGGGCCCCGCTAAGCCACAGTAACAGGGCTATGCCTGGCAAATTCTGGCGCTAAACTTAGGTATGCTGAAGCTCTAGTGGGTTCCTCCCCAACCATAGCGGCTGGCTGGCTGCCCCATCCTAGCCCCTCTTGGGAGTTGGGCCAACCACGGCTCGAGACGTCAGTTGGAAGTCCAAACTGCATCCCAGCCCACCGTAACGACTTCGCCTGACTTCTGTTGCCGCTGCTCGCACTGGTTGGACTTCGCGTTCCTACCGTCAACCTGCGCAATTCTTCTCTCTTTTCACTGTAGCCTCTTTGGTCCTGCATATTCTTTCTGACCTTTTGAAATTTTGTGACACACTCGTCTGTCCTCTAATAATAATTACAAGCGACCATCGTACTTGGAGGTGGGCAATAGCACCCAAGATATTGAACTGCACTGCGACGCGGCCCACATATACGGCAGGGACGGAGGCACGCGGATTCCTCGACGTTCAGTTTTGGAATTCTGGTCGCAGAGGTCACACTGCATCGAGCTGGTGTGTCAAGAGATTGGAATCATGGATCAAAGCCATCACTTGGGCGACCCATTCGAAGATTACCCACTGCATTCCCCGGAAGACCACGAGGAGTACGACGAGTCAGATGACCATGGCGACGAGGACGAGGACGATGCCTATGATCCAGAGATGCATGCCGGCCAGCACGAGCTCGACTACCAGCACGGCAATAGCCACATGGACTACGAACCGCCCTCGCCTTCCTACCCCTATCCCGATACTCACCATCCTCAAGACTCGGAACGGCCCCTCGAGCAAGTGGACGAGCGTCTTGACCTGAATACAAATCCTAGACATATCTCTGAAATTTATTCCCACGATGCTACATCTGGCGTCGAGTTCGACCAGGACAACTCCATCATCTCCGAGTACCTAAGGAATAGGGATCCTGCCTGGGACCAGCTGACGCCACGTACTGCACCTCTGACCCTCCTCGAGCTGCCTGTTGACGTTCTTCGTTTGATAGTGAAGGAGGTGCGCGTCTCCTCTTCCTGTCCTGCCCACGGCCACGGCCCTGCCTTTTCTCGTTCGTTCCCCCTACTAACGTCTATACAGATCACCCATACCAACGACCTCACCTCTCTGGCGCTGACTAACTCAACCCTCCACAACCTCGCCATTCCCCACATCTACTCTCGCTTTGACATCGTCTGGCCCGATGCCCTGACCACCACAACCGAGGTTAAAAGCGTCGACGCCCTTACGTACGGCCTATCGACGCTGTGCCTAGGCAGTCCGTTTGCACGCACTACGAGGCGGCTCCGGAAGGATGGAAACATACCTCCCGGGCCGCTAGCCAAGTTCGCCGGCAACGACTACGCAAAATATACCCGCAAGTTCTCCTTGGGCAACGGCCCGAACGACTGGGTCTCCGAATATGCTATTAATAAAGAGAGTGGCAAGATGCTGGGGACCTTGGTTGCCTTGGCAGTGTCCAGAATGGTGAACCTTGAGACCTTCATATGGGATATGCCTACTGGGGTTCTGTCGGACATTTTCATGGCGCTGGCTTCCTTGCCCGACAGCTCGGAAAATGGGCAGTGTATGCTGGAGCGTGTCTGGATTCGATGGCATGACAACTCGGATACAGGCTCCACGTCTTCGTCGGCATCAAGTCCCAGCCCGACCACGGCACCCGCCGCCGTGGTACCCGCTGGCAGTACCTTGACCCCCATTGGAATCTCGCTACCTTCAACCGCCTCCCATCCGGCGCCCAAACCTACCATCACCTATGGAGAGAATCACGTCGAGTACCCAACTTTCAGCGTCCTTCCACCTCTCAAGAGCCTCACCGTGCTGGATATCGATGAGCTGGCCTACCTGGATGAAATGTCTGTACTGATAGAGCGGTCTGTGGAGAGCCTTCAAGAGCTCAGGGTAGGCATCTCCAACAAAGCTATACACCACGATTTCGTCCAGACCTGGGACGGTCCGGAGCTTGAGCAGGTGGACCACAACGCCCGCTGGCCAGGTGAGAGCAGCATTGGTGAGAGACGGCTGGGAGGTGTTCTTGGCGTGCTCGTCGGCCGCATATACGACATCCGGCGGAAGCCTTCTAGGCCAAAGTCTGAACGTCCCGCGGCGCCACCAGATGATTTGGCCAACCCACAAACTCCACCCGCAGCATCCCCGGAGGTACCTCCTACTACTTCGGGAGACGTTCCGCTGTTTTCCGTGGAAGAAGAGACAAATTCCCCGATTTCCGAGCCAAACGTGGATTCTACAAAGGATGCCCAGGTGGCATTGGGTCCTTCGTCAGCGGCTGATCCCACATGCTCTGCGTCATCGGAACGCCCGGCGAGGGACAGATTAGACGGCAAACTCGGGCTTACGACGTTGGAGCTCGAGAGGGTGCCCCTGTCCATGCAGGTGTGCAATAAGGCGTTTGACTGGGCGGTATTGACCAACTTGACCATTCTGGAGTGTGCCCAGCACGAGAATCTCTGGAAGCTACTGAAGAAGCAATTCCAGCCTCAGCCCCGAGTGCACGGCTATGGAATCTCACCAACGTCCAGCAAGCCGATGCCCAACGCTCCTCTGCAGTACGCTCTCAACTTAAAACGCCTCCATACGGATGTCACATCGCCAGCCCTGATTGCATTCATCCGTGAGACTTTGGCACCTAATTCCCTAGAAACACTATTTTTGCAGGATCGCAGGCGGTCCGGCAGCACCACTGGCAACAGCCCGCCTCCTGTTACGATTGATACCGTCTTCAGGGGTGCCATCAAACGTCATCGGTCCAGCTTACGAAGATTGCTTTTGGACAGCTCAGCCAAGAGCAGTACCGGCGTATCCAATTCTAAGAACACCAGATGGCGCTCATGGTGTTTACCAACCGAGGTTTTGCAGTACATCACCAGCGGGCGGATGTCAAACTTGAGGGAACTGGCCGTGGCAATCGAATATAATGACTGGGTAAGTCCGGTCGCTTAGTGCGTGGCTTGAAAACTAAACGGTTATTCTGACTGACGTCGATGTACAGCATACCTTCCTACAACGTTTACCCAATATCCCTCAGCTCCGTTCGCTTCACATTCCTTTCCTGGCAGACCACGTGATTAGCAATCCCGAACCCAAGGAGCTGGTAATGCAGATGACGGACATCATCACCCTGCGGCCAGAGATTCAGCTCTGTTACGTAGGCATCTCGAACAAGTGCTTCGAGATCCTGGAGAATCGGCCGTCTGACAACTTGACCAATACCCAGCTGAGCGGAGACAGCGGCCCGGTGAATTTGGTCCACGGCGATGCTGTCATGAATCATGCGGCGGCTGTAGTTGAAGATGCCACCGACGAGGATGATACAGAAGATGAGGATCATGATGATGAGGAGTCGCAGGATGAGGGCACTCCAACGAGCCCGACCGAGCCCGAGGACACACAGTCAGAGCACTCATACGACGACTCGGACGATGACTCCTTCGTGGAGCCAGCACCCAAGACCCGCTTGCGCCTGCGGGAAATTCTCTTCTATGATGATAAAGTTGCCATATTCAAGGCAAGACATGGGCGGCTCTAGATGTGACGCTCCCAACCAACTGGGACGTAGACCTGGTGTCACGCCAAAGAGATGTGGTGCCCTTCATAACTCTCCATACTGAGTCTTTAGCGTAAAGATCAAAGCTTACCAAGCGGACGGGTCACGGAAGGAAAAGAATGACTAGACGATGGATGCACGGGCTATACCCATGGGCGTTTCCCATTTCATGCTCCAAGCAGCACAGTCCTCTGGGAGGTTTCTAGAGCTAACTAACATCAAGCTGCTTAATATGATTTTTGAGTTGCATATCCACGTCATTCGAGCATTCTGCCCGTGGCTGTGTCTACGGCAGCAAAGTGTCATGGAGAAACCCCAATGCGGCTCACAGTTCTGGTACAAGTTGCTTTCCAACAGCCTCCGCTACTCTTACTACTACCTCGGCTTAGGCATCGAGCAACTCACTGGGCTTATGCACATTCGTTTGTTGAAAATAGTTAAAAAGATGCTAGGCTGACAATGGAAGAAGAAGAAGGAAGAAGAAAGGGGAAGGGGAGGGGCTTTGAGTAAGCTAGACTGCATGTGAGGTCATTCTACTACTGGCTCGAGACATCGGACCATCTCCTGATGTCAATGTGTATTTCATAACAAAGCCAGATCGGATAGCATACAATTGAAGAGTATGTTTAGTAGAAAGATAACCGTTGATCCTGTCATTGACAATTCTACACGTGTGTTGCCCGTATCTACACATATAGATCCATCCACATCGAGAACCATCACCACCCTTACGGTAGAACCAGAGACTTTTCAGTGGATCCAAATTATGTGAGTATCTGCAAACGATCTGAAGAATAACAAGCACGGCAACAAGGACCATCAAATTGTGGCGATACATCGTTATCATCATAACTAGTCTTTCCCCCTCGGCCTACTGCACTTTTTATCTATAGAGAATGAACATATCGGGGGATGAGTTTGAGAAGCCAGATTGACTGGCTAGTTCAAAGTATATTTGGAGTATGGTTCAAATCGCTTGCTGTCCATCCAGCTATGATTATCTCTTGTTTCTAAATGCAGAGGACCTCGACGAGGCAATACATATATGTCTGTATGAGGGCCAACATTATGCCTGTTCAAAATTCCCATTACGCCGCCCATGCAATACATGTATGCACATCATTCCTCATGATTTCCTGCCCTGGTTAAGAGAACTGCTTCTCCAACTGTTCGTCATCAACTGTGCTTATGAAGGCGTGCTTCAGAAAATGGAGCCACGTCTTGTTGAGTTTCTTGGCCTTCTTCTTCTTCTCCTTCTTTTTCTTCTTGTCGCTCTTCTTCTTCTTCTGAGCATCTACATCATCGTCTGCAAGCTCCTCAGAATCATCTTCGTCGTCCGTGAAAGATTCGCTTTCGCCGAGTATCTCTGAATCTTGCTCCCCGACCTGGTCGACCTGGGCAAGGTCGTCAATGGTATCCGTGCGCTGCAGAACCAGGTCTGTGGTTTTGCTCTTGGCTGTCTGGCCCATCTTGTACGCCAGCTCAACGAAGTTGCGGACTGTTAAGTCGCTGAGATTGTAAAGCTTATCGTCGTGAGTGGCATACTCAAGCTCGAATTTGAAATTCCTTGGTTTCGGCGTACTGTGCTTTGGCTTCTTATCGTGGTGCTTGCCCTCCCGCCATTTTTCGGGCCCTACCGCTACCTGCCCTTCAGGGGCGATATCGTTGTTGATATAGGTCAAATTGGCAAAGTATTGCTTATAGCCGAGAAGTGTCAAGGGTTGTGAGGAGTAGGCTGGCCCTGGCGGCGAGGACTTAGCTGGCGGCTTCGGTACAGTCAAGTTTGGATCCTTGGGCTTCTTGTCTCCCTTTCCCTTCTTCTTCTTTTTCTTCTTTTTCTTGGCCGCTTCAGCATCGTGTGGGTTGCTCAGCTCCAACTCGGGCTGCACAAGATCCTCCTCACTGTCTTCATCATATCGAAGGCTATCGATGGTCGGCAGTAGGTCGGTGTTCTCTGCCCACGTCACCGCGTCTTCGATGCCAGTGATGTTGTATTCGAAAACGCGGAGCGTAGGGAAGTAGTTGGGCACGATACTCGGGCCTACAAAGGACAATTGGTAGCGCTCTGCCCATTTGCCGCCCAACTTCTTACTCTTGTCCTTCTGCTTCTTCTTCTTGCTCTTCTGCCCGGAGGCGTCATTTAGCTTCACCTTGGGCAATTTGGCCCAATCTTCGCGCAGCTCCTCGAGGTAGTCCGTGGCAGACTGGATTGACAGCTCGTCATCGAGATCTTGACGCGGGCTGAAGTTGAAATTCTCAGCTTCGGTCGAGTCTATGGTGATCTCCTTGGCGTCTGACAGCAGAAAATGATCAATGTTCATATGTCCGTAAAGTCCGGTGATGACGACGTCGCGGTACTGCCTGAGCCAGAGCGTGTACTTTTGCCAGCACGTCTCGTCCCAAAGCGTCTTGCTGTCTGTCCTAGCCGGTGGGACATGGCCCATGAGGATGGCCTTCATTCCTCGATCCCGCATGAACTGGAGTTGCACCCTCAGCCACTCGAGGTGCTTGAATCCGGGCTCCGAGGGTTTGACGCAGTCGTCGATGGCGGCATTCCGGTCAAAAAAGTAGAGCGTGTTCAGGCTGAAGACAGCCAGCTTGTTGGGAATGACCTCGACATAGAACCACCCGCCAAACTCGAAGCTGTGACGCTGGGCCTCGGGGATGTAGTCTCTCCAGATGTCGGCATAGTATGCGAGCCACCTATTGGGCCCCGGTAGCAGGATATTGTGCGGCAGGATGTCGTTGTTCCCGAATGTCGGAATCACCGGTATGGTCAGCCCGTTTGCATCTGAGAAAGTGTCTGCGAACTTGCTGGCGAGGAGGCGGTTCGTGCCGAGGACCTGGTCTGCTGAGCGCGGTATGCTCTCATCAGAGTCGTGCCGGGCATTATCTCCTGTCCATACAACGAAGTCGATCTCGTCACGGATGTTGGCGCTGATCCAGTCAAAGGTTGCGTTGATGAGTGAGATCGGCGTGTCACAATCTGACGTCTCGGCGCCGTAGGAACCTGCCGTACCTTTCCCACTGTGGCAGGCGTGGTCTGCTGCTGTAGAGCTATGGGCCTTGTAGAATTCATCGGGATGGAAGTCTTTTATTTTCAACGAGCGATGCAGGTCAGCTTCGGTGCAGCGACATGTGGCGCGGAGGAAATGAGGGTCGCCCTCAGGGTAGTGGTAGTGGGATCATGATATCTAGCTCTCTCACTCACCCGTGACATGCAGAAACCTGCCGTGTAATTTCCTCGACTGCTGTGAGCTTACAACAGGTATGGTTGGGGCGGATGGCGCGAGTGAGGGCGTGTCGTCGACGTCGAGAGAGGCAAGGAACTGCTGAGCTGCCGGTGGTGGTGCAGCCGCAACGCCATGGCATAGTATATGCGACAGCGACAGGCCTGCTGCCAACAAGAGGGCGCTGGCAGCCATCTTCTGTCCGCCTTGCCCCTGCTGGGGGTTGCGGTGTGTCGTCTTGTCTGTGTGAATCGTCTCAAGACAGATCTGTTGGTCCAGGCATGTTCGCCGAATAAGACGCTGTGTATATATGTGGGGTGTGTGCGTACGTGGGTGCGTTCAGCAAGGAGGGAAAATTACCAGTGCGAGCGCGTGGTGCGTGGGAGGATTCCAGGTTTCCTTATATCTACGTCAGTCTTGTCGCTCGCTGCCGAAAGTCAGGCCAGCTCAGCCCTGCAAGTCCAGCTGGTCGGGCCCTGGGACCCACTCCAAAGAAGGGGTCCTCTAGGTTGGGGGGGTTTTTTTATTTGAATAGATTGTGGCTGTTCCTGACCATACAAATCTAGTGTCTTGGCCTGTTGTGAAGGGGATTATGTGTGGGAAGGATGATGGTGAGATATTCCCCTTCGTTCTTGGGTAGGAGTGTGTCAATTGTTATTTATCTGCAAACAGAATGGATGCAGGGAACCTAGTTGCATGTACCTGTACATAGTGAAAGCTCTAGTCTTGACCCGTGGACCGTTTTAGCGAGTCTGGTGCTGAGGCTAGGACAGTAGTCACGTTTCGTGCGGATGCGAGGCTGACGAAAGTTTAATACCACAGGCCAGTCACAAACTCGGCTCTCCTTGGTTATGTCACCGCAAATCAACAGGGTCGCAGCCAACACGTGGGCCCAGGGACGCGCAGAATCCTCGCCTGCCGCGATAGGCTGAACGGCCCACAGCGCTCAAAGAGGGCACATGAGCTTGGTCTATATAGTAGTGGTCTGCAGCGGTGCATCTCGATTGGATCGAGGTCGTGTCGTGTGCCCTCGTCGCATGCTGCGCGTGCCTGTGCCACCTCATGATGTTGTCCTGATCCGGAAGGAGACATTTGTTTACCATATTCTTGTCTCCTTTGTCCCTCCTTCGACGAAACACGGTTTTCCAGGCAAGGTGAGTTGGCCCTTGGCTCGAGCAGCTAGCAGATGATCGATCAACAGCAGTGCCGCCATGTGGTCAGGTCCAGAGCAGCTGCATACCTGATATACCTAGCAAACACACTGTAGTAGCAGAAAGATTTATTATGTACTATGTAGAGATGGCACTTTTTGATGCTCACTGGTTGCAGCCTAACCACAAGTGTGCGGTGGTCTGTGCGTGCGTCAGGCGCTGTGCTGTGCAACAAAATTCCGCTGGCAGAAAATTTTGGGCGGGCTCTTCTTGTACTCTTCAACATTCAAACGCAACACAACAAGACGCCCTGGCCTATCTCCCGCGGACTTGGTGTCTTGCCCTTCCATTGAGGGGACTCGTTGCAAGAAGGACTTATTGCCGTACGTTTGAGGGATTCCAGAGCGCATTTCATGGGCGAGGATGGTTTCTCATGGTTTTCACTGGCTACATGACATTTTTCTGGGAGAAAATATAAACATAGATAAAACAGTAGAAGAGGGATTGGAGGGGTAAGGGGTGTTAAGAATGCCGTGATTTCAAGACTGCCCTGCCCTCATCCAGCACTGCAGTTCTACAATTGTGATGTTGGTAGTATTCATCTTGAGCTTGAAAAGCTGAAAGAGTCAACCGGTCTTTGTATACACGCTATAATATCTTAAAAGTGATGCTGGTGTTGCGCTTTGTGAGTGCACAGACCCAAAGAGCTGGCTGCCTTTCAGGGATTAGCAGCCTTAGCTAGAGCCCTACAGCTGGCGCCCACCCCCCTGGCAACTGAAAGCTGAACTGTACCTCTGCAAACCCGCCTCCCGCCAGAACGCGTCTGGTGTGGCGCAACCGCGATATCGACCTCATCTCATATCTTGGAGCTTTGCAACACTGCTTGCTGCGCTCCGTCCTCTGCTCTCTTCTACTCGCTGCGGCTAAACCACCACTGCTGCTACCATCGCTCAGCAGCCAGCCCTCACTCGATCCCCCCCCGCCCCGGCTTCCTTTTCGACCCGGACCTCTCCGCTCCCTCTGCCCACCCGAGGGGGCAGCAGCCAAGTCGAGATGGATGTCGACCCGCGGATCGCCCACAAGGAGACTCGAGTCAATCTGGAGCCGGCCTCTGCTGCCTCTCTCGTTCACATCCGCCTCCCGTCCCCTACCGCTGGCAGATCAAGGGACCGCCGCCTGAACGGCGCAGACAAGTATGGCGACGAGGAGAGGTTGTACCGCTCCAAAAACCTGGCCACCGCTGCCTCCATCTACCACCGCAAACATCATCAGTCTCCCCGCTCCTTCCTGTGGAGGGTGCTCGAGGACGACTACGTCCTGAACCTCCGCGCTGCCGACATCTGCAAGACTGCCAACGCCGACGATGCCAACCTTATCCTCCACCTGCGCTTTCCTAACCCCATACGGCCCTCGTGTGTCGCGCTCGCCGACGCCCCAGAGCACGATGCCCTCAGCGTTTTCGTCCTTGACCAGAGCAATTATCTCTACACCATCACCCTGCGGCCCGACCACTTTCGCAAACCATCGGCGACCGAGAACGGCCTCAGCGACGCCTGCAAGGCTCACCTCGCCGGTACCTTCAGTTTCAAGCACCCGCACCGCCTCGTCGCCGTGAGCGCATACCAGGTTATCGTCACCTTTCACGATGGAGGCATCATCAGGTTTGACAGGAGCAAGTCCCATGACGGTACGCATTCTCCTTGCATCTTTTACTTCGCCTAACCACTAACTGGGGAGGATGTGGACAGCCGCTGGTCATATGTGGAAAGAAACAAACTTTAGTGCACAGGGGTGGGCCAAGGGCCTCCGAAGTCTGGTCCCATTCTCCTTTCAGGGAGGCCAGACTGTCAGGCACGGCAAGGCAAACATGGAGCTGACCGCGGCCACCTCGGTGGCGTCTGACTCTCTCGGGGTCGAAGGTGCCGATTTCCTCTTCACGGTTTGCCTTGACCACCGTCTGCGCATCTGGAACCCGCGGACTGGCGCCATCCTGTACACGGCAGATGTCTTGGGGGTGGAGCGCAATCCGCAGGAGCTGGGCAAGTGGATTATCGACCCCGTCCGGGACAATCTAGTTCGCATCGTCGGACGGGTCGAAGGCAGGCGGACGCTGGTGGCATATTCTCCGGTGGAGAACGAGTTCAAGTTCTGGAAGGTTGAGGCCAAGGACGACAGCACGATATACGTCCACGATATGTTCCCAGATCAGCACCTCACCCCGCCCGCCCCATCCTCTGGAGACGTCTGGACCTTGGCCGATTTTGGCGTGGCCCAGCCCACGGGCGCCACCATTCATTTGTGGGTGCTGTGGAAGAACAACCTAGCCTACAGGGCCCAGAGAGTAGAATTGAGCTCCTCGAAACCCTCAGAAACGGCGGCCGAGTGGGACAGCAGCAAGTGGTCAAGCGTCGAGATCGACAATGTCGCTACACATGTAGACGCTGCAAGCTCCGGAGATCCGACCGACTCGACCGAGAAGTGGCTCCAGGCCATCTTCTATCCTGGACGGTTCTCCAAGGCGACACTGGAGGCGGCGCTCGCCATGTACGAGCGTGGTCTAGGATCCAAAGAGACTCCTGCCAGGAACGGCAGAGGCTTGGTGGAATCCATCTGCTCCGTGCTCGGCTCTACAGTCACCCTTGGCAAGCTCTCTGCTGGGGAGATGGATCACGAGCAGTTCAGAGCCCACGGTGAGGTCCAGTGGCGCCGTTTCCACCGACTCATCATGGAGCTGGATAAACAGAGAGGGGAGGCGCTCTCTCTGGCCCTCGACCACAACTCGGGCGTAGCCTGGGTCCTGTGCGCTGATCTCGTTGCTATCATGCACCGATGCTCAGACCTGGAACAGATCTATTATAACCCGCATACAGATGAGGACGATGCAGACAATGTGACGTCTCTCATTACCGCCGGCCTCGGGCTGGTCGAGAACTTCTCGGACGCTATCATGCAGCAGAGCAGTGTTGCCCTGCGAGTAGAGCTGTTTGAGGAACCGGCGAAGACAGACATGGAGCGGATTCAACGCTTCTTCGACGAGTCTGGGTGCTGGCGAGGCATTTCGGAAGAGGATGCAGCCCAGGTCGTCCAGACTCTGGGAAACGACTTCAGAATCGTCACGCCAGCCCTGTACCAAGGGCTGTTCGAGCTGTTCGAGACGGACGAGGATGCCGGTGGATCAGAGGACCCGCACCCTCTGACCGAATTCGGAAGGAAACTCGTTGTGAAGTTGGTACAAGAGACTGCGGCCATGCAGTGGCAGGTCTTGCTGAGCCAGCTTCTTCTCCTGGTGCACATGGAATATGAATATGACGAGGACAACGAGGACAGCGCGCTCCATGCAAGATTCGATGTCGGACAAGTCTACCGCCAGGTCATCGAGGCTCTTCGAAGGCTCGAATTAGTGAGGTGGCTGGTCAAGACACAAATCACCGTCCCGCTTCTCAAGTCCGAACGCTCATCAGGATCGTCGCCCAACACTTCGAAACGACCCGAAGAAACGCGAACCATCACTGCTTTCGAGGCGTTCATCAGCCACCTGCTGGGGCTGGAGGATGTGGATGGAGAGCCCCTGGCGTCGAGTCTGACTGACGTGGTCATCGACGTTTGTGCACCCAACAGCGGCATCGAGCTGTCCCCGGTACTGATCCAGTGTTCGCTGCTCAAGAGGGACCAGCCACACTTGGCACTGGAGCTTGGTCCGTTCTGTGACCAAGATCCATTCTCGATATATATCCAAGGACGCGTGTCTTTGTCTTTGAGAGACTACACCTCGGCTGCTGTCTATTTCAAGAAAGCAGCAGTTGGAATGAGTGAGTGAACCTTATCGCTTCGGAACCAACTTCCCAAGCAACATACTAACAGCTTCCATCAGGTGTTCCAATGAAGAACGCCGACCTTCGTACGGGCGGTCTACTGGACGAGATGGAGAAGAAACTCCTCAACAGTGGTCCTGCTAACTACTATGCCCACATTGTCTCCCTGTACGATCGTCATAAGGCTTTCTCCTATGTCATTGATTTTGCCCGGCTTTCACTCCAGTTCGCCCGTGCCGATGATGCCTTGATCATGAGAAGGGAGATGTCCAGCCGGCTTTTCGCTGCCTCGACATCTATCTCCCGCTTTGAGATGGCGCATGCGACCCTCCTCTCGATGGAAGACAGGGCATTGAAGCACTCTTGCCTGAAGAGGCTCGTGGAGAGGATGTGTGAGACGAGCCAGACAGCAGAGCTCATCGCGCTGCCCTTCTCAGGACTCCAGGAGGAGGTTGATGATATACTGTATCAAAGGTGCAAGAGCACAAAGGAAGTGGTCCGCGGGACACCCTACCACAAGATCCTTTACGCGTGGCGCATCACGCACAACGACTACCGAGGCGCCGCGGCGGTACTACATGATAGGCTACAGAAGCTACGGCAGGCCGGCGATGGTGACAACCTCTCCGGCGGGGACGTGCTGGATACATCTGTCACGAAGCAATTCCTGATGCTCATCAACGCGCTGAGCTGTGTTGATCCGAAGCAGGCATGGATCACTATCGAGGAGGCGCCCGAAAGCGGCGGCGTGCCAGGAAAGGCGGCCAAGAGGAGGGTGGTCACGTTGGCAGAGCTGAGAAGGCAATACCAGGCGGAGCTGGATCGGATTGCCGCTATACAGAATAATCAGTTCGGGCTGGCTGCCGAGGACGATGATGCGATGGTCCTCGACCAGTGAAGAACAGAAGAGTCTATAAGAGAGGGACAGACGTGCCCCAATGTTTTTGTACGAGTAAAGGACCCAAAAGCTCTTGCCTTGGATGATGATACCACTTTGAGACGGAAGTCAGATAGAACATTGAAATTTGGTGGAAAAAAACAGAAGGGTTTCAGTGGCCCTGATTCATAAAATTGGTTGAGCATGAACGACAAACAGGTGTGTATACGACCGCACCCCTCGTACCTATCTCAGCATTGTTGTTTGCCCCTGATCATAAAATCCCGCGCAGAGAGCCTTTCCGTCGTGAACTTGACTGCCTGTCTGGCTGACTAGCTGCCCGAACAATGGCAGAAACTGCAATGGGCACATTCCCTGCAAACGGAGACACAATCCCCCACCCCTTCTCCTACAGTAATTTGGACCTCATCCGTGGCCCAGTGTGACGATTGGCAGTGCATGTTCTCACTCCTTGGCATCCTCCACCATCATCAGGACCTCGTCAACGGTCATACCCTCCAGCAGGCCCTGTTCCTCAAGGTACTCCAGATACTGCAGAATCTTCTCGGCCTTCTCGAACTTCTTCTCGTTCAGCATCTGGCCGCCGGGGAAGAGGAGCAGACGGATATTCCGTAGAGCCTGCACGGCGGCGGCCTTGGTCGGTTCGGCGTCGATCTCGGCCTGGGTGAAGGGGCGGCCAGGGCCGTCGAGCTCGGGGAGTTCCATGAACGGCGCGAAATCGTCGGCAAGCTGACCGCCCAAAGACTGGAGACGGTCGAGGATCGCCTCCTTTCGGTCCCGATACTGCTGCAGCTTGTCGCCCTGCACGTTGACGTTCACCAGCAGTCCAGACAAGGTGAGGCGCTCGAGTTTCTTCTCGTCCACCGTGGTCTGGGGCGAACTGTTAGATAAAGAGAACGGAAAAACTTTATAGCCTCTGATTGGGAATAGGGAGGATAATAGGAGAGAAATGGTTGCTTCTCAAAGACCTCAGGACTCGTTCTCGCCCTCGATAATAGCCTCCCCCCCCCCCCAATTGAAGAGGAAAGGGATAGGAAGGATACACCAGATAATATTACATAGAATGGGAGGATGGTATAATGAGTCATTTGGGCAGGGAAAGAGACCTACCATCATTATACCACCGGTGCTCTCGAGGTTGACGTAGACGGCGTGGCGGGCCAGGTGCGCGTCCATCAGTGAAGGCTCGCCACGCAGTAAGACAGGAGAGGTACAGCCAGGATGGAAGCAGATCAGGGCAAAGCCTGGGTGCTTGTGGTGGTTTTCCTGGTTGTGCCGCGCCCAGTCCCTGCAGACGTTGTCCTGGCACGCGCTGCACCAGACGACGCGCTTATTACCCTTGGCAGAGCGGCTGCAGAAATAGTCAGTATCTTGACGTCGATACTGATGAATAGCTGAGGGATGGATATAGCGTAAATTGCTCGCTGTGTGAGAAGGAGAAGAGAAGTTCGGCGATGAGGGCATGAGGCGAAACTTTCGCGCCAACCGCGCATATCGGTAAACACCACGCAAGAGCTTTGGGGTGACTTACTTGCCGGGCTCGACAAACCGGCCAGGCTTCATCTGGGCACGAATGAGCAAGACGGCAGGACAGCCCTGCTGGTACTTCGTATAAATATCCTCTCCCAGCTTGATGCGAGCCATCTTGTCATAGGTGACAGCAAAGTTTTCGAGGGAGGGGTTGCCATTCACAAAGGCCTTCATCTCGTCGGTCATGTAATTGTTGACAAAGGCTTTTTGCTCAGGGCTCAGCGTGTTGAGCTTCTCCAAGAAGGACCCATTGAAGGTATCCTCATTGTCACTCATCTCCTGTCCCGGGCCACGCGAGATTGGGCCGTTGGGCATCCTCTCTGGCATTCCCTGGCCACTGCCGGAGCTACCTTGAATGTTGGACTGTGAAGTACTCATCTTGTTGCCGTTGCTGTTGTCAAGTGTGATGTTGATGGGGATAGAGATGGGGATGAAGATGGTGATGGGGCTTGTTGTGAAGGTTGGGTGGCAGAGAGGAATCCAAGTGACGAGGTCAAGGGTTTTCAGGCTTCAGCTATTTGTATTTGGTGCACACCACAATGCCAATAACAGCACAACACTGTCGACGAATAAATTAACCAGGTTGAGAGATATGGCTGGTGCTACAGTTGTGTCGATGGTGTCGTGAACAGCCATAGTGATAGTAAACAATGTGTTTGTAGAGTGATGCAACTGGTTTCTACCTCAACATGATAACATTGCCACTCAGCCAAGGTTTAATCATGTGTCGAGAGATGAAGATACTCTTTGTACATCTAGGCATTCCCCAGAAGTGAAGATTTAGTCTCAATGGAGAGATTACATGTCACTGCACACTTTCTCTCTGCCTGTATTCTCTGCTTACTGATATCTTTACTGGAAGATTTTGATAGTTGATCCGTGTAATCCTTGTCAAAAGAGGCAGTGCCTGTTCCTAATCTCTTATGTGTTGATATTTTTCTGATGCGCATTGACTTGCTGGTACATTGATTCTGTAGAAACAGGTGTACACCTTCTAATTATAATTGAGACGGTCTAAGGCATTGTCGGCGGATCAGTGTGTCAGAGATGGGACTCGCTGGCTGTGGTAAAAGGGGTATACACCATGCTCATGGATGGCACTGAGGAAGAGGAATCAAATTGATAACTCTCAGCTGTGGCAGAAAGACTACAAGCCTGAGGAGTGATGGGATAAAATCTGAAGACTTAGGCAGGTCCACCTTGGGCTGGTCTCAAGAGAAGGCTATGCACTGGATGCAGGTATAACACATTTTCCTTACTCTTATATGCAACAAGATGATTGATGATATAGAGTTGGGTGAAACTCCAGACTTTGATGTAGCCTCGACAAAATTAGCATCCAGGTATTGCACAGCTGTATCGCCGTTACACCTAGCCCAATAGTGGTTATGTATCATCACACAATATCACTGATCACATGTTAAGCTTTTGAGAATGTGGATTTAGGCTTGGGCTTAGAAATGCAACTCTCAGGGGCATTCATGGATGTACACCAGCTATACCACCCACTAGGTGAAGAATTTGTAAGTGTAGGAGACTTCAAAGCCAGCAAGGTACCCATGGGTGGTCACCTTAGGAAGCAAAATACAATTTCGATGCTTCAGTGCTCAGCCAGGCATACAAGCATCATCAGAGACAGGACCGCCACCTAGAAGAAAGGATGATAAGTTCACATCGCGCCAGGGTGGTACAGAAAAACAGTCGGGTGGAGGGCGACAAAAGCCTGGAAAGAAGATCTCCTGAAAAGACAGGCTGATGTGTGCCTTTTGATGAGAGAATCCGACGTTGGGAGACAGCATATTAGATGATGAGCTCATAAGTCATCTTGGGCCAACATCCAATTGAGAGGGAGCAATGAGAAGAATACAAGGGTGGGGGGGGGTAGGAGAGAGAAGCCCCAGATTCATGTCCAGGGGATGCAAGACGCTTTTTGGAATGATAAGAGTTGATGGAGGGGTTGTGACCAGATGAAAATATTTCTCCTTTAGAAAACATTATAGTTTTATTGCCATTAACATAAACCATCTTGAAGAAGAGCTAGGACCTAGGAACGCCGAAACAATGCTAAAGTATGAATGGGACTGATGGGAATAAACCCTCAAGTGGTACATGAGGTATCATCGGTAGACTGCACGGGGCAACTCGAAACAAGCTGCAACGAATCGGAACTGCATTTACTACCTTTCTGCCGGGACCGTCGTTATCTTGTCTTCGGGTGGTGCAGGGAGTCCATCCGGGCCAGCTCCGTTGGCAATCTCGGGAGCCTGGCGGTATAGTATGATCTCAGACTGTTTGAAATATCTCCGAGCATCTGCAGCACGTGTCAGGTGGCGGCGCACTTGCATAGTTTGGCACACGAGTCCAGGGGTAGACTTACCTTCGTCGATCAGTACCAGGCTCAAGTAGTACCTCGTAGAGAATTTCTTGTTGACATCACGGAATGTGGGTGTCAGGTCGAAGCCTCCTAGGAACAGTCGGATGGGAATGGTCTCTCCTCTTGACGGTGAACCGTCCATGATCTGTACAGAGCATGTATTGTCAGCACATAGGACGCTGTCGCAAGATAGCCCAACCCCCCACAACACAAGGCTTCACCGGCATCACTGACCTCAAACCGCACCAAAGTCTCGCTCTCGTTGTACTGGTTTGGCGCCGCACCGGTCGTTTCCCTCCGGATGATGCTCAGCTCCATGTGCTTGATCTTGAGCCTCACCAGCAGAAAGTAAATCCTGCCCACGATGACATCCTTGAGGTGGTACTTGCTCTTGGAGTACTCAAATTCGATATGCAGACAGTCCTCGATTCCGACGTCCATCTTGATTGAGGAATTCATCTCGGGCGGAATCCGGTAGCTGTAAACCCAGATGTCCTTCTCGCGTACGACGTCGGCCATGCGCCGGGACACGGTGACGCGTACGAAGTAGCGCAGCTTGACGTTGATGCCGTTGTATGACTCGTACTGCTTCTCGACGTTCTTGAAGTTGAAGTCGAAGGTCTGGGGGTGCTGCAGCTCACCAGGGGCCGCGAGCTCCTGGACGAGGGAGAGGAACTCGTAGTGGTTGCCGCGGTCGAAGAACATTTCTGCGGAGAGACGGCATCAGCACCAGCACTGGCATCGGCAGGAACCCTTCCCGCCTAAGTATTCCTATATCACCCCCCCCCCCTCCTCCCCTCCATGAGGCGTCTAGCAGGCTGTGGGTGGTGGACGAGCAAGTACCTATCGTGCCGATAAACTGGACTTTGATGCCGGTGTGCTCGAGACGCTTGCCATCCTTCGGGCGGACGGTGACGGCGCCCTTGACGGACTCGCCATCCATGTACAGGGAAGCCTTCTCGCGTCTGTTCTTGTCGAGCTTGACGTCGACCATGGAGCGCTCGTCGGCATCCTCAAGGACGATGTCGATGTCGAGGGGGTGCGCAAAGAAGTACGACATATTGCCGGCGCTCTGCGAGCTTCCTGATCACGTTGGTAGTTGGGATTCGCCTGGTCCACGGAGCAGAGAGTCAGTTGTTGGACTTGATATTGGGCGTGATTGTGTCGGCGCAATCGCCAGTGATCGCAGTTGGAAAGGTAGTTCGTCGTGGAAGTGTGAGTGGAACGTGTGAGTTGGGGTAATATCGAAGAAGGGAATCGCATCGCGGGCTCCCGGGCGGGCTGGCGGGCGATGTCACTGCTCAGCCAGCACTGACTGCAGCAGCCCAAGCTCCTGACCCTGGTATTGAGCATTGGCAGGGGGTAAGCAATTAGTGTCCTACATAGTAAGTGACGACGTACTGCGACCCACTGAAAGGGAAATGCCCTTAAAAGCCCTCAGTCGGAGATGGCATCAGGATTTCTGGGTATAGCATTCATATATGCACTCGAGTTTCTTTCTATACCTCAAGTGTTTGGACTGTATTGAATTCAGGAAGAGCCACATTCAGGCCCCAAAACATTGATATCTGACAACAGGTCTAGGCAGCTTATCTTGAACGATTCCCTCAATCTCTAGAGAGACACATGCACCATCCCTCAAGAGAACATGTTTGTCTCTGAGTACATGGTGATCTCAGACCACTACATTTGCAAAATACCAGTAGCTTATGGCATCAAACTGATGGAGATTGGTGCAAGTACCTGCACAATATTTCATAGTACAGTACACAACACTTGAAAGTGCATGTCCCTTGGAATTTGTGCTGTCATATTTCAAGGCTTGATGTCAGCTAGTCCTAGACTGTCAAAGGGTGCACTAAATGTTATGTCAAGGGTTAGGGTCCAGGAGTGAAGGCTTATCGAGTCTCCCGCCTGGCTTATCCAGAATGGCGCTACTGATAAGTCACGTGGTCCACCCAGAATTGGGGACCAGAATTTTCGCAGGGCTTGCTGCCCACCAGTCCAGTCCAGCCTTGGTCTTTTTGAGAGGTCTTGTTGAAGACAACCAGCCAACCCACCGACAAACATCAAACTCCATCTCGCCCCACGACCACCCAGAATCGCCAGGCAAGATGAAGTACATCCACTCGGAGGAGACGCTGGAGATTCCAGCTGGAGGTACGATTAATTGATTGCTTAATGATTGACTGTTGCCCGACTCCACTAGCCCTCGATGCCCCCCGAGCAGACCGCCAGCCGCCACCAAGCCAGGAAAGAGGAGGGATTCTACATGATCGAAGGATTGCGGGGACGGAAAATTAGGTACTGGAAGAATTGCAGAGCAGAACGATCGAGCGATTATCGCGAAATTGTTCATGTTGCGGACGGCATGATGTCCTTTCACAGTGGGACTCAGGACCACGAGGACTCAACACTACGATGCATCTCTCGAGGCGGGAAACCTACGAAATATGGCTCGGCTGGCGGATATGGCACTGGGCGGCTGAAGAAAGGCCGGTTGCGCATTTTTTTTCTGTGCCAGATGCTGACAGTGTTTTCTACGAACAGTCAAGATGCACATCAAGGCTCGCCAGATCACCGTCGAGGGCCCCCGCGGCAAGCTGGTCAAGGATCTGTCCCACATCGCCGTCAGCTTCACCAAGCCCAAGGCCAACGTTATCGCCATCCACATCCACCACGGTGTTCGCAAGAACGTCGCCGCTCTCCGTACCGTCCGCACCATCCTTAACAACCTGATCATCGGTGTCACCAAGGGCTTCAAGTACAAGATGCGCTACGTCTACGCCCATTTCCCCATCAACGTCAACCTGGACAAGAACTCCGAGGGCGTCTACGAGGTCGAGATCCGGTAGGTTTTAAGCGAAGCAGATATTTTCACGAACCCCGCCGGGGGAGGAGGCTTCAGTCTTTGAAAAAGAGACTGGTTGGAATAGAGAGGCTGACGCGTCTTCTACGTGTAGAAACTTCATCGGCGAGAAGCTTGTGCGCCGGGTCGTCATGCAGCAGGGTGTCGATGTCGAGGTCTCTAAGGCCCAGAAGGACGAGCTGGTCCTGACCGGCAACTCCCTCGAGGCTGTGTCTCAGAGCGCAGCAGACATCCAGCAGATCTGCAGAGTGCGAAACAAGGATATCCGAAAGGTACGAATCAACCCATGGTCGAATCTTACACTTCAACAGACGAGCACGAATTTCGGTGGCCAGTTGCTGACAAGTAAATATAGTTCCTGGACGGTATGTACGTGTCGGAGAAGGGCAACATCGTCGAGGAGGCGTAAAGAAAGGCAGCCACCAGGCCTTCGATTTCTTTGTGCTTTTCTGGGTTCACTGGAGTGGCAGGGGGTTCATCAATTGGGACATGCATGTCAAGTAGCATGACGCTACGGGATTCTTTTTAAAAAAAAATCGGAACTTTGACGAATCAATCAATCGCTCCTCGGAGTCACAGAACTGGCGCCCCGATGTACCTCTGCACGAACGTGAGCGGTTGACACGGCGGGGCAGTTACTGGTACATGCATGGAGATCCCAGGGCATGCTGCAGCGTGGTTCGGGAAATCTGCTAAACCAATCACAATACCACACAAGTCGTTTGACAGCAGACATGACGGGAACCTGGTGTAAAATCTGGCTGGAAGAGGTTTATTGTGCTTGGCTTGTCTTGGTGAAATATGTCTCGTCGTTTTCAACAGGATGCGCACCTCACAACCGTCACTCCGTACGGCCAATCTGTATCCTTTGGGGCACCGGGCATCATGACGTAGGGAAAAAGATAGAGAGAGAGATGGATGTCGCGGAAAGGGAAATTGGCGAGGACGAAATTTAGGGGCCAGCTGCTGAACGGCCGGGCAGAACAGCGCCGCTGACAGACTGGCCTTTGGCTCCGGGGTCCGGGCCGGGCATGCTTTCCTCCCCTCACCCCTGCTTCACTATCCCTGTCAACTTGAGATGGGGCGTTTGGTGACAGGCACACTACAGAGTCCAACTACTCCTACATTGTAGATTCGCAGCTTTGCCTACTCATTCCTACCACACCAGCCTCATATTACCTTGCTTCTCAACACAGCGAAACAAACCCAGTAAAAATGTCATTTGTGTTGTTGAGCTGTTGACGTCGACTGGGGCTCGTGGATGGATACAATGATACCTACCCCCAGATGACAGCACACACAAGTACGTCAACAGGGCGGTGATGTATCCAGCAGGGGCAGCTTATCCTGAATTGACTTCTGAGGAGTTGGCTAATGAGCGAATTCTTTCCTTTTCCAAGACAGCAAGACAGGAAAAAAAAAATCAAATAAAAAAGGAACCAGGGTCACAAGCTCCTCAGGTACAGGTCTGACGAAATAGGCATTTGGGTGGAATAGAGGGTGGTTGGGAAGCTCGTCTCCCAGCCACCAGAGCCCACCCAGTACTTTTTGCCTGTGGGCTGAGTATCGCACCCTGCATCCCACCAAGACCAGCTTGACCCGTACAAGGTGGATTTCAAGGGACTATCCTATGGCAGCAGGGCATGCTTGCGCCCTAGGATCTGGGGGAAATAGTGACAAGAGTCCTTGGGGTGATTATCACCATCCAGCCATCGCATTAAGCCAGGCGACCAATCTGGCGTCACATCCCAACAGGGACACTGAACAAACAAACTTACAGCTCACCACCCCTCCTACCCAGCTTTTAGTTTCTTTTTGTTCCTTTCTTCTCTCTCCCTCTCCTCCCATCGCGTCTCTCTACCTTATCTCAATCTTGTCGTGTCTCTGTCAACTCCCTTCTTCAGACATTTGCAGACCTCAATTCTTGTCTATCTACCTGTTGCGATTGAGATCTCATCAGTCCAGATTGCAGGGGTCTGGGTACTGCTCACACACAAGTACAGCACGCCAGCCAGCAGCAACTACGGCAGGTCACACAGCTCACGCGTTCTATGTGCAACTCTGCCAGTCTACTCCCATCTTTCCAATACATCTACATTCCAGTCTATTCTTGACCCGACTTTTGTCCTCCTTTTTCATTTTACTTTAGAGTTGAGACACGGAACGGCTCGAAGCGCCCCCATTGGGTCCTGCTCAATCCTGTCCTTCTTCTCACCACGGCCCTCAAGATTACCCCGCGCGCAGCCAACTCCAACCTGCAGGTTCATTGTTGCAAGACTAGACCAGAGAAGGTGTTGGTGGTGGTGCCAGTGAGGAGGGGCACACACCTGCAGCTCACCCGCTGGACAAAATTCACGACAAGAGAGCGAGAGAGGGCCAGCCCTGACGACAACTTCCTCTCTCTTCATTCCAGCCTTCTCCTACACACCCATCATTACCATGCGCCCATCTAGTCAGTCGCAGCACTGCCTGCGCCCTGCAGCGACAACAGCCATGATATCCACAATTTTTCTATCTCTCTCCACCTTCCTGATACAACCTGTACTTGCTGGTCCATTCCCGAAGGACGATCTGCACGATACCCTCAGCTCCGGGTTCATACAAGATCGAAGCTGCGCATCGTACTGCGGCGTCGAGAACGAGCACTGCTGCTCCGACGGCGAGGTCTGCACCACGTCAGACAATGTTGCTGGCTGCACGGCGGCGGCGCCTCTGTTGGTCAGGGACGGCTCTAGCTGGGCTGTCTACACCACGACATGGACCGAGACCGAGACCTTTACGAGCACCATCTCCAGCGCCTGGGCTGCGTCCACCGCGGCCGCCGGCGGCACCTGCACACCCCCAGAGGGTTCGGGCGAGATAGCCTGTGGTGCTATCTGCTGCGCCAACTGGCAGTACTGTGCCTTCGACGGCCAGTGCAGTTCCAACCCGGGCGCCACTGCCACGGACACGGCTGTGACCACCTCATACTCGGTCTACTCCACCACCGTGACCACCAGCGGAAGCACTATCACCACCCAATACAGCGCGCCCTATCGGGTCACGGGCACGGGATCCGCCAGCACCAGCACGGCGACCGCCCTCAGCGCTTCCACGACAGGCTCCGGAAACGGCACGGCCCTGGCTACCACGGGCGGCTCCAGCCTCAGCGGCGGTGCCATCGCCGGCATCGTCATTGGTGTGCTGGCTGGCGTGGTCATCTTGTTGGGCATCTGCGCCTGTTGCATCATGCGCGGCCTGTGGCATGGCCTCCTCGCCCTCTTGGGCCTGGGCCCCAGGAAGGACAAGCGTGATCGCTCTCGCGAGACGGTCATTGTCGAGGAGGAGCGCTATAGCCGCCACGGCGGAGCGGTGCCCGTCAGGACCTCGAGTCATGTGGACCGGGATCGTCACAGCTCCTGGTTCGCAAACCGTCCGGCCCGCTCGGCTGCTGGGGAGAGCAGGCGCATGTCCGAGAAGAGGGAGTCGAACCAGACCAGCTGGTGGACGGCAGGTGCCCTGGGCACACTGCTAGTGTTGCTGGGTCTGCGGCGGGATAAGAAGCGGCGACAGTCGACAGCGAAGCGCTCCTCCCGCCCGGCGAGGAGCGCGGTCAGCTCGAGCTACTTCTCGGACTCGTACACAGCCAGCAGCCCAAGTGAGTTCTCCTCCGATTACACGTACTCCTCTGTTTATACGCCGGCGCAGTCGCACCACCCCCGCGATCCTCGCACCGCGTCCGTTGTGCGCTCGCACAGCGTCCGCTCCGCGTCGGCCGCTGGGGGCCGGTACAGGGATGAGTATGATCACCCCAAGTCTAACCTCCCACCCGATTATGCAGGCTCCGCGAGCTCTGGTGGTAGGACAAGAGATACGCGTCGCAGCCGCAGAACGGAGACGACGCGCATATCACGCGCGGCGTCGCGGCGGTGAGCATAACATAAGTGGCTGGCCTTCTAAAGGCTGTCCCCTTGTGACTCCTTCTTCCCACCATCAACAACAACACCCAACGAAGAATCACAACACCAGACAGACACAACCTGCATCTCCTCCCCCCCTATATTTCCTTCAGAAGCCATTCCAAGAAGCTTTGCTCTTCCGGCCTTCCGTCCGTCTCCTCCTCCCGAGGGCGACCCGAACCTCTTCCGCTGAGGGGAAAAGAAGATCAAGAGAGCTTCCGTCTGGACACCGCCACGAGAACATGTCAACGATCAGCAAGAGTTGATAATGTCAGTCGTGTGATTAGAATGTGCTCTGGCCTCATGGGATATTGGGCCTGGGACTCGCAGCCATTTCGTTCAGCGAGTCTTGCCTTGGTCTGTCAGGTACCAATCCCAGTTGCGCATTTCACCCCAGTACTTGCGAATGCTATCACGCGTTTTGTTTTCTTTTGGGGTCGCCTTTCTGGCACCTGAAGATGATTCTGGCGTCCAGGAGAGGATTACGTTTGGGATGTGCATAACTAGAAGACCTGCTTGCGAGAGACTCCCATTTGAGGCGCAAGGCGAAGAAGGAAGATGCAAGAGGATGATGAGCATACAGCCGGGGCCTTGGCCAGTTCGATGCAAGACAGCCGTGTCAATGGGGAATTGACCATCTGGCCGTAGGCAAAGGAAGTGGGGTGGTTGTCCTCATACTCTCTGTACTGTTACATAGGAAAGGGCTTCTCGTCTGGGCGTTCAAGGGATGGGTTCCAGGCCTCAGGCCACGTTAGGTGTTCGTGCCATGATGAAAACAAAGAGCATAATAAAGAGTATAATGAAGCAATGAGCTCAAAAGAGGAGATTTATAAGGAACTTTGGCAACAGGCCATGTTTCTCCTCCACACTCGCAACTTACTTCTCTCGAGAAGAAAACCGTGATGAGGGACTTTATGAAAGTTCACTACCAGGGAGAGTGCTCAGACGGCTTGAAGCAAGACTTGAAGTCAGATTAAATCGGACGGTGCTCAAATATTGGGGAATGCCCGTGTACAGTACCCATCTGGTAGTAACGAGGTAGGGTAGGTAGAATGTTATGGTGAGAAAATGAGGGCGTGACACAATGTACAATGTCCAGGGGATGTACGTAGTGGCTGGGCGCCTGCCACAGGCTCAAAATTGTTAGCGGCTTGGGGGAGCTCCCCTCCAAACAGTCGCCGCTATTCTTGGAACCATTTCGTAATCGTGCTCTCCGGCGGCTTATCCCCAGACTAACCTCAAGCTTGCCATTCCAACCCAGTGACGAGTCCACCGAAGACATACTACCGACTCTTACCAGCTCCAAGCCCCCAAAAATCAGAATCTCTCCTCCGGTCACGGACGACTGACTGTGCTGAACAACTCCCGTACTGTCAGATGAGATAGCCAGAGAACAACAGCAGATATAACAAGAGCTAAGAAACAGCTATGTCTCTGGATCCGCCAACTTATCTCGCATCGCTGCAGAACAACATCCGGCAGAGACCGATTCCTTGGGATGGTCAAGTGCGCGCAGGCACCCTGACCGAGGATCAGCTCGCCAAGATCAAGGCTGTCGAGCGGGCCAAGAAAGATGCCCGCAGGGAAATTGTCGAAGGAGATCTAGACGGATACCGGATACTCTTCGTCAGCGAAGAGGGCAAGCCCAGCGTACTGGAGCTGGCCAGCAAGAGGACCGAGGTCGTCCAGTACATCTTGGTTTTCCTGAAGGACTTGCTTGATAGTAAGCTCTATTCCCGCCTCTCCCTCTCGGTATTGGCTGTCGAGCTCAAGCCTAGCTGACCAGCGTGTCTTTTTGCGTGGAAAAAAACAGGCGTGCCCTCCCTCCCGAAAGCGCTCTTCAAGAATGGAGACCCGTACAAGCACTTCCTTCCGCTCCTGGCACACTCCTCTAGCCCCGAGGACCCGATACCCCTCCTCACATCTACCGTGCTTGCCAGCCTTATGGCGAGCTCGCGGGACGAATCCGCAGCGACTGTCAAGAAGGCCCTCCCCCACCTCTACAGCTACCTCTCCTCCCTGACCAAGAACTCCGATGCCGGCCTGCAGGATATTGGCGTGCTCGAGTACTCGTCCCTGCTCTATGGTAGTGTTTCCAGGCAGCAGTTCTGGGCACAGCGCAGTGAGACCGTCGAGCCGCTGATACACATCCTGAAGACGGCATGTGGTGTTGCCAATGGGGACTCGAGCGCGAGCCTGTGGAGCGGGACCACGGGCGTGACCAAGGGTCTGGACGGCTCCCTGGGCGGTGGCGTAGGCCTGCAGCTGCTATATCACGTCCTTCTTGTCATGTGGCAGTTAAGCTTCGAGGCTGAGGAGGTGGGCGATGAGCTGAACGAGTGAGTGAGCGTCGAAATCACACACCGCGGTGTGTGTGTGGGTGTCTGAAGCTCGTGTGGGTGGGTGCTGACCTGATTTCATTCTTAGCGAGTACGACATCATTCCCCTGTACACACAGCTTCTCCGCCTCTCTCCCAAGGAGAAGACAACCCGGCTCCTGGTATCAACGCTCTACAACCTCCTGCGCACCAACCAGAAGACACTTCTACCCCAGGCCGTGCTCGTCCGCCTACCCGCCCTCCTTCAAAACCTCAGCACGCGCCAGTTCACCGATCCCGACCTCCAGGAGGAGCTGGCCGCCCTCAAGGACATGCTCGAGGAGTACACAAAAACTAAGACGACCTTCGATGAATATGTGGCCGAGGTTCAGTCAGGCCACCTGCGGTGGTCACCGCCCCACAGAAGCACGGTGTTCTGGGCCGAGAACGCCCGGAAGATCATCGACTACGAAAACGGCGAAGTGCTCAAGAAGCTGGCCGAAATCATGTCGAAGCCCTGGGACAACGACAAGGCCGTGCTGGCCATTGCGTGCAACGACGTCGGCGCCCTGGTCAAGGAAGTGCCGGAGAAGAGGGGCACGCTGGAGAAGTTGGGCCTCAAGACGAGGGTGATGCAGCTGATGGCCGAGGCGGACGAGAATGTGAGATGGGAGAGCTTGAGGGCGCTGGGCGGGTGGCTGAAGTACAGTTTTGAGAATAATGACAAGTAAGCCGGGGCGGGGGGGGGGGGGGGACGACGATGAGGCAGGCACCGAAAGGGTTGATTCGGTCTTAAGAAGAGCACCTCGGGATGTAGGAGTATTGCATGCATATATATCCGTGGCACCATTCGGCCTTTCTTGAGCATTTGATTTGCGCATTACCGCTGACAGGAGACATATGTAACAATTGTGTCATCATGGTTCTTGGACATTATATAGGCTTCAAGTCTGCAACGCAAGAGTCTGGAGGTGTGGTTCCGCTGGCAAGTCTTCCGTTAGGATTTGATGCTGCCTTGGCTGTTCCTGCGAGCCTTTTTGGTTATTGTTGTTGAATACAAGGGCCTTGAGCTTTTTTTGGCCATGCCTGTCCCAGATCGTTGTTCTCATAAAGTGTCTGTTGAGAGAGAATGAGGTGTCCAGGTGTGCAACCCCCCTTGTTGATTACATTTTCGAGCTCTGGTATCCTTTTCACTTGATACCCAAAACCCCCTCCCCTCCAAACTTCTATAATCATGCAGGAGCCGTCCCCTTCCAATACTTGGTGGGAACGAATGGCATCTTGGACACGATAGCCTTACGGTTTTTCCCCCTCACGACAACGTCCACCTCGGTCCCAGACTTGTGGAACCCATCCTTGATATAGCCCATGGCGATATTCTTGCCCAGGGTCGGGCTGGGACACCCACTGGTGATGTTGCCAATCTTTTCTCCGTCCTTGCTGACCACCTCGGCGCCCTCTCTCGCGGGGGCGCCCTGGACCACGAAGCCGACCCTCCTCCTCTCGACACCGGCGCCGCCCTTGGTCTTGGGCACGAGCTGCTTGGCGAGGACCTCGGCGCCGTGAAACCCTGCGTCCGCGCCCCTCCTGTCCTTGGGGATGATCCAGCTCAGCCCGCCCTCGACGGGGGTCGTGGTGTCGTCCAGATCGTGGCCGTACAGGCACATGCCGGCCTCGAGGCGCAGGCTGTCCCTGGCGCCGAGGCCTGCCAGCTGCAGCCTCTCGGGCCCAGCGGAGGCTAGCAGCGCCTCGGTGACGGCGACCGTCTCCTCGGCGCTCGGGATCGAGATCTCAAAACCGTCCTCGCCCGTGTACCCGCCGCGGCTGACCAGCACGGGCGCGGAGACAGCCCCGCCGGCGAGGGCGATCCTGGCGGTGGTGCATGTGCCGAAGAACAGCTTGGTCAGGTCGGCAGGGCTGTCAGGCCCGGCGGCGAGCACAGAGGCCAGGATGTCGGCGCTCAGGGGCCCCTGCAGGGCGATGAGGCCCTTGTGGTCCTGCTTCTCGTGGCGCACGGCGGGGCCCTCCCAGGCAGACAGCTGCTCGGCAAAGTAGGCGTCGTCCTTGGCACGGCAGGCGGCGTTGGTGACGACGTAGAACTCGTCGTCGGCCAGCTTGGTGATGACGGTGTCGTCCACGATGCCACCGGTGCCAGGGTGCAGGAGGGCAGAGAGGGTGCTGCTGTTGACGGGCAGGGCGGCCAGGCCGGCGGGGGTCACGCGCTGCAGGAAGGCGGCGGCGCCTGGGCCCGAGAAGATGCGCTGGACCATGTGGCTGACGTCGAAGAGGGAGGCGTGGGTCCGGGTGAAGACGTGCGAGGCCGAGACGGAGAGGGAAGCGTACTGCACTGGCATGTGGAAACCGCCAAAGGGCACCATCTTGCCGCCGTGTGAGACGTGAAGGTCGTAGAGGGCTGTCTTCTGGAGGGTCTCATCGCTGCTGGAAGAGGAGGCGTATCTCCTCGCGCCGGAGGGAGGGAGAAGGGCTGCTGCTGCTGCTGCTTGCCATGAGATGCTTGAGGCCGCAGCCGACGTAACCTCGACCTGTGAGGTCGCTCGTGAGGAGGAGAGAAGCGATCGAGCTCGCGAGATGCTGCTGCTGCTGCTGCTGGTACTCAAGGCACGGGTGCCAGAAGCGGCCCTCACGCAGGAGGACTGCAGGCGTGAAGCAGACCGTATGAGCCTCATGTTCTCGAGCAAGGAGTGTGGGATGTGGTGTTGGGAAGGTGACTGCGTTGTGTATTTCCCTCAATTGAGCATGACAAGAAAATACACACACATCATCGACGACAACAACGACAACGACGACTCGGTGCCTTTTTTTCTTCTATCACGGCAATCGCAGGCCGTAGTCGTCTCTGTTAGTCAGGGATATTGCGTGCCCGGGTTGGTATACTCGGCGACTTTGACCGATAACGGTGGATCTGAGCCCGAGTCAAGGCGCTCAGTCCACCTACTACCACTGTTTACCACCAAGAAGGCAGGGCGGCATTGAATTGAGCGGTCCTCGGCCTCCAGATAAGATAAGCTTATTTCGACTCCAGCCGGCTGGCGGACGGGAAGGACTGACCCGACGTGCTGCCCGGCTCACCTTCTCACCTCCCGACCAGGAACGCGACGACAACAAATGTGAGCCACGTCCATCCACTCGCAAGA
This sequence comes from Cryphonectria japonica, assembly GCA_014851275.1. Classification (NCBI taxonomy): domain Eukaryota; kingdom Fungi; phylum Ascomycota; class Sordariomycetes; order Diaporthales; family Cryphonectriaceae; genus Cryphonectria; species Cryphonectria japonica. The sequence continues at coordinate 130,129 of JACWTT010000049.1, forward strand.
GAGGCTTCCTCCGCACTGTTTTTCAAGGACAAGAGATGCTGATATCGACTAGCTCTCAAGTGCGCTGGCACGGTATCGCCGTATCGCAGATGGCCACGGTCATGATGTCACTGCTAACAATTTTGGAAGGGCGATCTCTCACAAGTACTGAGTCCAAACATCTTTGAGCTGGAAAGTCAAGTGTACGGAAGTCCGTCCATAAGACCAAGAGCGGTGCAGACGGGCTTTCATGAGTATCCAGAGCCACCTTTTCTTCTCGGAACGTGTCTCGGTGTGCCTCTCTCTTTTCGGCCAGGTCCCCAACGAGCAGTCGTCATCACAGTGCAGGTGAAGACAGGCTTGACAGAGGTGTCTCTTCTTCCTTCTCGAAAGTTTGGGCACGAGTCCCATAGAGATAGTTACAGAAGAGAGAGAGGAGAGAGCTTGGAACAAGGCGAACTCTCTCCCCAAAGGTCCTTCTAGTGGAAATATCGCCGGCCAGGGGGATTGCTAGACCGAGGTGTCTCCCCGGTCGAGGCAATTTTCAACCAGAGGAAGACTCATCTCCAGCCCTGTTCCACACGTGATGCGAGGCAGCCCTGCTATTTGTTTCCTTCTTTCAATGACTTCATCTGGGTGGTTCCGTCCGAGTGGCGCCGGAGCTGCTTCTGCGTCAGGTCGGTGCGCAGGCTCGCAACCATTGCTGTTCTCGTTGAAATTTCTGTCTCGCTCTTCTCTTTATGCACTGTCCAATCGGTCGAGATCTCGTCGAAGTCGTGTCAACCATCTTAGGGCACTCGGTTCTAGATGGAAAGAGATCTAATGCCCTCACTAAAGAATAGACACGATCGCTTCAAGAGGGGTTGAAAGGGCTTGGAAACGTGGCGGCCGTCCACTGGTCTACATCTCGTTCGAGGAAACCTGCGACTGAGCGAGCTCAAGTCTGTCATGAGCCTGGGACCAGCTTGGTTCCAACAATTGCTTTTCTTTGCTGATTGACTGGAAGACCCCCCCCCCCCCGGGGGGGTGTTGTCCTCCTCACACGCACCATCGCAGACCACTGCTCAGGTCCTGTTACTGCGATAGCTTGACTTTGTTTTGAATCCTCACGATCCTGACAGCGCTGTGCTCATGCAGTAGTCAAGAGTTGTCAAAGACGGATGATGGATTGAATTTCCGGCCATCTATTATATCAACACAAGTTATGGTCGACATCACGATCCAGAGACTTGATCGCTCACCCGCCCATTACAAGACAAGAGCAGACAAAGTGAACATGCATGATTGGATACAGGATAATCCAACCCAAAGCACGATCTCTGAAACCTGGCTTGGGGCCCATTCAGTGCTGAGGACCGCCCGGCATGAGGCTTTGGGCATCCTCATGATCGCGGAAAGACACTTCACAATGACTGGGTCAGGACTGTAGTCTGGTCCTTCTTCGGGAAACCAAGCGTTCGTGATGTTCTCACACGATGGCGTGCTCTTGTGATTCTCTGTGAGTTATGGACGAGCTTTCTATGCTGAGAAGTATAACCTTCATGCATAGGGTTTGACATCACTGATGGCTTGCGTCGTCGTGACCAGGACCGGTCCCCATATCCAAATTCATAGGTACTCGCACACAAACTGATGGTTTGGTAACAGGTCTATGTACCCGGCCACTCAGAATACTGCGAAGAAGGGGCGCACGTCTCGCCTGCTAGATACCATGGCTCACGATGTCGTATATCTAAGCAGCATATATGGTCGAGTCGAATTCGACTACCGGGACTATCAAACAGAGACTGAGCTTCGTCTCCCAGATCGGGTCACATGCTACAGGAGCTTGCCATGAGTGTGCAGTTGCATAGAGAATGCATCTGAAAACGTTCTGCAAATTTCTCTGGCGGCAGTTGTCTAGTTATCGCGACAGCATAACTTTCAGGGCACGTCTACCGTTATGGCTTTGGCCTCGTTGTGTTGGCTACGTACTGAATCTACGTATGCTTCTCAGGCTCGACCATCTCCACTTGATCATCTGTGGCTGGAACGCTAGGACGACCAACGAGACTCACGAACGACATACACAGTGAGTAGATGGGCTCTGGGTGCTAGAGGACAACAAAATGATGTCTGATGGATTCGATAAAGCACGCCGAACTAGGAAGCATTCGTCACCGTTGAGATCCATTCCAATGACTGGCTCAATCTACACATCACTACCAACAACCCCTGGGGGCGTTTTCGGAACAAGGCTAACAGTCTAAGCATACATGTTCTGTTCTTTCTTTGTCTCCAACGGATCCTCGCGGAAGATCGGCAACGGAGCAGCGATTTCAAGTATCTCCGGTGGCTTCTAAAATAGCATACTGGACGTTGTTCTATCAGACCTAAAAAAGAAAGGTGAGACCGCCGAAACAGAGCCGACATCCCTACTCCCGTATTCATCTCTATCTCCACCATGAATAGGATCAAAATCGAAATGTGGCAAGTGCTGGGGGTTCTTTTCGACAGTGCACCACAATGTGTGGGCGCTGATGCTCGCCAACAACTGGGTGAGCTGTTGGTGCCCCCTTCCCCTGGATCGGTCTCACGTTTGTGAAGTCGCAATTCATGTGCCCCGACGGTCTAGAAGCACCCAAGTCGACTGTTTCGAGATGTATCTCCGTCACCACCATGTCCTGTATCTTTTTCGATGTCTATTCTGATGTCACAGTGGCTGCCGTGTGCAGCAAGCCGTGCATGGCTGTGTTCAGGGCTACCATCCCGCCCCCCCCCCCCTGCATTACCCACAATCACCTGCGACGCTCAAGCGCGGATAGGCGCTTTTATTCGGCTGCCTAGAGATATCGTGCGGCGGCAAATCCTATCAACCTCGTCTGAAGATATCCTAAGCAAGGCGCGGTTAATCAACCTGGAGAACAGGACCTGCCAACGGCTTCGGCGCCCAGTGGCGATATACCCAACAGCTCAAGGGGCCCCATTAGGGCCGCGCAGGCGGCCAACGGACCAACGTGTCAAAGCCACCAACAATTCATGCCACTCCATACGTCCGTATGTTGACATCGGCCTTGGTGGGTCGCCTATTCTGGCTGCCAGTTGCGCCAGATGCTCTCCACTCCAAAGAGATTGCGGATGTCAGCAGCGGTGGTGCAAAATGTGATAACACGGCTCAAAACACGCGGAATATGGAAACTGATTGCCCTCGGGGTATGGTTCTCCAGAGCCCGAAATCCTGTGATGGGAGGACCCGTCGTGTCGAGGGTCTGAGTACTCGAAGGATTCGGCAGCTATTCTTAGCACAGCCGGCACGGACGGGTGTGGCGATCATGGATCAGATGCTGTCAAGGTCGACGACGAGATGAACGCTCAATGGCGCACGCGCACATCACGCAAAGGATTGGAGCAGAAAACGTGGTGCCGTGGACAGTTGGACAGGCATTTCGCTCCTGTTGTTTGATGTTCCCACATGTCGCCGCCGGACTGCGGCCGGGCTTACACGCATCTGGACACTCGAGCTCGAGCGAAGGATCTAAGGTTGTAAGGATCACAGACGCGAACCCGGAAGGCGAGGTCTTCTGCAGGCGCAATTTTGGATCGAAGACTTCGTCTCTCTCGGTACCTGCCAAGCCTTTTTCCCTATGCAGGGCACGCAAGTCTGCCGCAACGTCTCGGAGGACTGGCTGGCGATAGTCCGCGGCGCATGGCTGCGGGTGTTTCGGAACCGATCCTATCATGCAGTTTGGGCTCTCTCATGTACCGCAAATTGCAACGGCGACCGGTCTGCTGCAGGGGGGGAAGTCATGTGTGCATGGTCATGGCGTGCACGAGATTTCGCTTGACAGACCATGAGGTAGGGCATAGGGGGTGGCATGTTCATTGTCTCCAGATGTTCCATGGCCCATCTGACTTGTACCGTCACGAATGTACACCGTGGGCGTCTTTGAAGCCTCACTGGGTTGTCTGCAGGGGTCGTTTTGCCCATCGAGACGTCGGACAAGGCGTGAAGCCTCGTCCCTCCAAACATGGCGAGTACATGACGCAGGGGCCCAGGATGTCGCGAGGACTTCTCGTGGCAAGAAGGTGGACTCGGGTGGGGATTTGGCCGCCTCATGCCTCGTCTGGCTTCGCGTAGGGAAGCTGCCTACGCTCGGAAAGATGACAAATGGCCACTTGAGGAGGGGCACGCAGAGCCACCAGAGCGGCCAGATACCGTGGATGTACCTTGGCCGACATAGGGGAGTGGTGATCAGGACAGCGACTGCATGGGCCCCCATCCCACCTCCAGCGCACGTTTGAAGACCAGAGAAGTCGGGACCGACGAGGGTGCGCAAGATCACAAACAAATTTCTCAAAGTTTCACCCCGACTTGGAGGTTGCGGAAGAGATGGTCCTGCTGGCAACCCCCGTTCCAGAGCCGTCCAGTCCACTCGAGACTGTTCTGGCTATCTCGACGGGAGGTTTCAGGCCTGTGATAAGTCTGTCAAGGGGGGAAGCGAGATTCAGCTGTCTCTAGCCCACGTCCGTTGGCTCTCATCATACAGGACAAGTCGGTGTGCATAACAAATTTACCCAGTAGCTTCATGAGCATCTGGGGACCTATCAATATCCTGCTAGGCTCGCGGACAGACACGAACGTCGCGATGTCAAGTCTGTCACGAGGAGCGTCGGCTGTGCCGTGGGCGCACAGCGCATTTGCATACCATACTTGGACCGGCGACAAGTGGCCCGTCAATAGTCCCCACGACACGTCAACGTCCGACCGGGGGATAATGCACCCGGAGCGGTCAACGGGCGACGGGCAGACAACCACCTGGTTGCTTGAGAACAAAGACGACGAGAGAACCCCTTTTCGTCTATCTCACCTTTTTTTCTTCTTCTGCTCTTCTTTTCCTCGCCAGGCAGAGACGAATAGGGTAGGGAAACCTCAGCAGGGTGCGTGGTGAGGCCCGGGCTTCAACCCATTCTCCACCCGGACCCCCAGTCTGATGATGTTGTTGACAAACGCTTGGACGAGGCTGAGCAAGGCTGAGAAGAAGAGGGCCGGGGGGGGGGGGGCGTGTTAGATCGCTGAGATTACGACTTACCTAAACACCCCTTTTTGCTCACGTTTCTCTCCCTCATTTTGTCAACCAACGTCGTGGGTCACAAGGGGCAAAATTCATTTCATCATTTTCTGAACTAGACAAGCTCCAGGTGATTTATTTTTACCCTCTCTCTGTGTGCGTGTAATAGCAAGAGAGAGAGAGACACACACAGCAAGACCGATGGTACCCTTTATTTTTGTCTGGGCAAAGAGGGGGGCCGCGGGCGTAAATTGTCGCGGTGCTAGGAGCTGGGAGCCACTTTTCGGCGTGCGCGGAGTAGCACATACATACATACATACATACGTACATACATACATATGTGTAGATAACTGGGACCATTGTGAGCAGGTACCTGTCTTTGAGGGTCTCATGTAGTAATACGTGAGCTTTGATATATGTCTTTTTTTTGTCATCTATACCGGGTGGACATAAGATTGAGGAGAGAGTGTGAGTGAATGGCTAAGAATGAGAGAGAGAGAGAGAGAGAGTGTGTGTGTGTGTGTGTGTGCGTACGTGCGACAAAACTGTGGTTCATTTTGGGACCGGCGTTTGCTTGTATATACTGACCCTCCTCCGCCTCAGCTCATATGCTGCGTCTTATTCTTCTTTCTTTCTCTCTCTCCTCTATTATGTAATATTAATCTCACTCTCACTCATATCTACTTTTGACATGCTGAACCGGAGCTCCAAGATGCCGAAATAATGGCCCCATCACCACCATCATCATCATCGATAAAATCCGACATATGAAAGCCCGGGGTCGCTCAGTGGAGGCCGTCAGCAGTAGACCACCATCACGGCTGGTTCTTCTCCCCCTCCCTTCTTATTTCTTTCTCTCTCTCTCTCTCTCTCTCTGTCTCTCCCCCTCTCTCCTGCAGTCATCTGGAGCGTCGTAAGGCTGAAGGAAGAAGGGTTGCACCACCATCATCTTTGCTGTTGGTGTGACGACGCAAGCATCCACCACCCATTCTCCAAGATTTCGCGTGCTTGCGTGTGTATAACCCGTAAGCTGGGCATTCTGATGGCTGCTGTAATCATTGGTTTGACACGCACGCACACACACACACACACAGAGAGAGAGAGAGAGAGAGACAGACAGACACGTGGATACATGCAAGCTAGTGACACAAGATATAATATGTTCTTACTTCCCCAATTCTAAAACCCTGCTACTTAAATAAAACCCCCAAAAGTACACACGAGACTCTCACCACTCAAACGCACTCGGCACACACCACAAGGCTTAGGTCGCCCACTTTGGTCTGTATCGGCCGAGCCAAGCCCGTAAAGGTGGGGGATGGGGGCCGGGGAGGAGAGGGCAAGTTCAAAGTATTTGGGCTTAGGTGGCTATGTGATGGTGGAAATTTCCAAGACCAGGGAAAACAAGAGACGGAAACAAGCCTAGAATGAATGTGAATGAGTACACGAAGGGGAAGAGAAAAAGAAAAAAAGTTTCGATGGTGGTCGTGGTTGTGGCGGCGGGAGTGGCAGGTCGTACTCGGACACGGTTCGGATAATTATCTGCGTCGGGTCCCTGGTGTTCGGTTCCGAAAGAGAGGAGGGAGACGGAGAAGGAGGAGGGGGGGTGTGGAAACAAACAAGATAACGACATGCCTTTTGATACATACACAAAAAGACAGAGTTAGACCGAGAGAGAAAGAGAGAGAGAGAGAGAGAAATAGGAAAGAAGAGCGAGGTAGGAAGACAGCTCGTACAGAGAGCCACTACACAGCGCTCCGTCAGTGTGGAGCGTGTCTCCTCGTCGTACGGCGGCCGGCGGCAAGGGCATGTGTGTGTGTGTGTGTCACAGAAACTCGAGGAATATTTTCAAGTCTCACAAGAGACAAGAGACACACGCAGAGAGAGAGAGGAGAGGGTTGGGGGCCAAACCCGATAACTGGCGAATGGGATGAGTTGCACACCTCTCTCTCTCTGTCTCTTTTGGGATACCTTGGAGGGGAGCAACAGCTTAGGGCGTTCATCTGCGCCGAAGCCTATGCACCTAAGAACGGACATACGCCTCCAAAGAGCTGCATGAGGGCCAAATTAAAGGCCACGAGTGGTGTGATTACACGCGCGCAGCCCCGGAGCGCAGCAGGTCCGCCTGCCTGCCTGCCTGCCTGCCTGCCTGCCTGCCTGCCTGCCAATCAACCCACGCACTCACTCACCAACCATCAGATACAATACCACTAGTATCATGGCTGACCGTCCTATGGAGACCCGATACAGCCATATCCTTTGATTCGCGTATCTCTCTTGAGCCCGTTGAGGAGGCTGGTTGGTGACAGAGGTGGGGGGGGGGGGAGGAAGGGTCCCGTCAGCCCTTGCTTGGTACATTGTTTGAACCAGGTAATAGGGGGTTGTTGTTTCTGACATCAGGGTACGTACAGTGTTCTCTTCGTCTCTGTATCTCTCTCCTTCTCTCTCTGTGTGAGAATATGGTGTGCATGCCCCGTATTCTCACAAAGCGAACTGGACGGGTACATCGGTCTCGAACAGAGTCGCTGCTGCTGGCTCGTCATCCCTTGACGCCTGGGCCCCAAAAGGTCTCGTCTCAAACAGTCTAAATCAAAGTACGGTGGCAACTACTAATGGTAGAATGATGCACTTCTGTGATGACGATCATGACGGTTACGGTGACTGACTGACTGACTGACTGACTGACTGGTCAGTGCAGTGAGGCTCTGACCCTGCTGGCGGCTCCCAAGCACTGCAGCAGGGAAGGGGGAGGGGCGGAGGGGCTCTAGCTCATGGCTGAGTGTCAACATTCTGGGTACATGATTACCATAGTAGTAGCTGTAGCAGTAATAGTACGACTTGTGGTACACAAGTACGCAGTATGTACGTATATGTCAGCGGGCGGGCTGCCGGGCTGGTCTCTGCTGGTTCGTGGCTTGTCTGCCTGCATGTCTCTGCATGTATGCATGCACGCATGTCTCCAGAGGGGAAACCACGACTAGCCTGCCGGGCCGGAAGGAAAGGATCCCCAGACTCGTAGCACAGCCCTACCAAGTCTCCCAGCCGTGAGACCAAAAACTGCAGACTAACGAGAGGAAAAAGAGGGGGAAAAAGAAAGAAGAAGAAAAAACAAAAACAGGTATCGACAAGAGGGAAAAGAATAGGAACGATTCCCATATCGGCACGGGTGGTCGTCGAACCTCAAGTGCGGTCGATCACTTTTGGCTTCAAGGGCCCCCCGTCGCGGTTCACACGTCCCCATCCCATCCCCCCAAGTTTTGATTCGCAGGGGCCAGGGGTCTACAAAAGAACCCAGTCAGCGTAACATACGATCATAGTACTGATTGTAACTGTGGGCAGTACCAGAGTACCACAGTACATTGGATTGCCAGTTGCGTAAGTAGTACTGAAGAAGAAAAAGAAGAAGAAAAGGTAAAAAAAGGTTAAAAAGAGCCAGAGACAAGAGCTAGGCCAGGATATGATGGCTTGTACAGGCAAAGAGACCCCCGTTCTGGCGTTGCGGTTGGATCATGGAAACCAGAGGACCATAGTATGTGGTACGGCAGTGCATAGAGTACGAGACTCCTCCTTATTTCAGAGGGAATGAGAGAGCGAGACACTGACATGTTGAGAACCTCGCTCGTCATTTCTTCTCATGCTCAAGCTTCAACCAGGTCAGCAGCCTTCATCAAGTAGCCACAATACGTCAGAGGCGTTCAGTCCTGTCCCGTCGTGTCTATCCCCTCTTCATTGGCGTTTTCTCCTTTGCTGGCGCATAAGTCGGCAGAGACACGGCATCTGCACACCATCCCCATCATCCTTCACACACGCACACACGCACACACGCACACACACACACATACATACAGCTCTTGTCGTCGAGGGGCTGTGGTGCTCATAGGGCTGGAACTCGCCAGATGTCCGTGCAGCATGGTGGGTGGGACAACGGTGAAAGGGAGGGGGGAGGGAAAAAAAGAAGGTGGTCCCATCCAAAAACTGCGGGGAGGGGCCTGCTTCAGCGCCAGCTCCTCCCATCATCATACATAGTACACTGTAGCCTGTGGGGACCAGAGGACTGCCGTGTCGGGTCGCATTCTCTGATGCTCTGTAAATCCGTGGCTAATTTGTCGTGCCGTCTCCCCAATCGTATGATGGAGGGTCTGCTAAGCGCAAATCGCGCTGCTCCAAATCTCACATGCTACATGGACATGCTTTTGTCTACTGTTTATTGTATGTGCTGCTGGCCTTGGCTAGGCTTGGGAAGGTCATGTTCTCCAGAAGGGGGTCTTCCGGTTTCCTGATGGTCGCAGCGGATGAGGGTCACAAGCCGATGAGGGACAGGCCCCCTTCCCCTTCTCCTTGTGCTGCAGCAAACACCGAAGCGAATGACACTTCATCCATTGCGAGAGAGATGGAGAGAGAGAAAGAGAGTTTCTCGGAGAAGGAAAGGCGAGAGCGAGCCTCATGGCACGACAGTGGCCCCCCACACCTATTCACCGGCTTTAGTTGTTATCCGATCTCCTCTCTCGCGCGACCGGGCGGATTAACCGGTGTTTGTACGAGTGCTTCGTTGCGTCCGGCGGCCTATTTCGGACTCGGCATCCAATCGCGGATAGATTCTTACCCTTCTCCGCTGATGTCAGCCAGCGTGACGAGATCTGTGAAGGATCCTGAACCCCTTCTTTGGATCTCTCCCTGAAGTTGCTCCAAAACCCGAGATCTGAGTCCACCCCTTGGACCCCATTTTTTAGGTTTTTTTCTCTTCCTTCATCATTTTTTACTTTTTCCCCTTATTGTCTTCTCCTCTTTCTCCCGCACTTTCTTCTTGTTTTCAACCCCCCCCCCCCCGGGCAGATTCGATACAAGGGAGAAATGAGCGGAGGGTCTCCACAAATGGTAAGCGGTCCGTAAGAACCGATGATACCATGGGCCCAGTGCTCCTGACCCAACTGGGGCATAAGATTCTCGAACACGGCCCCCAACGTAGCAGCAGTGGAAATCACGGGACCAGCCTCCTCGGGTTCACCTTAGTGAGCAATGTAGCAATCATGTATGGGCCCAATCACTACAGTATGCGACCGGCTCGACAACGAGAGAGGAGTCCACCAGGGAACGTGCTGGAGCGAGTTCATGCTGGCCATCAAGGTGACAATCTTCGCGACCGCCGTGGTCCCCGACCAAGTTCGAGCTATCGTTCCTTATCCAATCATCTTACATGCACACAAGAGAAGTGGGCCCCCCTTCCAGGGTTGTTATGAGGGGTCGGTCAAGCATCGCGCTGTCTTCGAACACGTAGGGCTGCCCTTGTCTTGGCTTATTCTCTCTCTCTTTCTCTCCAGACCAGGTACCGCAGAGATAGAGAGCAAGGGCTCCGCAGCCCTTGCAAGCCGCCGTCGCAGCAAGTAGCCAGCGATCGGCAATCCATGCCTCTACTGGACCAGCGCCGCGCACCCGCAGTTCTACGAAATGCCACTGCATCACACCGCATCCCGCTGTCCAAAGAAGAGAGAGAAAAGAGGTGCGGGAAGAGACTGACCTGACAGCCATACCGATCCCGTGCTATGCAATGCGGTGCCGAAGGGGTCTCGGGCAAATTCATGCAACGCCCATTAGAGAGACCTGGCGTGGTATTGCAGGGCGGAAAGGATGCAGCCATCGAGAAAAGAAAGGGGGGAGATACAGTAGCGTGTTGCTGACGCCCAGAAGTGTGGCATTTGACCATCATTGGCTGCATCGGTGATTTCTCGTCACGCAAAAAATCGCAGAGGGGGGGGGGGTTGTGGACGATCAGCAGCAACATGTGCTGCACATGCTTGGTCGAGGCGGCAGAGAGCCCTGTAGGGCTTGACACGCATCTCCCAGGCCGCCAGACGGGAGGACCCTCTCACGCCAGCGATCCTTCGCTCTGCCAGCAGTGTGTGATGCAGTCATGAATGATGCAGGTGTGTGCCACCACCTTTACCGTGGATATGGGCCACAGACACAAGACACATCTGCCTACCGCCTTGCGTGTTGCTACCGCATTGTTGTCACCGCAACTGTGAGTTCCCACGTCGCCCGTATCGCCCTTGCGTGCCAGCAAAAGTGGCGGCTGCGTCGCCAAACCTCGCCTTGTTGTCCGAGGGCGTTGCGCAGCGCTCGACGCTGTTTGTGACGCCTTGTCGGTGACACTAACAATTATTTTGCCCATCTTTTTTGCTCCCTGGTCTGGGCCCGTGCAGCACAGACCCATAAATTTCTTTTCGCGTCGCAGGGTGTCTGTGATTGACTGGCGTGCCTGGCTTTTCTGGGTCTCTCTGTGTCGTACCAAAGTACTATGGTAGCATGGTAAGAGGGGGAGGGGGGTTCTCCTCCCAGACCCAGTTGGTGTGCGACACTGTCCTGCGTCCCAGACCAGACTGGCGTTGCCCACTCTTTCAAAAGTACTGTACATACACACCCTCTCTAGGTAGGTACCACATAGTACATGACCATGTTGTCGTTATACGCGCATTCGCTTCCAGTTGCGAGGAGAAGGGTCTCCCGTTGGACAGCGAGCTCGCCTCTTCTTCATCCCCACACAGGACGAACAAAATAGACTCAGTGTGGGCCGAGCTGAATTGTATCGTGCGCTAGTTAACAGGATCAGCATCCCAATTCGCGATAGCACGGTCGTGGACGAGGCCTTTGCCGTTCTGGGACCGGTGCGGAGGGCAAAATGGACCAGGCTGCGACACTGTCCTGTCCACAGCCCGTACACCACCCGCGGCTAGGGCATAGTGCAGTAAGTCTCTTGGTTACACAAGGCCGTAGGAGCATAAGCATTGTGCCACTCTGCGGAACGGCTGTGTAGCCTGACAGGCTGGAGTGCGAAGAGATCGTAAGCGCACAACTCTTTGTGCCGCTGTGCTAAGCCACACTGTCGCTGCCGATGAGGCATGCACAAAGACACACACACACACACACACAAACCCACACCCCACTCTCTGTGCCTCCCAGCAACAACAATGACAACAACCAAAACCTGCTGCGCGGCATGCTTCCGCGAATGGCCAAAGCTGTCTGTCCCGGTTATCGCTTGAACCCGACGACGAACAACAATTACGGGCTGACCACCATAATATGTATGGTACCTTGTCATACCGGGGACCAATTGATCTCGAGATGTCTCCGTTCCCGGTTGTTGGCTCAATCTGCGAACCAGATCCGGTCAGAACTTTGGCGGGTTTGGCGAGCCCGTGCAAGTCTGGTCGATGCTAAGAATAGTATGAGCTGTCAGTTTCCCGTAGCGGTGACTAATTCATAGTAGTAGTAGTAGTAGTAGTAGTAGTAGTAGTAGTAGTAGTGGTAGAAGCAGCAGTAGTACCACGGGTCCTGTAATAGTGGCTCCCATTATAGTAGTCCTGGCAGTTAAGGCCGCTGGGCCGTTGCAGCTTGCGGGTCACCGGACTTGAGCCAATGTCGGTTCTCGCGCTGGGAGATCGTTCCACTAGTGTCCATAGCGGTGTCCGTACGCGACTCGTGAAGTCTCCGCCTGCTGCCGCGCGCCATGATCGCCAAATGGTCCCCGTCTGAAGTCTATTTCGCTTGGTGGGCATCAGAGGGTCCCCATCTTGGAGTTTTTCGACAGCGCCCCGGCCCGCAGCGCGATCCCGGCAAACAAAATGTTCAGGGCAAAGGGACGCCCTTCGGAAAACATCGGTCCCCACCACTAGCAATCATGCTGCCAGTAAGCACCCTGCAGTTTGCAAGAGAGCATGTTGCTTCTGCTGTATCGTAGCAGGTTGCAAGCAACAAGCCTACTACCAATCTCCACCATGCCTGCCTGCATCATTCTGATGGGACAAAAGTCAGCCGACACGGCATCTCTGACGAGGGGCAACCCTCCACGGTATATCGATATGATGCAATGAGAACGGCGATCATGCCGTAGTAGCTCTTAGCTCTTGTGCGATGTGGAGGGTGGTCTAAAGATAGTGCCCGTAGGTTTTCGTTAAGGTAGGTGTGGCTCTCTCTTTCTGTGTGTGTAAGTGTGTGTGCCTTGGAACTTAGTAGCACTGCAAAAGCTGTGTGACGGTTGCGCGGCTAGATCGGCTGACAACAGGTGTGCAGAACAAGCGCGGTGCAGCTGGGTCAGGCCGGGCTGTCTTCTGCGCCAGCCTTGCCGCTGTGAGGTTGGCTGGCTGGCTGGTTTGGTAGTCGTGCCACAGTTGACTGACGGCAGGGATGGCTGCAGCGCCCAGCAAGCATTGCAGGGGTCCCAATGTTGCGACCTGGTCCTGGACATCCGAAACTCCCAATGGAGCCCCCACTGCCCCCTTCGCGCGCTCTCGATTGTTGGTTTGGGCCCAAAGCCAATCGGGAACCTGCGCTTCATTACGTGCTCAGCACTACTAGAGCAGACCTGATAGCATTGTCATACACCGTGAGAAGCACACGCCAGAGGGATTAGGTGAGGTGAGGTGAGGACCGACTGCCTAGGAGTTGAACAGGAGAGACTCATGGGGGCGAATGGAATTTTGAAGCCGACAGACCACATTCGAGAACGACGCACCGGAGAGACCGTTAGCCGACAAAAGAGAAAGAGAGTGAGAGAGAGAGAGTGTGAGGTGTGGCGAAAGGCGGGGCAGTAATCGCTGATGTAAGCCACCACAGGAAAAGGAATCGAAGCCATCATCACAAAGTTCTCGAAGCATAGTAGTGACCTCGATGCACCTACTCTCAACGGGCTGTTCCCCTGGAAGGAATTGCCGCGGCCGTGTGTGTACACGACTCTCACATTCCTGGCCTAGCCGTCGTCGTTCCGATGGGCGAACAAGGTTTGTCTGTCAAATCGCTTGTTGCAAGTTTTTGCGGGATGTCGGCAGGGTCGCTTCATCCTCCGTCAGCCCTGGTCAAAGCCTTGTCCAGCCCCTCGGGAACACTGTGTCGACGAGACTCGGTAGACCCCTGCCCCTCGAACCCCCGCCCGTCTCTCCAGATTTTCGAATCTGCCTTTTGGGTAGCGCTGGTGGGTGTGATGCGACGACACCCAGGGCCCCCTCCTGGAGATCAAGCTGCTGCGCGCTGCAGCACTGCTGTAGGTCCCACGAGGTAGCTGCATGTGCATCTTGACGCAATACGACACTGTCTCGCATCTTGAGGTCCGATGCAGTTTGGCATCTAGTGATCAGCCACGCCAGGCTGACTTGTGAGCCATTGTGGGTGGCATTAGGCTGCCAGCTTTCGGGCAAAATTCCAGGGTGCTTGAAATGAGGCTTGCCGTACAGTACCCGCAATCTGATGATTCCGCTCGGACGAGACCCGCATCGACTCGAGAGATTTCGGGTCCGGCTCGCGAACAGAAGGGATGATTGAAAAGCAATCCAGACAGGCACGTGCTTGTCTGAGCAGGCGGCAGAATTAGTGCTTGGCCCGGTACCCAGCGACAGCCACTGATGAACAGGGCGTTCTCGAATGAGTTAGCCTATGTGAGCCCATGTTGCATCCTCAAAAAGTGGGCACGGGGGGTAGGGGTTGTGCGCCAGGACGCCTCGCGCAGTCTCATCAAAGGGAAGAGCAACAGGGTACATTTTGCGCAGACGATGGTATCTCGATGACAGCATGCGTAGGGCCCGAGGGCATGGGGAGCGAGCCTGCGCTGTCAAATCAGATGGCGCGACCACTGTACACAATACACACAGCAGGTACTATGGTACTCGCTGCAGTCTCGCCGGCGGACGATAATGCGCCGTACCTAGCATTGGAAGTGGAGAGGACCGCCTCGTGGTCCCCTGGTTACCCTGGGAAGCCGGAGGGGCAGTCCGTATTTTCCGTACCCAATGGCAGTACAACACTGAGGGCACCGAGTGCCTTGGCTATCGTCCGGTTGTCGCCATGTCCCACTGATACAACCATGGTCACCCGTGCAGGTCAATCGTATGCTTCTGTCACTCTCCAGTTCTGTTTTCACATCCCGGTCAACACGACGCTGGCCACCACTCACTTTCCCCTCACAGCTGCCTGAGCATCCTTTGCGACGATGATGTCGAAGTGGTTCGATAAGGAGCGTTAGCCAGGGCGATCTGCTTTTCTTGTTGGTACCCCGTACTGGCAAGGGCCTCTGATGGTGCGAACATGGCCGGGCAGGCAAGAGTCAGAAGGTCTCTCCTTGAACCTTGTGTCTGAGTAATGAGAGAAAGAGACCCCACACCGCCAGGCCCGTTTTCGTTACCACTTCGCAGGGCATAGATGTTGGTGCTGCTCAGGGTGAGTCCCTTTTCAAATTGCGTTAAAGGGACCGTTGAAGAGCGGCAAAATGACGTCTGGGGGAGCGTCCCCCCAATCTCCTCTGGTACCATTGTAGTGTTCCAACAGTGCTGTGGCCGCATGTGATCTTCTAGAAACAGCCTAGCGCTCTCATTCGCATACTCTCCCGCACACGTACGCCCGCATCTTGCGTCGATGGCGCCGCCGTCTTTGCCAATAATAACAACACCATGATGAACTCGAGCTTGGAGACGTTCAAAGGTGCCACAATGGACGAGAATAGTTGGGAAATCTCGGCACTAGGTCGACGGAAAGGAACAGGTGCCACGCGGGACCGGACCTAATCGCTCCCGCGCGGAGATGCCATAATAGGGGATCAAGATGAGAGAGCCCCAGCGCCCCCCCCCAGTCAATTCATCTTGCGAGAGAATGGAGAGCAGGCACACAGGCTCCAGTGTGCCCTGGTCGGCTATGCAGGCACCCAACCATCGTACTGATTGGGAAATGTGCCCCGCTTGTTTCATCTCAGCTGCAGGTCAGGCGCCCCAGCACAACGGTCTGGTGGTGGTCTGCGAGGTCTTGCTGGGTGCACAAGTCGCGGCTGTGCGTGGGAGACAGGGATTGAAAGCTGTTGGTTGTGGAGGACAAAATACGTAGGTATGCCGCGGATCAACGACGAGAGGGTGAGAATTCAGGTCTCGAGCTTTGTGGTGGAGGAGCCAGACGATAGGCTTTCTCCTCGTCCATATCTGGTGTTTTTCAATATACCGTGACAAACAAAGGACTCTCCCCCCTGGATCTCCACCTCAAGACCAGCCCGTGGTGTGGCCTCGGTACCGGCAGACCGGGGAATGCGGTGGTGGGCACGTCCATAGGTGAGCCGGGAGGTGAGGTGCCTAGGCGTACCATGCATTATAGAATCATAGTACACACCTTCGGACGAGAACATCGGTGCCGTAGGAGACTCGGACCCGGCACAAGGTCGAGTCGGGGACCCTGGAAGCGATCGGGCTATGCTGGTTTTTCCATGGTACACTGTAATTTTGAGGAAAAGATCAGGCGGTGACCTGGACAAGGGGTACAGCCAACAGCCTGCGCTGCAGGGGGCGAGGGCTTCCTTTGCGAAGCGGACTCACGGCCGCAGCGACCTTTGGCAGGCCCAGTAGCAATAGCGTTAGGCGGCTTCTGGGCGTCCCACCACTGGGGCCGTCAGACTGAGACAAGTCGAGGCTGAGAGCGATAGTGGCGCTAGTTGTGGCGATGATGGTGCTAACGACATGACGATGATGCTGATTCCAATTGTTAGTGCTGGCGTGTGCATGACTGAGAGGGCGACGATCCTGGTGACATGGGCACGGGCAGGATGCATCACCACGCCCAACACGCCTTGCCTCTGGTGTTTACCAAGCCACTCTGAGAGCACGAGGTGCAATCCGAAGTTGTAGCTCAGACGTTTTGATAAAATGTGATGTGAACCTCAAGGGGTGCATGAGATCTCAACCTCTGACGAGAAGGATGGGAACCCGGTGAGTTGTGAGGAAATGAGGCAGTTATGCGATCAGTGACCAAAATGCGGGAGTGCTCGCAAAACTGGTGGTGGTGCAATACAAGCCCAGCCCCTAAAGGGCATTTTGGAAGTTACTACCACTTCTAGCCCCCTGCGCTTAGGCGGAAGGACCGCACCCAACCACCTTCCACAACCACGTTCCCCCCTTCCCCCACCAACCTCCCCCCTTCCAAAATGGCGGGGGGGGGGACCTTCCCTATCTGCAGGAGTTCAAATTGCTTGGGAAAGAGATCCCCTGCTCTTTCTTGAAGCCTCGTTCGCTCTGGACATGTATCGACTATGAAATCAATTGACCAAGTCCGTAGAGGGTACATGGTTATACATTTTCAAGTAGGTTTCATCATCTCAGCCTGTCCAACAAACCTTTACTGGTACGGCACGGCGTATGATATGCGCCATTCTGCTCATCTCTCCTCTCTGTCAACACAAGATCCTTGCCTCTGCTTCTAATTGAAAACCCCTCTCTACTTCATGGCAATATCCATCTCACCCACCACGTGGCTTAACCTGGAACGTTGAGACCCCAGGGCACATAATCATTAGGAGGCACGTTCTCTGACCGGGACGGGGGGGGGGGCTTCCACATGGAATGCGACCTCGCTGTACTATGGTAAGCTCGGGACCGACAGCTGGACAAGAGCCCACGAGAGACCTAGGGAAGGGGGTTAAGGCGGGAGAACAAGAGGGATGCGAATCGTTGTTACTCACATCTTAGATTAGAACATCAAATGCCGAGAGGTCATCCTCAGGTGGCTCCTCCCGCAATATCGAGGCGACGCAGCACGCTCTCGTCCTGATTTGGACTATCTCAGTATCCACCTGCTCAACCTGTTTGAGCCTCGCAGAAAATGGTCGCCTGGGTTTGTTTGTTCATACATCTTATGCACCGATTGGGGTACAACGGAACATCTAGCCATCGATAAGATCATGATCCTGTTCAAAAGAGAAAACCCCTCTTCCCTGACCCGTGTGGACGCTTGTCTTGATACATCCACGTGGATGCTGCACACCCACTGTACCTGAAGCAAATCATGTTGTCGTTTCTCCCCCCTGATACAGATACGCGGTGTGCTCGGTATAGAATGTCGTAGTGAGGATTCCCCCCCCCCCTCTTCTTGTGGGCAGTATAATCCCATGTCTCAGCTTTTTATTCTATTTTATTTTTTGTTACTATGTGATAACACCGCCACGTGTAGGACGCACGTATAGTACTACGTTCTTTTTGCTAGGTGGTGGTGGTGGTAGGAGGCAGGGGCCAGAATGCGTCGATACAATATCTGGTTTGGGCATAGTCAGGTGGGTAAATATCATGACATAGTATACGTTGTATTGTAGTATTATTTTGAGTACCATGTTGGGTGTCTGACCGTATTCATTTCACAGTCCAATGGTCCTCAACCTCAACGCACAGAGACACGAAACGAGACTGCCTGTATTACTTACAAATCCTTTATTTTTCTTTCTTTTTTTGGGAGGGTGGGTGCCGCGGTTGCTCAGGTTTCCGTGGTACGTATCACGAGATGTCCGACATGGACGGTTGGGCCGCAAAACAGCCTAAGCCACGATTATACAGTATGGTTATCGCCTGAAACAGAGAACACTGCCATCCATTATCTCGAGGATATAGTAGGCGTCTCTTGAGTGTCATAATTTCATGTGTCCCATCATCCTGGTCCACGGCGTCTATTAGTCCCGTAGACTAAAGAGAGCTATGTGCGAGTAACGGTGGTAGTCCTGGGTAGTAGAGTGACTGCGGGCGAAGGAGCAGGCGCGGGCGGATGTCTGTGTCCCACCTGGGCGGTAAGTACCGACTGGGCGACCCTAAGAGGAGGAGTACACTAGTACCAGACAAGCGAATAGCGAGGTGAACAGGGACATGATGAGTTACGGGGCATCCCCCTTAGCGGTACTGCACTTGGGTCCTTCCCAGCTTTCCCCCACAGCCACTTCCCTGCTGTGTTTTTTTGGCAGCATAAGAACTGCGGTACGGTATAGTAACTGCCTAGTACTATGGAACCCTCCCAGCCCCGTAGCCCGTGCAACGGTTTCAACGAACAACCAAACAGACTGTGGGAAATTTCGATGCCTGGTGTCCATCATGGTTTGTTTCCCCCCAAACTGATCCCATCTACACCCTCACAGCTCTCTCTGTGCCGTTCTTTCCTGGACCTATTTTTGAACTCTCAGCAGTCGGTCCCGAAGACTTGCCTGTGGTCACGAGAGAGCTGCGTCAGGCTTGTTTCTCATTCACACGCTCTCCCTTGGTCTGGCCTGGAGCGAATCCTATGATCTCAGTCAGTTGGCAGTGCCTTTCGCTTGCTGGATTAGCGCCAGGGTTGCACAGGCAGTTGGTACCCAGGCAATCGAGACGATCGATGATGAGCTGCGTAGTACTTTCCCCCTTCGCAAAAACGACACTGGTCCAGAGATAGAGCAGGGTCCATCCATCCCACCCATGCATTTCTGACAAGTCCAATGTGAATGCCTCGTCTCGAGAGCGTGTTGTCTTTACGCACATGACATCACCTCTCCAAAAGGCCCAATCTCAGCCAGCTAGTCATTCATTCATTCATTTCAGTTCACTTGAATTAGTTCAGTCAGTCACCTGTTCTTAGCGGACCGGAGCGACTCGGCTCGACTCGGCTCGACTTTGGGCCATCTCCCCCCCCCCCCCCCACTGCCATGGCGGCGGATGACTGTGCCGCCAACGTCTGGCCCTGTCCCTTTGTGCTGCGCTTGTGCCACCAACTCAACACAAGCAGCGGCGTAAACCCTCCGCCTTCCGCTGGTGCTATCTCCAGAAACCAGCGCAGAAAAGGCGGACCGGACATGGCAACACCACTTGCGATGGGGTACATCATAGCACAGGATCTGTGTCCAGGTTGTGGGCCATTGACAACCAATTCTCTCGCTTCGTCCGCACTGGGCTTCCTCGAACAGCGCATAACACGTAACCCGACTCCTCTTCTGCTGCTGGCATAGCAGTAATTAGCAGCAGCAGCAGTAGGTGTACGAATTACTGTCGCCGCGCGGGTGGGTGCCAGCTCAGGCCGAAGTCCCTGGGTCCCGAGTCCAGAGCCCAGTTGGTACCTTGATTGCTACAGCATGCCAAATAACCATAGTAAGTATGGTAGCATCTAGGACTAATTGTATGGGTACTCGCACTGAATTTCAGTCATATGCCTGCACCAACCGGCTACGGAGCCCCTGCCTGCATCCCTGGATCTCCAGCAACACAACAGAAGCAAGAGAGAAGTACCCACCAGCACCTGAGCCCTGGGTTCTGAAATTGAGCCCTGGTCCTAGTCTCCCATCGCGCCCCAGTGTCCTTTTGTCCTTCACCGGGTGAGTGGGGAGGGACACGCTGGTCCACACTTCTTGCTGCCAACAAAGTTCACAACTGTACCTTAGAGACAGCACGGGTCGGCAACGGCGGTGGACGGCAGGGCCGTGGAGGACATTGATCCAGAGTAATTTTTCCGCTTGTCTGTGCTTGCTTTCGCGTCACCTCTTCTCGTCTCTGCAGTTCTCCCGTCGCAGGCTGCTCGGAATGTAGAGGCGGACAGCGGCCGGTCCCCTGCCTGTCTGCCTGGTTGGCCTTACTGTACTACAAACTCAGGCGCCATCTTCCCCCCTGGCCGCTGAGCCCTTGTCATCGCTTCGTCGCCCTCTGTTCCCTGTTCAAGTCCACAGGCCCCCCGTCCCGGCAGAGTGCCTTGCCGCTGCCCGTTCCTCTGCTATACAGGCGGATGCCTGTGCGCCCAAGGTACGTACCGTGTACTGGGCGCATGTACTCCTTGGGGCTGGTACTTGATGTAAGGACAGGGAGCCTCCCTGCGCTTACTGCCATGTGCTTTCTCTGCGACACTGTGCAGGGCACCAGAGGTACATGGGGTACGGGCTTTGTGGGTGTGCTTTGGTACCTCCCCAGTTAGCCCATCATCTCGTCTCTAGGCTCTCGCTAGCTTCTCGCTGCCAGTGAGGAAGGGTGTGCGGCCACTGCGCTTAACTACCATAGTATCTACCTAGTAGTGCTGGTGCTTCTGAGAAGGAGAGGGGGGGTGGAGGTACCTATTTCCCCCCCCCCCTCCTTCTTTCTCTGCTGAGGCTGAGAGTGATCGAGCGCTCACTCTCTTCTCCAGCCCAGAGCCATAGCCATCCCGCAGGCCTTGCATGTTCAATTTTACCTTTCCTCCATACCCTATCGATGTTTCGGGAGCCTAAACTAGCTGAGCACCAACCTGGATCGCCTCTGCTCCACGATTTTGCTACTATTCTTGTCACCACTTTCACTCACTCACCTTAGCTGTTCGCTCCCATTCTTGCTCGTGCTTACAGTGGACCAACGCAGAGAAATGGAAGAGAGAAAGAAGAAGAGACAGGAAGAGAGAGGGAGAAAAGGCTCCATGTATTCGACACGCCAGCAGAGGGGGAAAAGATCATGATGCGAGCCATAGCTCTCAGTCCAGCACCCTCCAACGTTTGCCGTCTTTCCCAGCTGGCCAGCCCCTGGTCTTGGGGTTTTTCCTTCTTTTCTTTTTTTGTCATCTCTCTCGAGACGGATGTTGATCTTCTTGTCGCTTGTTTCCTCTTTTATCTGCTTTTGCCCTTTCACAAATCACCCCCCTCCCTCTGCCCCCGGACCAGACCGTTCGAATTAGAACCTAGGTGTGGACCCAAGTTCGAGGGAAGCCAGCCCAGAGAGACCCCAGATAGATACCTGGCGAGGGTTGAGAAGGTGGTGGGTCCTGTACAGAGTACATAGTACCAACAGATAGACCAGCGACAAGGGTATCCCCCCCCTTCTGTTGGTGGTACATAGGTACCACTCAACCAGAAGCAACACACCCCTCCTCGCCTGCGCTCGACTCTTCAGCTTCCAACATATATCAACGCGGACTCCTCTTCTTTTCCAAAACTCTGACCTCACCTTCTAGTCCATCAACTTCCAACTTCTCAGACTCAAGTCACCATTCATACATCTAGTCCGTCTTCTACACGACGACGAGTGGCATTCTGCACATCAACCTATTTTCACTTGCACACACACATACTCACTCACACTTACGAGTAACAACACGCTTGGAGCAGTACTGCCTTCCACCCACTGTCCTATAGTATCCACGCTGTCGTCATACATACTCCTCGCAGGACACAAATCCTCAAAATCAGCAACTATGAGTACTGCCGCTCTTCAATACGACCCTGGTTTCAACCACTTCAGCATGGGTGGCAGAACCTCCTTTGCCTGGCCTGGTATGTAAATTCACAGGCAGCCTGGCCGAGTCCCTGCACGCCGGGGTTTTCCATGTTTCTGTGTATATCTGTATCTAACTACGAAAGCAGACGTCGTCCTCGAGCCTACTCACAACACCTTTCCCGGCCAGGAGCTTGGCCCTTACGCGTCGGATTCCAGCCTCAGCCCCCCTCCTCAGCAGCGCTCCATGACCAACAGCCCGCCCAGAATGGCACCGGAGCAGCGTGAGCTCAAGAGGCAGCGAGACCAAGCCCGCCGCGACTCCAAGTTGTCAGCACGCCTGCGCAGGGCAGAGAGCCACTCTTCACAAGGAGCTCACTACGACATGGCATCACCACCTCATTCGGCCAACGGTGACTACACGACCGGCACCAGCAGCCTTCCCAGCATGCCCGTCTACACCACCGCCCCCTCCGATCTCTCCCTGCTCACCGAGCCTACGACACTCGCACCACAGCTGGTGCTACCTCCTTACTCGCCCCCCCTGCCATCGTCCAACTCTCTGCCGCTTCACTCGCCGCCTCTGCCGTCTTCTACCTCGACCGTCTTCCCGAGCCCTTACCAGCCACCGGCTTATCTACCAGAGTACCCATACACTCCCTCCTCGAGCTCCAGCGTCTCGTCGCATTACGGGTAAGTTTGTGTCGCAGTACCCCCCCCCCCCACACACAAAGGGATTCTAGAGATCCTATTTCAAAGAGAGAGCTCAGGCAGCTAATGATCAATGATAGACCTATGTCGCACGAGCCACCCATGATGTATTCAATGCCTTCCATAATGCAGCCTGGCAGCGCGCCACACCACCACGCTGATGGACCTTCGGCTGTCCGTGTTGTGCAGAGCAGGCCCAAGCCTCAGTGCTGGGAGCACGGCTGCAACGGACGCCAGTTCTCTACATTCAGCAACCTTCTGCGGCACCAGCGCGAGAAGTCTGGCCAGGCCGCCAAGGCCACCTGCCCAGACTGCGGTGCCGAGTTCACCAGGACCACAGCACGAAATGGACACCTGCTTCACCAGAAGTGCAAGACGAAGAGGCAAGGGTCGACCAGCAGCAACTGAAGAAGAAGAAAAAGAAAATCGAAAGAGAGAAAAAAAAAAAAAGAAAGAAAGAGTGACACGATATATTGCACAATTTTGGAATTCAAGATACCACGGTTGGCCGAAGAAACAGCTCCCGAGACGACACTTCACCTTCCCATAGCTTCAACTTTGATTCTATGGGAATATGTTTATATAAACGACCGCCACCCTGCTCTGGACTATTTCTCCTCCTTTTCCCTCTTCGTCCGCTTCGTCCTTGTATTGTCGAAAAGGGAGGAACCTTATAGGGTGTCATAACATAAGGGACGGGCGGCGCGGATTTTAAAGGCCACGGCTTGTTCTGATATTATGGTTATTATTTTGTTTATATTATTCTTCTATCTTGTTTTATCTTGGGCACGCAATTTTACAGGTCTTTCGAGACCCATCATTTTTTCCCATTCAGTTCCCTCACCAGGACCATCCTCGGCGTGAGAGTTCAAAGTTTGCCTAGACTGAAACATGAGTCTTCCAAGAGACGGAGTATTGAGGAAAAGGAGTTGGGTTGCTACCATAGTTGCGACAAAGTTCGGCAGTATGATTGGATTGGTTCTGGAGGGTGGTGGCATCAACAGAAAGATTCTTTTCTCTCAAGTTTTCAGGCTTGCTTCTCGGGATGACGAAGGAGCATTTTGACGCTGTACTTAATAAGCTATGGAATCACTTTTGCCACGTCAAAGGGCAAAATTCACATTTATGCCACCGCTCCGTTCGTATTGCAGAATCATCTCGTGACCAGCGGCAAACTATAAATTCAGGTATTACACGAGCATTACGTTCTCTCCCGATAATACGACCACAACCCAGGAGAAGCTCTTGACCACCAACTGAAGGCCTAGGTTTTTCAGCTTTGCCCTGTGATATTGGAACAGACTATAAACAATGATTCTTGTAAATGAAAATGCAATGAACCAGATCCCACTTCGTTTCTGTTCTCGCACATTCACCCCTCACCCAGAACCATAAAAAATAAACACCATAAAAAAAAACCAAAAAAAAACCCACCAAGAAACTACTCCGTCGGCGCAGGGACATCTTGCTGTCCGGATTCCCGCACGGAATACCGTGTCTCCGTACAAGTCCTTATCCCGACCCTGGAGACCACGGACTCGGTCGGAATGAGTGAGTGTGAGTGTGAGTATGTGAGAGTGTACAAGCTCTTGATCCTTCCCAAAAAGCCATGTGGACTGTGGATTCGGCCATTCCACACCCTCGGACCCGACTCCGTCGTAACCGCGCCCACCCCGCTCCCTTCCCCCCCCCTTCCCTCACCCTCCCTTCCCCCACCGCCGGGTCCTTCGCGACCACCAGCATGTAACCTATCTTGATGTACAAAACCTGGGTTGCAGCAAGGCAAGAGGGTGGTATCGGTTGTGGTATTACAAGCGCGCTTCTCGAAGCCCGCAGTGCTTTCTTGGTTTTTTTTCCCTTCCTCTCTTCCGGTTCATCCTTTTTTTTCTTCTTCCTTTCCTTGGAAGGGTATTAGTCAGCGTGATTTGCCTTCCTGCCACCATTCTACAACAATCTCCAATCACATCAAATTCATCCGTGCCGAAGATTACAGTGAGGCTGTAACCCGAAGCGACGTTGCTATGATTTGTCCTTGATGATGACCATTCATTTCCCATCATTTGTCTTTTTCTGGCTTCTCCTGCTTTCTTTCTCATGCGCTCACACACGGAGCCCTGGAGTGTTGATTGGCTCTGCACTGCATCATCCAATTCCTTGTTAAGAAATAAGAGGGAGGGGGGGGGAGGTTGTATTAGCGACGGCCGAACCCGGCCACCGGGGGGGGGGGGTGGACGAAGGTAACAAGCGCACGGCGCAGCATCGTTGATGATGATCAAGATTTAGACGCATGTTTCGTCGTGACTAGCAGGGGGGATGGGATAGAGGGGGAAAGGAGGGTACAAGAGAGCTCGACTTGGCTCCTCCCTCCCCCCTCCCCCCTTGTTGCCGTGGGTGGCGAGCTAGCCGACGTGCATGTCACACAACAACCGCAAAGACCTATTCTGTAGGTGTGGGCTCGTCTGTCCGCGCCGCAGCTTGTAACGCACACTGCAGGTGGGGTTGCAGCTCACCATGCATGCTCTCTCACACATGCCCACTCACACACACTTACACACACACACACATGTACACACATTAACCCCCCCCTACATACCAATCCTTGGTACCCATAATAGCTACCATGCTATGTCATACTACACAAAGGACCCTGTCGACCCGCTACCGTATGACTGCAGGAGAACCAAACGCAAGCAGGGGAGGATGACGAGGGGGGAGAGGAAGAGAGAGAGAGAGAGAGAGATAGAGAGTGAGTGAGAGTGGGAGTAAGAGGGTAGCATCCCACCAGATTTCCCACGTGTCCAGCGTCTGATTCTCGAGATTTGCCTGGCCTGCATAGTCTGGGCTGCTGGTCCGCTGGGGGTAGAATCCTCCCGCTCAACGGCGGCGGGGCAGGGATGGGAGGCAGCAGACCAGGCCGTGCCAGGCCAGGCCAGGCCAACCCAACTGCGTAATTCTGTTTTGTAGACTCTCTCTCTCTCTTCTCTTGTTATTCTTTATTTTGGTCCTTTTTTTTTCTATTCCTTGTTTTCAACCCCCTCAGGCAAGGTTGGGGGACGAGGATGAGGAGATGATGGAGAGGGCTGCTGGAAACGAGTGACACCTCCACCTCACTGTGGTTGTGTGTGTGTGTGTGTGTGTGTGTGTGTGTGTGACTGCCTTTTCATGTTACTGGGCCGCTTCCGTAACAAGTGCCACCCCCTTCCAAGATGGTGTTGTCGTCAAAAGTATACCATAGGAATGCGGTGCAGGGTCCGGTGATCTGAACGACGATCGCCGACCTCCTGCTCTTCCTTACTGGTCTGGCCCCAGTGCCCACCCCCACGCCGTGTGCAATGGGCTGCCCCAGAAGCTGGGTCTAACTCTGGCCTCTGATTGGACCGTCTGATGAAATAAATGATGATATCGTGAGCAGCCAGGTGACAAAACAACAAAACTAATACGTTGACCAACCCAAAAGGACGCAAGCCTCACCCGGTTTCCCGTCTTGCCGTTTTCGAAAAAAACGAGAGAGAGAGAGAGAGGAAGACAGCACAAACGCTGACAAGACTGTGCATATACGCACCAATAGTGAATAAATGCTGTGATATAGTACATCCAAACCAGCACCCTGCAGGTATCTTTCTCTTTCCTCCCCCCCCCCCCTCCCTCACTACACTACCACACTTGCCTCTGGTTCAGGTGGGGCCAACACGAGGCATGACATGACATGACATGACGGAAGCCAAGTAAGATTCTGTGCCGCAATAGTTGAAAAGGTAACTGCTGTAGGTAGTTGGGAAAACGGTAAAACGGGCAAAGTGTCACGCACGGCTGTCAACGCAGCCAGCCGGAAGTGCGCAGGCGAGCAAAAGAAGACACCAACCACATCCGCCCTCCCCCCCCCTTGCAAAGCATTCCCCTCCTTGAGACATTGGTCCCGCTGTGCCTTGGATCCTTCGCCTCAACTTCCCACGTGGTAAGACCATTTTAGGGGACTTTTTTCTTCTCTCCCTTCACCAATTCGAGCACACCCCCCTCCCCTTCACCGTCCCGCCGCTGACAACTACCTGCCAAGTGCGGGAAGGAAGCAAGTCCGGCATTTTTTTTCTTCTTTCTTTCATGTGTTCTCGGGTTTTCTTTCTGTTGGAGGAGGGGCGGGAGGAGGGTTTGAGGTTTCATTTCTCGAGAGGTCTAAGAAAAGAGGATATGACGGGGTACATTTTACGGGGGAAAATAGGAAGAAGAAGAGAAAGAAGAAGAAAAAAGAAGCCCAGAAGGTAAGTTGAGTGCACTAGAGTAAACACAAGGGTGTGACGTGCTCGGCTCGATAACCACATCAATTAGAGGTGGTGGACTCATCATTTGTTCAGCCCCAGTGTCCATAAGCCGGTCATCAAAACGTCAGACCGATCGCCGACCACCATCGATATCACAGGCTGGCGCAGACCGCTCCGTAAGTCGCCGAGTGGGGAAAAGGGGAGAGTGAGTCCCCCCAATGGACGTCAGCTTTAGCAAAACTACGTATATTGGCGCTTGTAATAATCAAGGGTGTGTAATTTAGACGCAGGGTGCCCAGAGGGGGGAAAAAAAGATGGGGGGGGGGGGAAAAGAGAAAAAAAAAGGCAGCAGAACATGAGATGAATCCAGTGACATCTGAAAGAGACAGGGAAAGCATTTACCATGTGAATGTACCTTACGATTGGCCAGTGGTGCAAAGGTGATTATTTTCACCCAAAAGATCATGAGAGCAAGTGAGCGGGCAAAAGCCAATATCAAAAGAACTGCATGTTTGGAAGGGGGGGGGGTGGTCATGCATGCATCGACCGAAAGGCGTATAAGACGGCGTATGAGAGGCTTTTCAGTAGCGGTCGCACCAGGCTGTCCCTAGTAGTGCAATGGGCAAAACCGCCGGGCTGGGCGGGCGACCCGCCGCCAACTCTTTAGTGTGTCTCACTCGCCTGGGCTTCTGATCGATCAACACTTGTGGTTTTTCAGGGCAGGCTACAGAACAGGCGAGCTTGGCAAGGCAGCCCTTCTCACCTTCTCACATGTCCCACGTCACTTGCTTAGTTTACTTGCTCTCACCAGCATTATCCATACTAGGTAACCCTCGAGACAACACTGTCCAGCCAAGGGAGGAGAAGGAGAAGGGGCTTAGTTTTTTTTTGGGGGGGGGGGCGCCGGCGAAATTGGCTACGAGAGGGGCAATGATGACTAGGGGCCGCCTTCGACGTCAGTGTCGAAAGATGTTTTGCTGCTCGTGTCGGGTCGCAATCCTTGCCTAATTCGAAGGTATGCGAAGCTGCAAAGAGTGGAAAAGAAAAGAAAGAAAAAAAATGTGGACCAGGTGGCATCGCATTTCGTCAGCGCGTGCTCGAAAATACTTCCAATTCTGGCTTACACCGTCTCGTGTGTTGATTTTGTTCTGGTAGCTTGATTCCACAAGGCTGCGCTGTCAGCACAGCCGCAGCGAGAAGAGGAAACAAAAGAAGAAGATAGAAGGAGAATGGGGGACGGTGATCACTCTCCTCTCTGCTATCTTTTTTCTTTCCCCCTTCCGGTTGGTCTTTTGATCATCCGTTCTGAGCAGCCTCTGGAATCAACAAGACGAAGTGCTGACACCTGATGCACCACCCTCACAAAACCAAGTAAACCAAAAGGCAGAAATGGGAGAAAAAAAAGTAGCACTTTGTTCGTCGTGAATGAATGAATGAATGAATGCATGCATGCATGATGAAAGGGCCACAAACGGCGGGCGTGGCCCCCTCAACTTCCATCACACGCAGAGATCGGCCGCAGCTCGGTGAGACGGTTGGCAACGGCTGGCCCAGAGCAACATCGTCCACGCCCCTAGCCCCGAGGTGAGTGAGGTGCTAAGAGCCACCCCCCCCCCCCCGGGCCCCAGCTGACCGACCCCCTTCCCAGGTTCTTTGATCACTAGCTAGCAGGTCGCTATTCGATGATGACAACCCCATCTCGTCTCGTTCTTTCCTCTTGTCACATCGACGAGAAAATGGCCTGGTCTAATCTGGGCATTATGGGGCGAGCGGGCGGGCGGCGGGGTGGGCGTTGTGCCTTTGTACTCTGGTACGACGTTAGTTGGTGGCTAGTTCAGCCGTTAGAGAACAGTGACAACGGCGGTTGGCAAGGCACTCCTCGTCCTCTCTTCGTCGTCCTCTCTCTCTTTCCCCTTCCCGTCACAGAATGAAATGTCATTGGTCGCGTCGCTTAGAGACTTGACAGCCCGCACCCCCTTATCCTGGATAGCTTCTCTGGGGGGGGGAGGGGTCCCCTGGCCACGCCCAGCTACTGTAGCACTACTACCACCACCAAGGGATTACCAGCGTTGCATTTGACCCAGAGCCGAGCAGAAGGAGCAAGAGAGACAGAGCCCTATGCCGACACCCAGTGATCATCGGTGGTGCGTGCCCCTCACCG
The DNA here is from genome assembly GCA_014851275.1 of Cryphonectria japonica. Classification (NCBI taxonomy): domain Eukaryota; kingdom Fungi; phylum Ascomycota; class Sordariomycetes; order Diaporthales; family Cryphonectriaceae; genus Cryphonectria; species Cryphonectria japonica. Next base: position 159,254 of record JACWTT010000049.1, read on the forward strand.
CAAGCGCAAGATCATTCCATATGGGCTACGCGGCTTCTATTTCCGTCAAAAGTCAGCCTTACTGTGGGCCCTGAAAACCTTTTGGAAAGACCTGCTACACGAGACTAGTGATACCCTCCCAGAAGATGTGCTCGAGTGATTGGGCTTGGTTTTGCCCCCCTCGAGAGATCATTTTACGCTTAGTTCAAGGTTGTTGTTCTTCTTTGGACCGACTGCGCCCCCTCTCCAGTTTCTCTGACACCACCCCCCCCCAAATGTTCCATGATTCCAGTCCCAGTCAGGCTCAGTCATGGTGTATTTTTCTATTCGGTAAGAGGGCCGAAGCCATCGAGCGAGGCGATTGCGAGCCAGGCGATGGGCGAGAGGCGTGGTGGGTCTGTGTGAGAGAGGAAGAAAACGTGGTGTTACCGGATGCAGCGGGTCACTTCCCCATGGTTGACCGGTCGGGGCAGGACCCAGCAATACAAGCACAACAACACAGTGTCGTTGGTTGCTGCGTGGCTGCATTGTATCAGGCCAGCAGGGACGGCACTTTTCCTGCAAAAACCCGCCCGCCGGCCGCGCGCGCAGGGTTCGTCAATCAGCCCAGAGTGCTGGGCCCTCTTCCATTCCAATCCCAGTCCACCCCGACAATTGTCTCCCCCCCCCCCTTGTGTGTGATGAAGCAAGGTTCACAAAACGACATGCACATTCCATATCGAGTCATAGTAGTCGTTGGCGTCTGGACAGCGTCCCCCACTGTGGTCTCACGATCGGAACTCGCGTTCGATGCCCGCTCAGCCTGTGGGCCCCAACATCCCCCACCCTTTACTCTAGGAAAAGAGAAACATGGGACACCCGCCCAGCGCATCTATTATATGAACCCTTGACCATGGTACCGTGGTCTCTCGCCCAGAGAAGGTAGGCAGGCAACAAGGGGGAAATTCCTCGACCACACATTAGTGCTACACAGGAAAGCGGTGGTTCTTATTATAGCAGCCTCGCAGTGCAGACGAGCCCGACAGACAGACAGACAGACAGACAAACAGGCAGACAGATAGACAAACCGCGCTTCGTTGTTTTTGCGCGGAAGGCTTTCCGCCGAATGAATAAACTCCACTGAAGAATGCGGAGAAGTGGAGTCTGGTGCGCGTACGGTGTCCCAACGGAATGGTCCGTAGGCAGGTTCTCCCCCCGTCCCAGTTCAGCGGGCTGGGTTTCCTCTTGTTGCATGTGCACAACAGGGGCTTCATTGGCTGAAGCCGGGGGCGGGCAGGGGCACCGACGGCCTGGGAAAGGCCCTGCAACTAACTGTCTCCCAGTTTAGGCCCATAAGGCCAGACAGGGATGAGCCGTGTAAATACTGTATACGGCACGGTGCCCTTCCAAACCTCGATGGCCTTCTGTACAACCAGGATCCGTCTGACTGGGAAGGGGCAAGGTTAAGAGAGAGAGAAGATGAAGAGCCCTGTCATCCCCCCCCAGCCATCAAATCCCGACGGGCTTTGACACTAAACATCGTCTGATCAGTGGACCACCAACCAACCTATGGTGATCCTGGTCGTCCTACAGACCTCATGGTAGTACTAGATTTCGATTGCCCTTGCCCTTGCCCGTGCCCTTGCCCTGCGTGCTGGGCAACAGCACAAAGACCCCTTCTAAGGCGGAAAGCCAGGGGGCCGCAACTCATTTCTCAGCATCTGCTGTCAGCACCTTATGTGATTCCCCTGGTTGACTGACTATTGCCAAGGGCCTGGTTTAGTATCAAAAGCAAAATTAGGTCTGGCCCGCCCCTTGAGGTTACCAAAAAGAACGATCCACTGGTGTAAAAAAGAGTAGAGAGACAGAAAGAGAGAGTACCACAGTAGAGCGCTTGTGGTGGGGGGGGAACAGCGCGGGCGCACTTGCGCCTGCCCCCGGGCTGCCCCAGGGCCCTGGTGCCCATTTCTGCTCCCGCTTTTTCTCGCCAGGGGAGCAAAAGGACCCCTGGAGGTGCAGTCAACTCTCTCGACTAGCGGACCACCAGCCGAAATTACAAGACAGCCTGTTAGGCGGGGTGGCCCGTACGGAAACAAAAAAAAAAAAAAAAAAAAGAAAACAGATAGGCGGAGACCTGCCGAGCAAGTGCTATCCCCTCCTCCCCCCCCGCCCCTCCGGGCCAACAAGCCCAAGCCTGTGAATGTTCAGGAGCGGTAGCCGTTCGTACCTGGGCCTGTTGCGGGCTTGTTTTTTTCTTTCTTTCTTTCTGTCCAGCAGAAACTAGGCGAGACCCTTGGGAGTAGCCCTGTGCACGCATGATCAACGACGGGGATGGGAGACCTCGCTTATGCAAGCTTCAATACCGACTTTGAAGGCTGCTGACAAAAACCCAGATGTGATTCTGCTTTGGTCCCGCACGACGTATGTTATGGTACACACGGCATGTACTATGTATGCTCTGACTGTGTCCCAGTCGACAAGGGGGATTTCGGAATATCCGACAATTTGACGACTTGGATAGGTTCTCAGTGCAATAGCCACAAAGTGACCACGGAGTAGTTACACTTGCCTGGGCTGGGTATTTCAGATTAGTCGAGCAGCAGTATGACCTCGGCTGGAGGTGGTGCCTGGCCCTTCGGATACCTCGCTAGAGCATATAGAATGACCATATCAAACTTGACAGGACTACTTGCCGCCCCCAAGTCGCAGCTTGCATGGCCAAGGAGCCAAGTGTCGCAAGGTGATGTCTACAGAGGTCTGGAGCAGCAAAATGAGGCCTGACTCTGTGCAGAGCATTGCATCACTTGGAAGCTGGGAGAATCCATCGTATGTACTAAGCAGCCTAGACCAGATAGGCCGCTTCCTGCCCCCACCCTTCCTGTAGATGCCACCAGCACCGGACCTTTGGGAACCAGCACCATGTGCGGTGGCAATCGACGCCTTGTCCAACTCTGAGTAGCCCAAACAGAGCCGAGATGATCTGACTGCTTTGTGCCTTGCCATATTTAATGCGGCAGTAGACAGTGTCATGCTTGACCCCCCGCCGCCGCCGCCACCACCGCCACCACCACAACGACAATCTTCCATATACTACGTCCTTGCTCGAGAATATTCCACCTGCGAAGGCCTCTGCTACGTAGTAGCTGGACCGGTGTATTCATCTCGGTAAACCAATCCTGAGAGAACGACGTGCATATAGCTGTGGTGTGTTCTGAATACCTAGCGTCGACTTACCGTACTAAGATCACTGGGACTTGACTGGGCGGCAATGCGGGCTGAGGTCCCAGCCCGTCTTCTGAGCCCTTTCCCCCCGTGGGTCCCTGCCGTAGGACCTGTGTCCAGCCTCGTTTCACACGCGTTCAGGGAGGGACCGAGCCGTCGATCTCATACAGGATCGAGAAGACATGTCGGTACTAGCGAAGAAGAACAGCTGATCCAGGAGAGGGGGTGGCAATCCGCGGGAGGATGTCGCCGAGATACGGCGGGTTCTCGATCCCGCTGGGGAAAACCGTCGGACCAAAAACCACACCCATAACCAGCACTTTCTTCGTCGTACGTTCACGGCTTGAACTAGACGCTTCATCCCTTAAGAACGGCCAGTTCTTACATCCGGTGTCGGACCGAGAGTGGTCACGCTATGCTTGGCCCACACTCGACGAGGAGATGGCTGAATCCGCGTGTGGCCTCCCGACGACGTGTATGGCTGATGGCCCTTCAGTCAGCGAGCATGCCATGTGCTGAAGAGAGCAGAGAGGGAGAGTGAGGGAGAGGAGAGAGAAAGTGGCTTGGCTGCTAGCAACAAAGGTGTGCCGCGTCCCGTTACGCAAGGAACCTGACACGGCAGTATGGCAGGAGTAAGGGGTCGCGGGAAGGATCTGCCGTGCATTGCATACACACACGATGAAGAAGTCATCGTCTCGGCCCCAGGCAGGAAGAAGACTGTGGACCTTGGGCCTGGTCTTTGATGGTTGTGTCTCCCTCTCCCCCTCCTCTGAGGACGAGACGTCCTCTCAGGTGTCGACCGTCGGGGGAATACACGCAGCGAGTCAGGTAAAGTTGGTGTGTTGGTTTTTGATGGTGTGTTGAGCGCGGGAGGGTGTGTGCGTGAGAGTGTGGATGCATTTCCGTGACCAAATCAGCCCAGGATGCGGGCACCTCGAGTGCCCGGCTGACCACACCAGACTCCACCCCACCCTTCTCGTCCCTTGATCCTATATACGACGTCGAGCTTGCCACGTTGCGTAGGATTCAGCGCCGGTGTGGAAGAGAGGGGGACAGGTCGAAAGGAGATGGTGGGAGCTGTCATGGGCGTTGGGTGCGTCGCAGCACGCGTTGCTGGAGAGCTTGGAGAGGAGAAAGGTGTGGTCAAAACCAAGGTCCGATTTCTATGGAGACGGCGCTTAGAGCACGGACCTTATACGCACACCAGGCTAGAACAAGCGCCAGCCTATAGACGCACGGGCCGTTTCGTGGCCCTGTCAACCACCTTCCCCGATATTCAATATCAACATCACCAAACCAACAGCCAAAACAGGACATCACGACCAAGGTACCGGCATCAGCACCAGCATCAGCACCAGCTCTAGCTTCATGAGCACCACACCTGGCACACCAAGCAGCGAACGCACAGCAGAGAGTTTTTCCCTCCCCTTTTGCTTTCGTCCACAGGTTACATCACACCCACAGAACGTTGCCACCGGATTGCCCTACGCCGCTCAGACGCGCCGTCGAGTTTGGCCTTGTGTCCACTCTTCGCCTCACGCCACGGCTGATAATGCCGGAGGAGGGACAGCCCCACCACAAGTTCAAAGATTGCAGGCATAAACGTCGACCTTGAAGGAACAGGAACCAGACCTTTCGTGCATTTGCACCTGCGACTCGGGTTTCAAGCCCTCGTGGCTCGCAAATAGACCTAGACGAGAGAGAGAGAGAGAGCACCCATGGCTGCCGAGGTGGCTCTGACGTCTCAGGGGAGGGCGAGGCGACGCCGTGTGTTCCACTCTGTCTTTTCCAAAAATCACCCTCTTTCAGCTTCGACGCCGCCATTCCAGTCCATCCAGTCACAGTCAGCGCAGTCGCAGTCCCAGCCGCGCTCCAGAACAGCCAACGGTCAGGGTCACATTATTGTCGGACACCAATTTCCCGAGGTGTCCACGTATTCCCCCAGTGCAGCGACGTCCTTCTGGACTGCATCCCCTCTGTCACAGCCAATCTTCGGCAGGGGCACGCTATCAGCTGAAGATGAGACGGGCCAGCTAGCTACGGCCTGGGCCATTGTCACCTCGACGCTAGATCTTTCCTCTGGTGTGCCACTGCGAGAGCCTGACGAGGCACCCCCCTCCACCCCTGAGCTCCAATTCGCGTCCCAGGCCCAGGAGGATGAGTTCAATCTTGCGCTTGCCAAGGTCATCCAGGCTGGACAATTGGACCATGGATCTGGCGATCCCTACGACGTCCTGGCCTGGCATAGCCATCAAGTGAGGGCACACTTCATCGACCATGAACATCGCTATCTCGCTAGGGCGTGCCGGCGAGCTGCTGTTCATGGCGAGGATGGTGCTGAGGATGTGATGGAAGGCGCCCCTATGGCTGCCCTTCAGAAGACTGCACAGCACTTGCAGTCGACCTTTCGGCAGTACTTCGCCCGCCTGTTCCTGATACTTCGGGCTATTGAGCAGGGTAATAGCCCAGGGGATCCAAATGCTACGTCAGATGCCATCATTACACGCTTCACGCACGATCTCCATGCTTTAGTCGCCGATGCTGCAGCTCCCATATTGCCAGTCATGCGCTCAGTCTTTGATCCTCTCATAGAAGAGACACTGCAGATGCCCAAGGCAGGGACGAAAACCAAGTCTGCACGTCAGTCGTCCATGTCTGGAAGCATCGGAGGTGGGGACACACGAGAGCGTCTCCTTCGGCTTGTCGAGGCTCTGAACCAGGTCGGGATGGCTGGTGAGAGCTTCCAGGTGTTGTTTGCCGAGATTATGGACAAGAAGATGAGCGAGTACGTTCACCAGTCGTATGCCCGTGTCTGGAGAAGCCCCTCAAAATTCGAGAGCGGCGGCCGCGGGATGAATAGGGAGGCCATCAGAACTCTGGGCCTCTCCCAGGCGTCATGGTGCATTCTGTCCCTCTGCAATTGGATAGAGAATTCCTTTGCCCGTCTGGCATTGGAGGTGCTAAGTCGCGTGAAAAAGGCGAGCACGAAGCCAAAGATTGTGTCCCTGGCCGATGTACAGCAGTGGAAAGAGATAGGGATCGGACGTATCGCTGCTTTGAGGATCTCGGAGCTCTTCGACATCGTGCTTGCGTGGCCGGCAAGCAAGGGAGCACTCGATGACCTCAAGGCCAGCGTTACGACCCCTCAGCGGCGCTGGCAACTGACGGAGGCCTTTTCATCCGCGCTCCAGAACCGCCTGCTGCACCCGGCGCGGTCTACGTTGGACATATTGCGGGTCTACATCTCCATGATTCGCGCTTTCCATGCTCTCGACCACTCCAAGGTCCTCCTGAGCCGCGTGGTCCCATCCCTCCAGCTTTACCTCGTTCAGAGAGAGGATGCCGTCCGTATTGTGGTCACGGGTCTACTCGCGAGCCCAGAGGAGGTCGAGGCGGCGGAGAAGTCATCCTTCCGTTCTCCTTCTGATGGTGATGCAAGGAAGAAACTAGTCGAGCTTGCCGTGCTTCTCAATGATCCGGATCAGCAGCGACGAACGGACGTTGACGAGGACGACCTGGACTGGGACGATATGAATTGGGTCCCGGATCCTGTGGATGCAGGTATCAATTACAGACGTCCCAAGTCCGAGGATGTCATCGGCACTCTCATCAGCACGCTTGGGTCTGAAGAGGTCTTCATCAAGGAGTTCCAGAACATCATTTCTGAGCACCTCTTGTCCAACCAGACAGAGTTTGCACAGGAGCAGCGGGTACTTGATCTCCTGCAGAAGCGCTTCAGTGAATCGGCACTGCAGAACTGCGAGGTGATGATCAAGGACATTTACGACTCGCGAAAAGTTGACTCGCGAATCCGCAGGGTCCAGCTGGGCCAGCCACCGCAGCCTGCAAGGACTTTTGGAATGCCGGCCACCCCGTCCACATACATGGACATGGGGAGGCAGCTCGACGTGGACGAAGCGGAGCAAGGGCAGGTGCCATACCACGCGCGCATTCTATCCCGCCTGTACTGGCCCGACATTGTGCAGGAGACGTTTAACCTGCCACGACCTGTCGCGCAGCAGCAAGGGAAGTACGAGGCCGGGTACGAACGCCTCAAGACCTCACGAAAGCTCACCTGGCTGCATCAGCTCGGCCAGGCTACAGTTGAGCTAGAACTGGAGGACCGCACCATTAACGTCGAGTGCAAGACCTTTGAGGCAGCTGTCATTTACGCGTTCCAGGACGGCGAAGGAGATCAAGAAGCGGAAGGACGTGGGACCAGCGGCCCAGCGCGCCGCACCGTCCAGGAGCTCCAGGAGATACTCGAGATGGACGAGGAGCTGGTGCTCCAGGCGCTTGAGACCTGGGAGCTGGAAGGGGTCATCGCCCGATATTCCACCTCACCCGATACATACATCGTGCTGGAACGGAAGGACTCGCCGTTGACTAGACCAGAGCTTCATCCTTCGGCATCAGCACCGGCAGCGCTGGAAGGGGAACACCAGGTAGCGGGAATGCCGCCTAAGCCTTCTGGTGTGAAGCGGGCGGGTACGACCAGCGCGATGGACGCCAAGGAGAACGAGAGGAGGGCCATGTACTGGCAGTTCATCGTGGGCATGCTGACAAACTCGATGCCTATGATGCCGCTCGGCCAGATGGCCATGATGATGAGGACGTTGATCCCCGATGGTTTCTCCTGGAGTGACCAGGAACTGCAGGAGTTCCTGGCGGAGAAGGTGGAATCGGGAGAGCTGCAGCTTGTGGGCGCGAAATACAAGCTGGCCAAGAAATGAAGTGACCACGTTCGGCATTTTGGTCGCGGCATCGGAAACTGAGGAGCGTCGCATTGCTAAATGTTTTGTTGAGGGCGCATCGAGATACCCCCAGGAGCACAATTGCTACCTAGCCGAGTGCTTCTTTTGCTTACCAAAACCAAAAACGGGCCATCACAATCAGGCTTGTCGCGGCGACCTTGTCGCGACACTATGTAGTAAAGTAAAAGCATTACCGCTACTCCATCAAGTATGTATGATGGTACTATTTTGTTCCACATCCCGCCTCTCCCACCCCGGATTTCGGAGTACTGCCCATTGCGAACGTGAAACAAGGAATTGTCATGGAAATCGTCATGGCAATTTGGGTGACTGAGCATGGGAATCTTGGTTTTTCTGTTGGGGACGCACCTCGTTGGCAGAGGAAAAACACCACCTGCCCAAAATGTCAACCGTCTCCGTTCCGCAGCCAACCAGCCCCTGAGCCAACAGACCTCGGTGCACAGTAGGCTTTTTCCCCCATCCCCGGTACTGCGTTCCATCTGGAATGGAAGAGGGAAAGTGGGCCCCCGGGCCCCCGAAGATCGAGCGATCACCACCGTGATTCTTGATGATGGTTTCCATGTCCATGACACCGTCATCGCGAGCGCATGGCGGGGCCGGGCTGCCCTCCCTCTACTAATGCACTATGAACGTCGTCCTCTTCACGCGCTGGATACCCGATTCAGCAACCTTTACCGCAGCAGTAAGAGAGAAATACAGAGGGTGAGAGGGTCGAGAAAAGGGTTGAAAAGGTTCGAAAGGGAAGGTCGTGGCCGGATCGGCTGGCTTTGTTGTCTACATGGTTCCTCTTTTTTCCCCCCCCTTGTGTCTTGCTTTTTCTTCATCTCCTCCTCTCTCTCTCTCTCCCTACTTGGATACCGGGGCGACGCGGGAGGACGGAACGGAGGGGGAGGGGACGCTTATTCGAAGCGAATGCGAGAAACGTTTGTGAGTTGAGGACGGCTCACCGAGACAGCCAGATTTGTGGGCTGATCGCGATGATCGCGATGACGGCCTCGGTAGATTGTGGCCTGCCCGAGGAGGAGGAGGAGAGATATTTAAGAAGGGAAGGCTGCGACGGCAGCGAAGAGAAGGATAGCGAGAGAGTCACACAAGAGTTATCGCTTGGGACAGTCCTCACCCGTTCATCATCACCATTTTCTGGCAGTATTAGCTGTTAGCCTGATATTCTTGCACGAAAAAAACAACAACAAAAAACCCCCCGCAAAAAAGCTCCCAAAATCCAGACAAACAATCGAAAATGCATTCCGCGTCGATCCTCACATCTGCACTGTCGCTGGCTGTGGCCGTCTCGGCTTCGTCTGTGGCTCCCAGGGCCACTACATCCAACGGGACGAATGTCGTCTCTGCCAACTGGGACGGGTAAGAAAACCAAAGAGAAAACGAAGACATCTATCCCTCTCCATCAAAAAGCCCACTACTACCACCTACCACATTCTTTCAATACAAACCTAGCTAACCCTCGTCTTTTTTTTCTCTCTCTCTTCTTCAACAGCGAGTGCTTCTACCCCATCTCGGACTCGTCCTTCGATATCGACACCTACCTGGGCGTCTGGTACCAGGTCGCGGGCTACACGGCCATCTTCGACGCAGGCTGCAAGTGCATCACCGCCAACTACACGCTCAACGCCAACGGCACCGTCAACGTTGTCAACCAGTGCCAGGAGCTGGGCCTGCCCATCAGCATCGAGGGGACGGCGACTGCTGCCGACACGGCCTATGGCGATGCTGGTGTCTTTGTGGTGACGCTGGAAGGGTTCGGCGATGTCTGCCCTGGGCCCAACTACATTGTTCAGGGTGAGTGTAATAAGCAGTCTAGCTTGGTGCTGAAGTACCCCCAAGCAGGCAAAAGCAGGAGAAAACATCAACTGTTTTTTCTTTCTTCTTCTTCTCCCTCTTCTCCATTCTTTATTTTCTAACGACTTCTCTGTTTAGAATACGTGGTGGATGACTATGCCATCGTGCAGTCTCCCGACTTTTCGACACTGTTTGTGCTCAGCCGCGAGCAGAATTTGACGACCGCTGAGATCGATGTGAGTTCTATCCTCTTTCCTCCCCAGGCCCCTGTTGTTATCATTCCTCAATGAAAAGAAGAAAAAAAGATGGATAGGCATGCAACATGCTGACCAAGCCGGCGTGGCATTTGCATACTAGACTCTGGTGGCACGTGCAGTGGCTCTGGGCTCAGACGAGGCTCTGATTGTGACGGACAGCCAGTCTGGATGTCTTTACACCTAAAGACAGCCATTATTTTGGGGACTTATTTTGATGAGTGATGAGATATGAGATTGGCACCCATAGCCTATAGTTTCAGATTTCAGATAGTGGGAGAGAAAAAGGAGAGAAAATTCATTCGAAATCGTATTGTGTGCCAATGTTGGAGGCTCAAGATGCACACATGTGACGTCACCCACTGCACACACATGCAGCAGGTGCAGCCAAGAACTGCCCATATTCTTGCTTTGGATGGACAAGGTTGCAGATAGGTCGTCATGGCGCCCAAGTTTCAATTTACCAAGGTTTTCAAAGTTTCATAGTGGGCGTCTGTGTATCTACTCTGGTGCGGTCTGCCTCTATGTTTTTGGCGGCCTCTGCTGTGATATTGCGTGTAAACAGGTCATCCTTGATTGTATGTTAGTACGTGCCTATATTGTCTTCCTTTCTCCTTCTCCTTCTCTCTCTGCCTGTCTTCTCTGACTGACCATTTACAACAAGGCATTTGAATCGTGTTGTTCGAATATTGTCAGCTTAGCCTCAGTATCCTGGGAATTGGGAGGAGGAACAAGAAAAGGACTCTCATGTTGAGCTTCCTGGCCACGCCCTAATCTTTTACCACGACACCCAAAGGTCGAAACCCAGTCGCCCGTTTGTCAAGATGGGTCTTTTCCTGGAGCGCATCACATTATCGTGCATTAATATTTTTTGTATGATTTTTTTTATAATCACAAGAAGAACACCTCTTCACTTCTTCCTCTGCATCCCTCCCTAATCGGAGTGTTACCTAGCTAAAAACTGACCGTTTCTTTCAGTACCACCCTTATCCGTGATGCTTGTGGCTGGTGTCGGTATGGACTGCCTCATCAACACCCTCTGGTACGTGCACAAACACACACACATTCGAATAGAAGAGGAGAGAGAGAGAGCCCTCCTTGTGCATCCCCCCCCTGTCTGACAGCCTTTGGACAGGTTCTTATGCGGCGTCATCCCCGGCCACGTTCACGGTTTCTACATAACATGGACCTACTTCTCGAGAAAGCGCAAGGTCAAGAAGGGCAGATACCCCGGCGGACCCAAGGCCTTCATCTACAGCAGGAAGGTCATCAACGGCGACGCGAGCGACGAGAAGGTGAGGCAGCTGTGGAGGGCAGAGCAGAGGGCCAAGGAGGACAAGCTGATGCGGAAGAGGTCCTCCAAGAGGAGCAGCCGTGCGAGCCCGTCGAGCCCTGGAAGCAGTGCGAGTCATCGGTGGAGTGGGCAGAGCACCGGCCTCGTTGGCAGCAGGAGAGGTCCCTCGACGGCCGCGAGCAGGCGTGGGGGTGGTAGTGGGAGGCAGAGCTCCGTGATGAAGTGACCGAGCGGGTGTGGGAGAGCCAGTCGGTGAGCTGAGACAAAGGAAGTCGTCTCACATATTGCTCTTCGTTTATGTCCTAGGAGTATGGTACTTTTCCTTGCTGTAAATCGGATGAATGACCAGATCGTTCGGCCTGCTGTACATACAAAATTATACATTCATACATACACAACATACATTACGCATGACTGGAAGTGGGCTCTATAGGAGGATGAGGAGACGTCTCAAGTCAAACTTCCGCCAGTTGAATGATTGGATGACAGAGCGAGATGCATACTACAAATATGAACAAAATCTGGTAGTGTTGTGCCAAGTCAAGAGGTCGCTGAGGGGTAAAGAAGAAGATTCTTGCGTTGCTCTAGTCCAGAGTATGTGCTCTGATATTTTGCCCCTGCCAAAGAACAGCAAATGGAGGTGGTGTAGAGAAGAGGGTTAGGGTCCGTGTGCACAGACCACTAACGCCAGCCGCGCCGCCAAAATATCTGCGAGAGCCTCTTCCAGGCCGACCACGAAGCTACAGCTATCTTCTCTTTGCCCAGGTCGAGACCGCCGCTCGCACGAATAGACGAGCAAGCTCAGCCCAAACCCGCGGCGCCGTCGAGGACCAACCACTTCCCACAGCGATGAGCAAATCCCTCCTGCGCTCCGCGCTGGAGCTTCGCAGCCCAGTGACGCGGCTGCCCCCGACGTTCCTGCTCCCCATCCGAGCCCGTTGGATCTCTTCCTCGTCCTCGTCCAGCAGCCCACAAGCCAGCATCGACACCCTCGCTCCGGCGCCTGCACACTCGCCCTTATCTGCGTCGTCATCATCATCATCATCCTCCTCAGCCGCCTCCCTCAAGTCGTCAAGGGCGCAGCAGACGTCGGCAACCGTCCACGCCAGTCCGACAGCAGCCTCCTCCTCCCCAACAGCCGCCGCCGCCGCCGCCGCCGCCGCAGCAGTAACATCACCACCAGCAGACCGACCGCGCCCAACCTCCTCAAGACAGGCACCGACAGAGCCCACCCCCCAGCCCGCAGCCGCAGGGCCCGTCCCAGACTCGGTCCTCCAGCTGCTCCCCCTCCTGCGGTCGCAGCCCAACCACTACATCACAGTGCATATCAACGGCCGCCCTTACCTCGTGACCCCGGGCGACTCAGTCCGCCTCCCCTTCCTGATGCCCGGCGTCTCCCCCGGCGATGTCCTGCGCCTGAACCGCGCCTCCGTGCTCGGCTCCCGCGACTTCACCCTGCGGCCCACCAACCCGACCGTCCGGAAGCCCGAGTCCAATGAGGTCGCCTACATCGACGAGAGGCTGTTTGAGTGCCGCGCCACCGTCGTCGGCGTCGACAGCGAGCCCATGCGCATCAAGGAGAAGACCAAGCGCAGGAACAGGAGGGTCCGCACTGTGAAGAGCAAGCACCGATACACTGTCTTGCGCATCAGTGAGCTGAGGATCAAGAGCCCCGCCGAGGTAGAGGCGTAAAGTGTTTCCGTGTGTGTGTGCTCACGCGCGCGTCTGTTGTGCCTGTATATCCAAACGAGTTAGAGGGTAGAAGATACTGGACAGGCTGGAAACCAACGAGGTGGTGAGCATGTGTGAGCTGCAACATTAAAAAAGAAGAAGAAAAGATATGAGGAAGAAGGAAAAAAGAAAAAAGAGGGGGAGGGGGACACCTCAATTCTATGTTCACGCACAGAGAAGCTCAGAACCTTTCTCTTCAAGAAGGAATCAATTGGCTATCGTGCGAGGAGGACACGGGCTGGGACAATTGGGTTGCCTTGAAGATGGACAACACAATGTCGCTGAAGGCTTGAATGTGGTGGAGCGTATGTTGTGGATTAGCAAACTCGTCCACGCCTTCCTCTGATCGGTGGCGCTGTGTCTGCATCTCATCACCATGTACATTATCACAAAATGAACGAGGCGGACTGCAAGACGGGAAAAAAGAAATTCGAGCCACCAACCCAAACTCATAGCCACAAGCAACAACATTCGACGCCGAAGTGTTTCAATCGTGCCTACACCTACCTAATCCTTGACGGACTCGGTAAAATCTTAAGGGGAAAAAGAAGGGCTCGTGAGTGAAAAGCACATATAATCATTCTATGCAGGTGAAGTAGTAAGGTGGTATCAAAGTAAAGAGAGCTCTTTCTCTCCAAGCGCCCCGGGAACAATGAAGATAATAATCTGCCTCAAGCGAGTACAGAACAAAGAACAAACCGCTACCCGACTCTTCCCTCCTCTCTATTGCTGTGAGACATCTTGATTCTTCATTCTTTTTCAGCCATTCTGTAATCCATCATGTCTCGTCACCGGAATTAAAATAAAACTCCCAAAACAAAGAAGATGAAAACAACAATACCGCACCAGAGTCAATCACAAAGGGGGTTGTTGTATAGAAGAATGGTCGCACACAGAGGCAGAAGGCTTGTTCAGAAAGACACTTTGTTCCGTCATCTGGCAGCTGCAGCAACACTCTCTCCAGCCTCCTTTGCTGCGATGGCCTTTTTGACGCTGGTCCAATACGCTGCAGGCCACCCGGACACAGCCTCTCCATCTGTAGGCAGCCGCTCACGGCACCGTGTGACCACGCTCTGGATGATTCTTCCCAGGAGCTCCTCCGTTACGGGCAGCGAGTCCTCCATGCCCGGGATGTCGACAGCGTATTCCATAGGATACAAGAACGGGTCGTTCTCGGACAGGAGCTCTGCGCACGTGGGGCGCGCATGCTGTTCACGGTTGAGGCAGCGCCTCATGGTGCGCAAAAGCGAGGGCGGGACCCGGATGCCCCCCAAGCCCCTCTCCGGAAACTCGACTTTGTGGTTCCAGTTGATGATGGCCTGGCAGCGGGCCATCTGGTTCTGGATGTGGCCAAAGGGTGGGTTTCCATACACCATCTGGTACAGGATACATCCCAGCGACCACACATCGCTGGGCTTGCCGAGCTTCATCAGCTTGGGACCTCTGGACCCGGGCTGCAGGGATCTACCGCCATGGGCAGAGGTGAAAGCATAGTGGTTCGAGTCCATGAGGCTTTCAGGCGACATGTAATTTGGCGTGCCGATCTGTGTCTCACGATGAACATTGACTGTCTCGTCTGTCTGGATAGCGTTTGCGATCCCAAAGTCAATGAGCTTCAGGCGGCCTTGGACAACGACGAAATTGGCCGGCTTTAGATCGCTGTGAACGATATCATGGGCATGGACAGCAGCCAGGCATTCGAGCATTTCTTTCCAGTAGAAGCGGATAAACACGGGGTCGAGCTTTGATCCTTCAGGGTTCTGCCGGACTCTCAAAAGCGTGTTGAGGTCCAACTCTCCCATCTCCATGAGCTTCAAGACAGGTATAGTTAGTGGGGGGACTGACTCGGCTACATTTTGAGACTGCTAAACATGAATGATAAGACAGGCAAACTCACCAGACTAAGGATATGCTTCTCCTCGTTCAGCTCAAAGTCATACAGCTGTATGACACGGTCCACATTTGACAGTTTTTGGAGGAGACTGATTTCTCCTTTGAAGCCCTTGACTGTATTCTCGTCGGCATTTTCGATGTTGACCCGCTTCAAGGCGAACATCTTGCTATTCTCAGCCGTCACGCGGTACACCTTTGCGCTACCGCCCCGGCCAATACAATCCACCCTCTGGTAAGACCTTCCGTTGACCTTGAGAATCACGCTTTTCTTCTTGTTAGCCTGGGAAGTGGTGGCGGCGCCTGCGGTGGCAGTAGCAGTATCTAGCACGCTCATCTTGGGCGGAGGCGGTGGCGGTGCTGGCCGGTGTTGCATTGGGATCACAACGTGCGGGGTCTTTAGGACGTTTTGGCTGATGGTTGCTAGAATGGGACGCTCTGGAGAAACGGCACGCGGTATAGGGCGAGACCCGATCTCGATGAGACTCGGCGACCGCAGGAGCTTCTTCTCCTGGTCCCTGTCGAGGACACTGAAGGACGCCTTGCGCCTCTGGAAGGCCGACGCGCTGGGCATCTCGTTCTCCTGATCATGCGCCGAGGGGACTTCAGGTCGTGGCTGGACAGGCTCTTCGTGGGCTGTATCAAACTCGTCCCTCTGGGCCTCTACCCGAGAGGCAGCTCTGAGGTCTGCGTAGGACTGTCTGCGGCTCCCGGCTGCCCTCAGCTCCTTGCTACTAACAGGACTGCCCGAGGCGGCAAAATCGCGGTACGATGGTGGTGCGGGTTCAGCCTCCATCTGAACCTCTTCGTGCATCTGTGGTTCGGGCATCTCCCCGTCACCAAACTCTCGGGCCAGTCTGTCCTCTTCACTCTCGCGTCTCCTACCACGGCGAGCAGGTCCGCTCAAAAAGCTTCCTGGGACCTTGCCGAGCCGCTTGACGCGCATGGAGCCCTGAGCATTCTGGTCCTCTCGGGCCCGGACGCTGCCTCCGAATTTCGAGACGCTGCTCTGATTGAGAGCAGACTGTGGTCGGGACTCGGTACGTGGCTCCTCTGGGGCAGCTTCGTGCTCACTGCGAAAGACAGACCCAGAAAGCCTCGCCCCAATGCCCGAGGAGCCGCCAGCGGACCTTTGTCTCTGTGCAGAAGAGCCGGTGGTAATCTGAACTCGGCGTGCAGGCTGCGCAGGCGTGTTAGTGTCGGCCGCATCCTCCAATGGTGCGGGCGGACCGGTCTGTTGGACTGGCTCATCCTCGGGGCCTCGGCTCTCGGGCCTCCGCCTGTTCGATGCAGACAGAGACCGCCTCAGTCCGCCGCCACCACCAGACACCGGGCCACCACCGGGGGTGGTGCTGAGGCGCACGATCCTCTTGCGCGGTGCCGGGCTGCTATCCCGAGCACGTGCTGGCGAGCTGGGCCGCGCAGAGGGGACAGATGCGCTGCCAGCCCTGACGTGACGCCTCGTCTCCCTCACAGGTCTCTCTTGTTCCGGGGCCGGAACCTCCTCAACGGCGGACGAGCCGCTCCTGGCAAGATAGCTGCGTCTTCGGGTCATGATTCTGGGCTCCGGCTGGGGGTATTGTTGTTGTTGTTGCTGTTGTTGCTGCTGTGGAGATGGCTGCCGGTGTAGGACGTCAGATGCGCCACCATCGTTGAGCAAGGCCTTGGTGAGAGCGCTGAGCTTCATAGGAACGGGAATCTCGTCGTCTGAGCTGTCGTGCATGGCGTCATATTGTTGTGGCTGGGACTTGGCGCCCTCGATGGCGGATGCTGCGATCTCTCGTGCGCTGGGCACAGAAGGCTGGGACTCGCTGCGATCGAATTGTGGTCGCGACACTGGCCTGCGCAGGGCCTGACGTGCTGATGTCCTCCGGCCCAGCGAGGTAAAATGACTACCGGCGCCCAGTGGTGTTGGCGAGGCTGCCGACATCTTTTTGCGGTTGTCTACTGGTTGGGATTGATGTGGCGGACGAAAGCAGATGCGAGAATGATGAGTCGATCGAAATAGCCCGTATGACTTGTGACAGGAAAAAAGCTTGGGCCACAGCAACGGCTCTGACCCTGCTGTGTTTGTGTATTAATGATGACTGACTGCGGTGCCGGAATCCTTTTAGACAAAACAAGGAGTGGATCCCTATTGGGCGGTGGGCTTTGGTTGACTGCGACGCGCGCTCGTTCGTGTTCTACGCTGGAAGGTGATTAGAGAAATATAATTCGACGTGTCCTAGAGGTCCATGGTCATGTTTGTAGCAAGTTGGTCGACGGTTGAAGCAATACGCAGGAACAAGAAGAGATGGTGAAGAGACGGAGAGAGACACAGAGAGGATATCGCAGGAGGGAGAATGCGACCAAACCAGGTTTTGGGTGGGCCTCCACAGCTTTCAGTTGTTGTTGGTGGATCTCTGTGAGCCAATCGATTCGGCCCTACCGCGTTTCCACCGCAACGCATGTCCCGAATGGGGAAGCGCTTGGCACTGCTGCAGGCGCTGTCGAGGACACCCATGTTCCTTCCCACCTGCCCACCTTCACACGGCCCAGCCTCTCTGCATGCAATTTAAAAGTCGTCATGCGCTGTGCCGACAAACCCTGTCGAGAGCCACCTCGATTTATATAAAATATAGCAACAACAGCACGACAGCATGCATTCGCGAGCACTTGCACAGCTACAACACAATTGGGCCGAATATAGACGGGGAGGAGCAATTCAGTATCGGAGGGTCATGAAGTCTGTGTTTTGATTTGCCTGTCTCATGAACTACTTTGCTGCAGCCCGTCACATCGTCTCAACGCCCCTTTCTGGCATGAGATGACGGGCCATCTTAGTAGGCCCATAATGGTACGCGTGAGCACCCCCGTGATGTGTGTATCATTTTTCCCCGTGAATTGGACAAGGGGTATCCAGACGTTTAGTCGAACAGACCGAATCCCATGTCGTCGTCGGACTCCTCCTTCTCTGTTCGAGGTGTCAGTATTTGCAATTGTCGTCGTCTCGAGGAGGGCTGATGTTTGACAGCATCTTCTTGACTTACCCTCTTCCTTCTTCTCCTCCTCCTTGGGGGCCTCGGCGGCACCACCGGCGGCAGCGGCGCCACCAGCGCTGGCACCACCGGCACCGCCAGAGGGAACGGAAGCAAGCTTGGTGCTACCCTCGGAGATCAACTATAGTGGTATACATATCAGCATGGTGTTCCTATGTCGCCATCCATTTGCCCTGGATATGGCTGTAACATTTGCTTCGCTTCGCATCGCATCGTACCTCGTTGATGTCCTTGCCCTCAAGCTCAGAGATGAGCTTGTCCAGGCGGTCGGAGTCGGCCTCAATACCAACGGACTCCAGAACCTTCTGAATGTCGCTAGAAGAGGGCTTCTCGTTGCCGCCCAGGGTGAGCAGGAGGTAGGCCGCCAGGTGCTTCATCTTGACTGATTGGGTCTATTTTATATGCAAATCGAGCTGTCAGTAACGCAAAATTGTCATGAAGTTGCTGAATCTGCGATGCGAGGAGAAAGGGAGAGCTTCAACTCGGTGCGCGGGCGAGGGGATTAAATAATTTGATTGCTTGGTTGAGGGCAACACATCGACGATGGCCGGCATAGACTCACAAATTGATGGGTTTAGAAAAGAACACGAGATGTCAATCGATTTAACCGCGTGGCGGAGACTGAGTCTTCGAGTTCTTGCGTTGAAGGATTCTGGTATTGGTTGGTGATGAGTCGAACGGTGTGTCGTGCGCAGGGTCCCAGTAAGAAAAAAGTTCGAGCTGGGGGTTTTGAGCCGGCCGGGGTCAGAATGGTGGGTTGCTAGGTGGCCCGAGCGTCCTTGTTCTCTATTCTGGAACAGCTGGCTCCCGTCTGGCGGCCAGCTGTGGGCTTGTCCCAAGACGTTCAAGGCCGCTCATCATCCCCTTGTTCAGCATTGGTTAGTATGTTGATGCCCGACTCGGGTGTACTGCCCAGAAGAATTGCTTCTTCCTCTAGACATTTGTAAGTCAACCAGACCTGAGTGTCATTCGTGTAATACTGCGCTTGTTGAGAACACTCTGGTCCTCTCGTGAATTTCCAGAAGGCGGCTGGCCTGGAAGGGGTCCTTCCTTGAACCCCTCACTGGTCACTGTTGCTTCTGCAGGGTGTTGTTTTCGCAGTCTTCAGGGCCTATCTTGTCCAACCAGATAGTGGATAGTGGGGCTTTGGGTGCTGCTTGGCACACCCGCCTCCCAGCAGCCTGTCCTTCCCACTGGCATTTAGCATCTCTCCCTTTCTAGCGGGTCGCAGCAGAAGTGACCTCCAGAGCATAAATACCCACTGGATCGTCACTTTCCCCTTCTATCTTTCACACGACCACCTGCCTCTCATAAAGGGATTTCTCTTTCCTTGCCTCCTTCTTTGTTCTCCCACTCCTTGGCCCTGTTCCCTCCACCCTTGGCTTCTCACTCTCACCGATTTCTCCAGCCCATCTCCCGATTTTCTTGAGAGAAGTCGGCCAAGTTCGTTTATAGTTCTTAGGCGACGAAAAGGCAACATCACCACAGGGCGAAACAGCGCTTGCAGGTTGCACCAAACGAACGGAAAACTCTGTCAAGTGTGACCTGTTTGCAGCGCAAAACGAGAAGCCAACCATTCAATATCCTTTCCTGTGTTCCAGATGCATCAACGTTGGGTCGATTTGATGACGGTTTAAGAAGAAGAGATTCGTCTATTGGAGAGGGTGGGACCAATTCAGGAGAGCCATCATGCCGGTAAGTCAGCACCTCTTCCAGGATATATCTAACTGCGGGCATCGTCGACTGATTGCGCCCCCCGTTCCCTCCCCGTGCAGATCGGCCAGCTGCTCGCCTCCATCACGGGCGAGACACCCAAAGCTCCCGCAATTACAACAACAAGAACGCCGCCACGACCAACAAATGGAACATCAGCGAAGAGGAAGGCCGATGCAGATACGAAGGGTGCTGCCGTGAAAGCCCCTAGGACTGTCCCCACTTCGACTCCCACCACTGGCCCTTCGAAGCCCAACGGTGAACCTTCCAAGACAGCACGCCCCGCTGAGCGACCGACAACCGGTTACACTGGTTCAGCCAGGCCAACATCGAATACGGGGTCAAGGCCTCTTGCGGCGGATAGACCTGCCTCCTCCACCTCCAAGAAACCGACCCCATCACAAAACGGCAGACCCTCGCCAACGTATGCATCTTTTCCAGGCAATGCTCGGAGTATCCTGCCTGCGGCCTCCTCGCTTGCGAAGCGCTCGGGGACGGTGACAGCTGCTGGTCAACCGGCAACCTCAGACCCTCCCGCCAAAGTACCCAAGAAGGGGTCCATCGCCGAAATCAAAGCCAGGGCTGCCGCTCAGCAGCAAAAATTGCAGGCTATAGGAAAGATCCAGCACAAAGCTACCGAGAGGGTGCCCACCAGGAAGGAACGCGAGGAGGCTGCCGCAGAGGAGCTACGCGCCGCAAAGAAGGGTCTCAGGCCAGGAATGAAGCCAGGTGTTGTTGGGCTTCCGGGCAGAAATGGAGCAAACGGCATGCAGCGCAGCAATGGGCACCTCGACCGAAGCAGGGGAGCAGTACAGAAACCCGTGACGGGAAAAGTCGGCAAGGCTGCCATGGTAGAAGAACGAAAGCCCAAGAAGGCCGCCGCTACTACGGGCTACCTCGGGTCTGCCCGGCCCCCTCCGAGCAAGGCCAAGCCTGGCTCTTCACGACCTGGTGTGCCTGGAGCTGCCGCCCGTGATCGCGATCGCGAGGGTGGCAACAGACGACCCAATCCGATGGGTATGTTCTCCAAGCCACGACGTCAGCGGGATGAAGACTACGACGAGGATATGGATGACTTTGTCGTCGATGACGAAGAGGAAGAAGACGATGGCTATGGTTACGGCTCGCGTTACCGGTACGCCGAAGATGAGGATGAGTCGGATATGGAAGCCGGATACTCTGATGTGGAGGATGAGGAGGCTGCGGCCGCCAAGCTGGCCAGGCTTGAGGACGCTCGTGAGGAAGCTCTCCTGGAGAAGCGAAAGCGCGAGAAAGAGGCTCGCAGGAGGGCTGCTCTTCAGAGGCGCTGAGGCGTGACTTGGTCTCTCTTTCTAGCCTCGCAAGAGTCTGACCTGGTTTAATTTTCCAAAGCACGACAGCATGCATCTCACATAATGCACACCATCGCACAGCCTCTCGCTCGGTCATCTTTTTACTGCCTCTTTTCTTTCCTTTTCAAGATTCGGCCAAGAATCGGCGTTCTGGGAAAGATGCGCGATGGAACTTTTCCACGGTACGACAGAATGGTGTTATACGGTCTCAAGGAGTGGCGAATAGGGGTTTTAAGGTTAAGCATAGCGGTGGGCGTCACACTTCTCGTTTCTTTCAAGTATTTTTCTATCCCTTCCCTTACTTTCCTGCATATCCACATACATTGTTTGGTCTCAAAAGATACCGATGGGGAACCCCCCGCATCAGATACTTGATGAATCATGTCTTGGGGGTCATCAGAAGAAGAGGATTCTGGTCATGGAGATTGACCACGGCTGGCCTCGAGTAGATGTCTGCTATAAAGATGAATGATAATTGCTTCACAACCCAAATATTGCCACTTATGCTTTGCAACGGGCTGCTATCTACCGTAAGGGTGGTGCTACCGCCTTGTGTGGTGAGCCATGGATCCATCTCTTGACAGACAAAGAGGCAACAAGCCTCACAAGCCATACTTTTCCATGATAGCCCCCAGCATGCCGAAAAGATCTAGCGCCCAAATGATCACCGGCTAGCATCTATAGCATGAGTGGGACAGACAGCAATAGAAGGGTGGGTTGACCTGTTTCTGATCCATCACTGATAAATGAGAAAGGCTTGAGATATTATACTAGATCAGTTGCCCAATACGGAAAGAAAAAGAGAGGGAATTAAACCTCTCTAAAACTTCGCTTTTACCAGTCTATGTAAGGGAGAACAAACCAGTCCAAACCATTCATTAGAGGCTCACAAAGACATCAAAAGCCATGAGGGTATTAGTGTTTGTTTATCCTGTTCACATTGTGTGTTTGTTTTCCCAATCTCCCCGACGCCCCTTCAGTGGAAGTCATATTTTGACCACACCCGACACCGGCTG
This sequence comes from Cryphonectria japonica, assembly GCA_014851275.1. Classification (NCBI taxonomy): domain Eukaryota; kingdom Fungi; phylum Ascomycota; class Sordariomycetes; order Diaporthales; family Cryphonectriaceae; genus Cryphonectria; species Cryphonectria japonica. The sequence goes on from JACWTT010000049.1 coordinate 181,273, forward strand.
GAAAATTTCAGATACTCGGACTTGCAAAAGAACGCACTCGACTGAATGAATGTTGAACTAGAAGCTGCAGCCGCGCAACGCTTGTCTGACACTGTCAAGACTCTCTCCTCACTTTGGCCGTGAACAAATTTCGTGCAGGAGGGTAGTCACAGCAGAGTGGCAACTGGTCAAAACAGAGAGGTTGGAAATTGTACTTGATAGGGTGTCATTCGGTCAGACAGCCCATGAAGAGCAAGGAATTGTGCATCAAAAATCTTGATGAACGAGATGAATAGGTGTGGGCAGGTCTGTACCGAATGGCACCTTCGCAGGTGTCTCTCAGACAAAGAGATCGCGCCCACGCAGCGCCGCCACTGCCAGGAGGTGTCAAGAACAATAAACTTCTGCGTATGCTGGAGACCCTCTCGAGCGTTGCAAGTCTGCCCATGCTAGATGCCGGCTCCTAGTCGCTCTGAACACCTGTGTTTCCAAACCCACTCAGGTTCCATCCTTGGTAGCGGACTGTTGGCGGCGACACGATACTGGGAGGCGGCTGAGGTGGAAGACCGCTGGCGGGCGGAGGAGGCAGGGACGACTTGGTGACAAGAGCGGCAGTATGGCCATTGGTCACACCGTTGTTCGCGGGCTTGGGCTTGGGCTCCATCAGGCCTTTCTCCTGGAGATACTTGATGGCCTTGACAATGGTCATGTCCTGTTGGTCCTTGTCGTTGAGGGCCAGCCGTTGCTGTAAGGTCATTCGTCCCCCGTTCATTTCTCTCTCCTTGAGTGCAGCCTCTCGGACCTCGGCGTCGTGGACGAAGCGGCACTTGCCCTTCTTGCCACAGGTCCCCCCAGTGGAGTAGTATTTGCAATGCTTGGTAGGGTCGGCTTTCTTCGGAGGTGGTGGGAGGTTGGCATTAGGATCCGGTTTAGTGGACATGGCCTCGGGTTTCTCGTTCTCGGACTTGACTGATGGCGATATCGAGGAACTTGCAGCGACATCACGCATCTCGTCGCCGGCATCCTGCTGCTCGCGCTTTCGCTTCAGGCTGGATTCCACTTTCTCCAGCTCACGGCGCAGCTTGTCGGCCCTCTGCTGCTCCTTTTCAAGAGCCAGAGCACGCTCATCCTTAGCCTCTCCCTCCTTCTCCACGGCCAGCTTGGCCTTGACGCGAGTCTTGGTGGGGAAGTTGCGCTTGCGTTCCGCGATCCACGCTACGATGTCGGAAGGTCTGTGGCCAGGGCTGTCAGCGATCTGGAACATACATACATGCCTGGATAGACACAAGGAAACCTACTCAGGAGCATCAGCGCCAATCAGCTCGCTGAGCTTGGCCTCTTCGTCGAAGTCATCATCAGACTCGTCGCCTGGCGTCAGACCGAGTGTATTGGTCTTGCGCTTCTTCTTCTTGCCAGCAGAGGCAGCATCAGGCTTCTGATGGTGCGTCTGAGGTGTGGCAGGACCGCCACCTGACTTGCGGTTGTTACTATTATTGCTGTTGTGGTTGCTGCTGTGGTTATGGTTGTGATGACGGTTTTTGTTGTCATGGTACCCAGAACGCTGCTTGAAGTTGTTATTATGAATGCCCCCACGGCTGTGGTGACGGCCATTCTGCTGATGCTGACCATCGTAGTGATGAGGAGGACCAGACACCGCAGTAGGAGGATAGCCCTGATAGGGTGCTGGGGGGTAGGGTCCGGGTCCTTGATGAGGGGGATACGGCTGCGGCGGGTAGCCAGTGCTCACTGGAGCAGTGGGATCCCTTGGCGGACCGCTGTCAAACCCCATGCGAATGGGCGGCCCCATCTGTTGGGCCTTTGGCTGCCCGTGGTGTCCTCCTCGGCCCCTTGCAGCACCATATTGCTGCTGCTGGTGGGGTTGATTTGGGGGAGAATGCGAGGGTGCGGGAGGGGCCCATTGCTGCGGAGGACCACTTGGCTGTTGTGGAGGAGGATGTGACTGTCCATACGGCTGCTGCGGAGGCGGTGCTGTCCCATAACCAGGCTGCTGACCCTGCTGCTGCTGCTGCTGCTGCTGCTGCTGCTGAGGCCCATACGGAGGTTGCTGCTGGTATATGTGTTGAGCGTAATTAGGGTGGTAGTTCTGAGCAGGCAGAGGCTGGCCGGGGTGGTGCGGGTGTTGTGGCTGTCCCTGGTCAGGCCACTGCTGCTGGTGTTGTTGAGGGTAGCCACCCGGGCCTGCCTGTGCGTGCTGGGCAGGAGGATACTGGCCACCGTGCTGAGGAGCGTACGGCTGAGGCTGGTGTTGAGGTTGTTGTTGTGGAGGCTGCTGAGGATAGCCATATGGGGTCGGCGTGTGGTAATCAGGTCTCCCTCCTGGCTGCGAGTTGTGTTGACCTCCTCTACCTCCCCTGCCAGCGTGCCCACCCCGACCTGTGTTCTGGTATTGCATATATTGTGGGTAGCCATAGCTGGGAGGTGCGGTGGGTGGTGGAGGGGGAGGAGGCCCGTAGCCGTAGGTCATGTTGTCGTCAAGGTGTCTTGAATTGCTCAACTCGTGGATGTCGTGTCTCCTTGGAAGTTCCTCAGAGGAAGGTTTCTGGACAGAGAAGCATTCAAGGGGGAGGTGGACCTTGGGCGAATGTCAATGGCCAGAGCAGAATCGACAGCCCAGGTGAGGACGGTGTGAAGAGGAGGAGAGACGACAAAAGCAACGAAACACACCAATGGACAGACTGGGCCTTGAACGACCAAAGAGGAAAATGCGATGCAAACAAATCCTCTGATGAATAACAACACTTGTCGAGAGGAATGGACAATGTCAAGGAGCTTCAGCCTCAAGGGCAGTGGTGAGTGATTGTGGGTGGCGCTGGGTGGTTGGTAGGAGGAGTTTGGTCAATGGGAATTCAAGGGAGCGTGTCGTGTGTGTGGTGGCAGCCAGTAGAAGGTCTGAAGTTGAGTCCAGGCCGGTACACCAACCCTATGCAAGCTTCCACTGGAACCCAACTTATGTAACACTGGAGGAGTGACCTTTGGTTGGTCCGTGCAGGACTGAATCACCCCAAGCGCAGGTTTGGGCTCCAGCTTGAGAGCCTAGGGACGCTAGCACAGTTCTTTTTAGTGAATGAACCCTTCCCAAGTGCCGGACAAAACCACTGACTGCAATTGTTGGATGGAGGAGGCTGGCCAGTCACTTTCTCTCTGGAAAGAAGTCTTGTGAGCTGCAATCAAGCCTGTGCTCTGGCACACCGTTCTTTCAGAGGATGCTGGCAGTGACCCGTCATCCGCCCAAAATCACCCATCTTCTTCGATATTGAACTCAGAACCTACTCAAGACTCAAAGCACTACCTTCAGGCCAAATCACCAGACCAACATGTTCATCTTAGTATGCAAGCCCCCTACTTTTCTTTTCTTTTCTTTTTCTTTTTTACTCTTTCGTATGTTTATACTGACTTGTACATCAGACGAAAATCGCAGATCTGGTGCAGATCACCCCTCAGGATTTTCACAAGAAGAGCATGCAGGCTATTGAGGACAATATCAATGCCAAGTATGCCAACAAGGTGTGCAATCAGCCTAAGGCAGGAAGATCTCAAGGGGACGGAATCCATGATTGACTGTTTGAGAATAGGTGATCCAGAAGATTGGTCTCTGTGTCTGCCTTTATGATCTCCTGTGGGCCTCTGAAGGCCTGATTGGTCATGGCACTGGAACCGCAAATGTGAATGGTATTTCAACCCTGTGGCGATGACATCCCGTTTTGAAGACCGAAGCACTAACTCGTCCCCTTTCCTTCTTTCTTATGTATGTGTAGCTGAGTTCCGCCTCGTTGTCTTCCGGCCCTTCAAGGGCGAGGTCATCATGGGTCGTATCAGCAGGTGTTCGCCTGACGGCATCCACGGTTCGTACCCGAGCAAATCACGTAGGTCATGATTTGGGATCTGAAGACTGACCCTTCGTATTTCAGTCCGCACTGATTTCTTCGACGACATCTTCGTCGAGGCTGAGGAGCTGCCTGAGGGCTGTCAGTACGACCACAACGAGCAGCTCTGGGTTTGGGAAAGCGAAAACGGTCCTCTCTACTGGGATATCCACGAGACTGTCCGCCTGGCTGTCACCGGTGAGGAGTGGAATGATCAGACTCCTACAAAGCCATCCGTCGCCCCGGGTGAGGAAGCCCCACAGGAGGTGAGACTTCCGCCCTACGTCGTGAAGGGGAGCATGAAGGCGCAAGGCCTGGGGTGCACGCTGTGGTGGGAGCTTTGAGAGAGTTTTGTCCACTTGCCATCGCATCAAGATGGTCTATACGAATCTATATGTCTAAAGTCCGGGATGAGCGCCCTCTTCCCGTCTCCGCCAAAAGCTCCTGGCGGTGACCATCAAGCCGAGATCCCCTCGAGCAGCCGGTCCTCCACATGATCAAGGACGGAATAATGCTCAATGACGGCAAGATTCTCGGCCTCGCCCAGGAATTGCTTGTCCGGATCCACGCCAGGACCGAACATCTGCTGCTGTTGAGGGCCCATCTGGCCCATCTGTTGGGTCATCTGATTGGCAGCTGGCGGAAGAAGAGCCATTAGCTCGGAACAAATGAGGAGAGGAGGATCTCCACACGGAGCGACGGGACGGGGGATGAATACATACCATTGTCACTTCCAAGGATGAAGTTGAACACGGGTTGTAGTCCAAAAATACACAAGAAATACCACGAAATGCTAGACATCCACCGGGGGTCCATGTCTTTGGTGGCTACACCGGCCTGGAGCATGCTCTTGAACTTGATAGTGAGGGGAAATGGCAATTTCACTAAGGTAGATTCATCTCGTCAGCATTACAGTCGAAAAACTGCCTCTCGTTCGTTGTCTCTGCACCTACTGATCACGTAGCCACTAAAGAATGCATTGATCCAGCTCATTATAAGCGTGTTTGGGATGATCATGGCCATCTGTCCCTTCATGGCACCCATCATGCCCTCCATGGCATTGGGGTCCGTCATGGGGTTCGGCGGCGCCTGGCCCCTGTTCTCGGGTGCCTTGAGGTACGCGCCGGACTCGTAGGCTGCCGTAAGTGCATCACGGCGGACGTTGAAGGATCGCTTCGAGAGCACATGGAAGTTGGACCGCACATTGATGCCGCGCAGGAGGGAGCGCTGCTCGCGCTGGGCTTTCTGGTCAAGAGCCTTCGGGGGAGTCGCGAGGATAATGGTCACATAGTGTCGGAGGATACCGGTCAGAACCTGATAGCGCGAGAGGAGGGTTGTCAGTATATATGTGAGCCCTGATGGGCTACAAGAGCAGAGGAATAGTGCACATACCATAACCACCGTGATGGGGAGGAGGATCCAATAGCTAAGGAGAAAGCGTCAGCGCAAGATTTGGTGTTGGAGACCATACTGGGCCGCGTAGGCTTACAGTAACTGGGGATCCCTATGGATCGTTTGCACTGGAACTTGAGCCATGGTGCAGTTGGTGTTTGCTGCTGTTCTGAAGGCAATTTTGAGATACTCAAAGTTGTCCCGGGCCTCGATGTCTGGAGTGTGTTGTAGTGGTGGTGTTTGCGGCTCACCAGTGGGGCCCCTGCCGTTGGAGCTCTCGATTGCAGCTGCTGGAGCTAAGACCCCTGAAAGCATGGCTGTTTTGGGCAGGCACTACAGCTCCTCCGTCTAAGAGACCCTTGATGACAGATCGGCGCAACCAACTTCATATTAGGAACATTGTCAACTTCCCAAGTCTTCACCTAGCTTCACCCGGAATTATTGGCACATTTCAAACATTTTGAAATTTCAAGGGGAAGCCTGAGAAGATATCCAGTCATGGCAGTCTCTCAAGAGAAAATTACACTCTACAACCTCGCTGGTAAAGCTGCACTCCCACTCCCATCACCGCAAAACGGCAGACCAACTAAGATCCTCTCTTGCAGACCTCAAGAACACCTCCGACGATGCCCTTCCCAACTATCTTAACTCTCTCAAATTCAAGCAGTCTTATACCCTGACCGATGTACGACTTGGGCTTGGCTACTCAGCCTTCCTCGTCAGCGCCGCCTGCTTCCTCTGGGACTATAAGTTTGGCTTCGAGAACACAAAATACTACACGGCTGCCGCAGTGGTGGTCTACTCGGTACTGAACTTGGCCCTGACACTCTGGATATGGTTGAAAGAGGCGAACATTGTATATGTAGGAGCTGCGCCTAGTGGAGACATGGTATGCTGTCACTCTTCCCGCTTTCCTCTCCTTCTAGGAGGCTCTTCTCTAGTGGCCCACGAATTGTTCTCGACGAAATGTCGCTTCAACATAAGGACACATTTTCACATGAACGAGGTTTAAGCTGACCATCATACCTTTCACTTCCTAGATCGAAATAGCAACCTCTGCCAAGAAGAACGTCCCGATCTACAATCTCACCATAACCATCACACCCAAATCCGGCAAGCCCCAGACGTTCACCCTCAGCCGCTCTTTCACCGAGTGGTTTGATGAAAAGGGCCACTTTGTTGCCACCCCTTTCCAGACCATGCTCGCCTCCAATATCTCCATTGTGGGCCAAGTAGATCCGAAGAGGGCACTTGCTGCTTCTGAGCCAGCCGTGTCCTCCGAAGGGTTTACTGCTGAGGACTTACAGGCCATGATTTCCGGTGAAGCGTCGGCCGAGTCAACAGGATCTGCAGCAAAGAAGGGTGGAAAGAGGAGAAAGCCTTAGGTGCAATTCGTCACGAGATTTGGCTGTGCTTTTAGGAGCAGGGTGTTGTTGAAAAGGCGAGTGTCGTCTTTTGTCACTCAGGCGGACCCAGGCGGATTGCGTCGTTGGCAATGGCTTTAACGTTCTACGGGAGGGCGAGAAGAGACATCGCTGCAACGACCTTCTGACATTTCAAGGAAGACATCATCCACTGCGTCAATAACGAAGACATAGATACCTTGCCATACTATTGATGTTGATGTACTCCGAACCGTTCGGCCCTTCTCGCTGTACCTGGATTGAAAGACGAGTCAGTCAGTCTCTCGAAAGCACGAGATTTGTCGCATATTTTCCAACTTCCTTGTCTGCCTGTTTTTATGCTATTTTATACGTTCTCGCCGTACGTCAGGGTATCGTTCGTCAGGAAGAGGCGAAAACCCCAGCACCAGACAGCATGCGGTCCTCGAGTGGACGGACCATTTCGCGAACGTCCCGGTGAGCAAGCATCTGAAAAAAAGATGAGGTCACAGCCTCAACAGAGGGCACACCATGGTCCTTGAGATCACCTCCATCAGGGACAGGACAGGATCGAAAACACCGAGAAAGCTTCCATACTATTCTATGCCCTACAATACCCGGGAATGCCGCTATGGTTTTGCCTGAATGCTTGATCGCAAACACTTTTGAAGTTTTTGAAAACGCAATACCCAGCAAAATGAGCTTTTCCGCTGAGGCCCCCCCCCCCCCGGGACCCCAACGTCCCTGGCCTCTTTTCACCACGCCCGCGATGACTTAATAAAATAAGTAGAACAAATATTGGATAGTACGGAAGCTCGGGGAGCGCTGAATGAAGAGGGTAACTGGTGGGAATTATTTGATAGCACACTAGCCGGTAAGTCATCATCTCTGAGACAATTGGTCGTGAAGTCAGTTATTCACCAATCTTGATCCATTCATTCCTCGCCCCTTGTGCCATCTGACGGACCTCGCGGGATTTATCCGCGTAAACAGTTGCCAGGTGCATCAACACAGCATTGGCATGGGGTCGAAGCACCATCTCTTCGAGACTAGCCGGTAGCAGTCGTAGTAGCTGGATCGATTTCTTGCGAACCTCAATCGGCTCAGCCTTGTGTACGACTTGCGGCTTGAGGTCCATGAGCAGCTCTTGCTTCCAAGGATTCGCAACCGCATTGCCAGTCGGACTGATGTCCAGCCCCTTCTGGTAGACGCGCATGCAGGCGCCAATGATGGTAGAAACGTGATCACGGATGGGACCGTTGTATAGCTGGAGGACGACTGCACAAGCCGCGTTAATGTCGGAAGGATCTTCTGCCCTTTGCATTGCCGCGAGAGCAATCCTGAACACCTCCGTTCTGTTCTCCTCGTACTGCTTCAACGTGAGGTGCTTGACGGCATGGAGCACGTAAATCGCGTACGTGATAGATTCCCATCTTTCCGGGCTCAGTGGGTATGCGAGCCCCAGAACTGGGCGGATGCTTTGATAATACAGTCGCTGCTGGAACAGACGCTTCCTTGCAGCGTGGTCATGGCGTCCTGCAGGAAGCTCATCTTGAACCAAGAAAGGCAGTTGCACCATCCGGGCCATGTGCTTCCCCCGCAGAGGGCCACCATTCACCGCCGCGCGGCTGATCGCCGTGTATAGATCTTCTCCGATGGACCGATCGCCACGCCTGAGCGCTCCAGTGAGCACATAAACGATACGGGAGAACTTGTCGAAAGGCATAGTAGCCATATCGCTCGCATCGCACAAGATGTTCTGGATCTCGGCCAGAACCTTAGCCCAAGCTTCAGGCTCCCGGGCCCCTTGGCTGTCTGGCTTTAGTAACTGGAGATCGTATTTATTGGCAAGCTCGTAGGCGATTTGATTCCTTGCGAAGAGCACATGGGATGGAAGCTCCGAGATAGAGCTGAAATCACCGACCAGCAAGTTGTGAATACTGTTACCCTGTGCAAGGCAGTGTTGTCAGTATCAAACAACACACTTTGGACTGTTGGGTGGTCTTACCAGTTCCAGAACAATCTGAGGGCGAGCGGCACAGGCGATCCCACGAGACATCGTTGCGATCACGCCGTCGGCGTGGTACTCCCAGGAGAGGCCCCCATGGCCAGAGCGTAACGGACGGAAACACGCCACGATCTGCTGACCCAAATTCAAGGCTTGCTGGGCTCGCAGATCGAGGTCAACAAGGACGGTGTGGCCGATATTGCCCACCGCCTCAAGATATCTGTTCCTCCAGAGCTCCTGAGATTCCAAAGAGCCCATTTGAGAACCGACTCCGCCGTCAGCGAAGCTCAGATACTCACTGAGATGAAGACGAGCCCCTTCGGCGCCATTCTCCTTCTCCTCAGTCGCGGTCTGATACAATTGGGCCACAATGTAGACACTCAGCTGGAGAAACGAGCCCACGAAGGCGGCATCCTGCGATTTGGGCGCCTTCGCCAAAAGTTGAACCACCTGAGAGGGGTCGAACTGGGAGAACTGCCCCGAGACGAGATCTGGGAAGGTAGGCAGTATATCTTTGACAGCATTTTTGACTGACGCGAGGCTCCATGCTGCTTCCCACATGGCGGAATTGCCGAGGATCTCGCGTTGCACCTCTGGAGTCCGCACGAAGCCAAGGACGCCTTCGAATAGCGCATGAATGACCCAAAAGGAGGCCTTGACATTGGCCCTCGAGATGGAGAATATGCCCAAGAGTTTCAGCATGCTACCAGCAAAGATGCTGAAATTGACCACGCCTGCTGACACAACATCAGGCGTAACCGTGCAACCGACAAAGGCAGCTTTGATACACGAATTTTGAAGAGCCGTGAAGGATCGTTCGGGGGGTGTCCCTGTCCAGTTCCTCTTGCCAATTTCTGTGAGCAGGCCGGAAACAACATTGCCGTAACCCTCTGGGTAGAACCTGACTGTCATCCTAAGAGCAGTGCCAGCCGCAGTCTCGATGGCTTTGTATGATTCTGAAGGGGCTGCAGGGCGGATACCGAAGTCGTTCATGTAGCGGAATGTCAAAGTTGAACAAATCTCTTCAAGCATGGCCTTGTTCCAGCCAGTCATACCCACGCTTCCGGTGTCTATAGGAAATGGCTGCTGCACGATTTGGGCGAGTCCCTCGAGAGCCTCCTTGGCGACCTCGACTTGCGCTCTGTTTGGATCGTCCACGCCATTCTCCTTCAACTTGCTGAGATAAATGTCACGGGCTATCGTCAACATCCCCTCGTCTTGCTTATCTAAGCCACTTGAGGCTGAGGTCAATAATTGGCGACGAGCACGGAGAAGGTTGTTGAGGATCAACAAGAGGGTTTTCGCGTGTGCAGATGATTTCGGCTGAACGATAGCACGATTTATAGCGTCAGTGATACGAGGGCTGATCTGTCGGAAAGGCTCGAGATGTGCTCGTGCCACACTAATAAGAATTGAGCCGAGCTTCTCAGTGTAGGTTGGATTCTCGAAAAAGTCCTCGGCGCAATCGTTCCAGACAGTGTCGACGAATTCCTTCAAATGAACGGGATCGCCTTGCATCGCAAGCCGCCTTGTGGACACCTCAAAGACTGATAGTGTTGCCTGAATTGCCTCTGGCACCTCGCCATTTCTGACCTCATACTTGAGCGACGACCAAATTTGGGCAATATAAGGCAGAACGTAAGTCTCGACGGGCTCATAGCTCTCGACACATGCCATGATGGTCCGGAGGATGTCAAGCTAGTCAAGTTAGTATTAATATAGAGAGTAGAGGACCAAAAATGTTCAAACAGCATGAGGAAGAATAAGACTGCTGAAGGAAAATAGGTGTGGAGTTATCTGCATTGGAAAAACTAACCTTGGCCGCAGCAGTGAGACTCGCCCCGCCATCTAACTTCTCCACAAGGAAAGGGATTGTGCGGTGGGAAAGACGCCCATTTGAGGAAAAACAAGAATTCAAGGCATCCTTTAGCTGCTGCTCGGTGACTTCTGGGCCGGCTGCAGTCGACCTGCGGATAGAGATGGGAAAGAAAGGAGAGAAGGACGCGAAGGCTGCATCCGCAACCTCTGTCGATAAATTGCTCTGTTTGAGGATGGTGTTCAGATCGCGGAACCAGCGCAGGAGATTGGAAGGGTCTCTCTCCTTTCCAGCGAGACCTAAAACCTGAATGAGGTGCTCGCTCCCCTGGTGACGACCCTGAAGATATGTACCACACTTTCCAGTGAGAAGCAATTTCAGTAGCTGCAGAATCTCTGACCGTGTCTTTGCAAGTTGTTTGGTGTAGTTCTCTGGGTCCATAGAGCCGATGGTGGAGAGAAGATCCTCAGTCAAAGAGAGGTCGAAGTTGGCCATCCAGACCAGACCAATCAGGGCTTCTGTCGCAGCTGATATACTAACACCCTGTATTTGATACATGGATTTGAAAAAGTTCACGAATAATTTGACTATGTGTGCTGTCAGAAAAAGAAAAGAAAGAAAGAAAAAACCCCTCTCCTATGCCCTCGAGGACGATCTCACCTTCTCGCCCTTGTAGTGTTGCCTTGGGCAGAGTATTCAGGGTCCGGGATATGAATTCATGTGCTGCCATTTGTTATCAGCAACCAACCTAGATGTCATGGGCAAAAGCTAATGATGTGCACAGAATGCTTACCTCTTGCGGTCTTCTCGATGCTTCCCATGCCAGAAGCCACACCTGCGTCACCATCATTGTCATCATCATTCGTGGCAGATGCCCAACGATGTATTGACATGGCCAACTGAGTAGCTGGTGATTGAGGATTGTCGCGATGGTGTTTCCAACCAAACCTGACATCTTTGTAGAGGTTAGGCTCAATCTTATATGGCATGTGAGGGAGGTAGGAATTACAGTCAGAGGCATCTGTAATGATATTGTCTTGCTCCTCAGCTGAGAGACCATCCTGTTCGACAAAGCGCTCGGCAAGGGTTTCCAGATATGGCGGCATCTTGGTCTCTGTGTGTATGTGCGTTTGAGGTTGCCGAATTCCAGGGGGGTAAATCGCCTGAAAGGCAACACACAGAGATATGGAAGGTCGCAAGGGGAGATTCTCAGTTGTTAACAAAATGAGTAAATTAAAAAGAGAGGAATGTAAGACTGTGGTCGCTGACGAGTTGGAAGATGCTCTCCAATGTTGATGTTGATGTTGGTGTAGAGAGATTGAACATGGGGCAAATATTGCCGTTCAGAAGGTGGGATGTCTAGTGTACGAAAGAGCTGAATCCTTATAGCGTAGGCGGTCAGGCCTTCCGACCCAGGGCCTATGGGGGATGTTTGCCCTGGAAGGTGCTAACGAGCAACGCTATCACTTTTAGGGATGGAGGGGTAGTCAGGAACACTGCGATTTTTAGGAGTTTGCTCCTGTTATCGGAGCCGATAAGAAGCAAAAAGTAGTTCCTGACTCAACTTCTTCGGAATAATTATTTGACTTGCGAGGGCAGCAGAACCAAATTCTTTTTTCGTAGTCCCTTTAGAGCCAATGTCCGTGGGCACAAGGATGAATATTTCACCGCGTTAACGGAATGAATTCTCCTTGTCTACCAGACCTGTCTTCTCAGAACCGCCTTCAGCTCTGATCTCCTCTTCATTTGGGCGGATCGGTTCCATTTTCGCAACAGGTAAGCCAGCAACTTGAAAACCCCCGATCCAACCAACCTGGATACACCAGAAGACCCGGGGCCCATCATCATTGAGTGGATCCTTGTCTACAGAGCATCTGCTTATACGGGGAGGCTCTTCACAGCCTAGCCTCGACTGCACAGTTATTCTTGTGTAAGAGAATCCACTTGATCGGGAATTGAAGGCCCCTCAGAGGTTCAGCATTGGTGGGGGCCAGGCGTGTGGCCTCCAGATTCTGTTGCAGAGAAGTATCGAATACATATAATTGACTCATGAGTTGCTTCAGCCCGGATTTTCTATCCCACCGTGACGCCCTCACCACCTCGACTGGACTCTTCCCAAATCTCTCCTCCTACTGAGCGTCTAGTCCAACAGCCCACTGATCAGTAGCCCGGTCAAGAACCATGGCTACCGCACCGAAGACCTGCAAGGTCATACTTGCAGACTCCATTGCGAGGCGCCTGCTCGAGGAGGTGCAAGAAACTCTGCAATCTATCGGAAATGGCAAGCCCCGTCTTGCTGCCTTCCTGGCAAATGATGACCCAGCTGCTGTCAAGTATGCCGAGTGGTCACAAAAGACGTGCGAGGAAAAGTAAGTGGCCAAACGCCCTTCGACGCCGACCATTGTTGCAAGTAGGGGTAGAGAGGAAGAAGCCAGGTTACCAGTCGAGAGGAAGAAGCCAGGTTACCAGTCGAGGGTCCAGATCGAGGTCGCTGACAACGGATACACACCTACAACAGTGGCTTTGCCTTCGACCTGCGGCGAGTTGACAAAGAAACCCTCGAGGAGGAAGTGCGCCTTGCCAACCAAGACAGCAACGTCGATGGCATCATCGTCTACTACCCCATCTGGCCCGAAAATATATCGCAGGACAACTACATCAAGGAGACAGTGGCGCTAGAGAAGGACGTCGAGGGTCTCTGCTTCCGGCACCTGTCCAACATGTACCACAACGTGCGCTACCTCGACCCTCCTGCCAACCTCAAGAAATCGATCCTGCCCTGCACGCCGCTCGCGATTCTCAAGATCCTTGAGCACCTGCACATCTACAACCCCATACTCGCAGAGGGCAACAGGCTATACGGAAAGACCATAACCGTCATCAATCGATCCGAGGTCATCGGCCGCCCGCTCGCCGCGCTCCTGGCCAATGATGGCGCGAACGTATACTCGGTCGATGTCACGGGCGTACAGCTGTACACACGCGGCAAGGGCATCAAGAATCACCGACATCAAGTCGAGGACAAGAAGGACTGGGAGCTGAAGGATGTCCTGCCCCTCAGCGACGTGGTTATCTCTGGTGTGCCTGTGGAGAGCTACAAGGTGCCCACGGATCTACTCCGTGATGGCGCCGCGTGCATCAATTTCTCCTCGTACCGAAACTTTGATGGCCCGGCAGTGAAGGAGAAGGCTGCCCTGTACGTTCCCTCGGTCGGCAAGGTGACGGTCGCATGTCTGTTGCGAAACTTGGTGGTGAGTCTCCAATCCCCAGATACCTTCTACACTGCGCTTCTCACAATATCTTTTCTCTCTTCTTCCTTCTTGCATGTTGACCTATGACGTTATTCTGCAGCGCCTGGTTGCCAATCGTCCTACCGACAGCAGCCATCAGCAGGCCCGGAAGGAGGCCTTTACTGAGGGCTAGGTGACACATCCATCACACAAACACGCGCTCTAAAATGGTGTGTGGCGTGATATCTAGGGAAAATTAAAAGAGAAGATACCCGGGGCTCTTCCCCTCCCTGCACAGCCAGCTACTTTGCATCAAACTCGGTTAAAGGGGGAAAGAAAAAAGAAAAAAAGTTGTGCAATTGTTTGGAAAATGGATCAAAATTGGTGTTTACCAGGTTGGTTTGGACTACAGGATACACTACAGAAGAAGAGATGGCATATTTGGATGTCCAATTTGTAATAAACCTTTCTCGGACTACTCTTGTTTATGTCGATGAGATTCATGGGTGGTGGAGAGGTCGACGTTCAGACCTCCTACTCACCCCAGGGTGGAGTTGCATCGGACGACGGCAGAGCCAGACACCTGAACCAAGATGCTGCCGATGTTCCGGATTGCCAGCCCGTCAGTACACCCCGTTGGCGCGCGTTTGCTTCCGTCTGGGCTGATCTGCCTTGATTTGTTGTCAGCGGACAAGGGCCAGTGGAGCCTCTGGGGCAGACAGCATATCAGTACTATAGTACGCATTGTATCAGACGAACTCTGCTGTCATCCACCACACAGACATGCTGCTGGTTCTGCGCGCAAGGCAAGTTGAAGTTGGTGTTGTTGGGACACTCAGCTAGGCCTCACTTCGCTTGAGTGTGCCACACTTTTTTTTTTTCTCTTTCCCCTTTCCCTCTCTCTTTTCTTTTTCGTCACCTTCCCTTTACCTTCGACCTCGACTGCATCCTCACTTAAATTTCAATAGCTGTGACACTTTGTCTCACAGCCCTTTTTTCTTCTGCTTCTCGCCCCGCCCCGACCTCGGGAAATGATCTCACCTTGTCCTCCCTTGTCACTCGTTGTCAACCACCCCCCCCTGGTAAGTATTCACTGCACCCGAGGCCAAGTGGCTGCGTCAGTTTCCCCATTTGCTGGTCGTATATGCAGGTGCTGGGGTGGGTGTGCTGGTTCGGCTGCAGGTCCATCGGCAGGCTGGGGTCCATGATGTGACAGCAGATCTCACTTGCCTCACACACCATTTATCTTTCACCTGCAGCTGCGGTAAGGAAGCAGCAAGAGATCCCCCACTCTCTTTTCCTTCCAACAATTTCCTTCCTCTTTCGGTCTTTTACCTCTTCTTCATCCGCACAATACTATGAGCCTGTGATATACACACACCACGTGGATGTGTTGGCAAAACTGCGACGACGGTTCATCACGACCGTGAGCCGCGAAGAGAACAACTTGTGACAAGTCGCCGCCGCCCGTCGCGACCAATTAATATGGCAAAGGGCACGTTCTTTACCTCATGGCAGCTATGGGAGGAGATGACATTTGTAAGTGCTTCAGTGACCTTCCCTCAAAATACATTGGCGATCAGTCAATGCTCTATCTATTGGTGCAGGTGGGGAGTCGGGTGGTTCACCAACCTACTGCTGCTACTACTTGTGCTGCGTCGGTAAAGGGGGGCGGGGTTGCTCCATGATTGAATTTCGAACAGAGGTGCAGTCACTTCAAATACAGATACAAGAATCAGAGCTGGATACACAGGCAGACCGATGTGAAGGCGTTAATGAGTTCGGGTACCTGTTAATCCAGATTTGGGAATCGTTGATGAATTAATGCAGCTCTCACGTTGCTATTTTTATACTGGGCAACAGCCGGCTGAGTTGAGGAGAAGGAGGAGGAGGAGGAGGAGGAGGAGGAGAATAACAACAACAACCGCAACAACATAGCTGATATCACAAGTACAGGTCCTCGCGATGGGCATCGTCATCGTCTTCTTCATCGGCCTCATCAAGCTATGGGTGGCCAACCGGCACATGCGAAAGTTCGAGCAGCTCGACGAAGAGAAGCAAGCACGCATCGCGCAGATGCGTAAGTCGGGTATCTCAGCCAGCCGTAGGGCGCGGCTCGGGAGCGGAATCCCGTTCGGGGTCAAAGCTCTCGAGAGTGGTGTCGAGGTCGAGGGCGTCTGGGTTGCCAGGATGGCCTCCATGGCGTCCAGACCGCCCGACAGGAAGTGGAGCTCTAGGAGGAAGATCAGGCGCCCACCATCCTCGCCCGCCGGGACAGGTGAGCTTGGCAGTAGGAGTACTCCCAGCAACAAGAGGGCGAGGAGGGGGTCCAGGGGTTCCAGCAGGCGGTCCGGCAAAATCTCTAGGAGAGAGATTGTGGAGCCGTCACAACAGACTCGGGAGAAACTTGAGGATTTATCTTTGTTGGAGGAGGAGGAGCGTCCATCCGGAGAGGGCTGGTCCGGCAGGAACAGGTCCACTGCTGTGGAGGAGATCAGCAACAGCCAACAAGCTCACCCCAATACCAGCAATGTTGGCGGTCATGTGGGTACCCTGGGCAGAATACAACGAGGTCTTAAGAAGATGGCCTCGTCGGACACGTGGCGAGAGCAGGCTCGAAGACAACACCAGGAGGGCAGGAGACTGGACGCCAAGCAGTTTCATGAAGGAGCCCAGGCAAAGAAGCCACAGCGCTTCTACCCTGGCCAGGACAGTGCAGCAACGACGGTGGTGACGACGACGACGACGACACCTCTGGTTGCGCCCCAAGCCAGAAGCCATGCCACTCGACAGCGAGTCAACAGCCTGCTCAGTGCCCACGGAGCAACAGAGATACCCGTGCCACACCATCCAGTCCAGCGCCGAGCTGAGCGAGATGTCTCTGACCAACAATCCCTTGCTGTCCAACGAGGGCCCGGAATTGGACAGTATACCTCGAATGACACACCAGACACGTCGGCAGAATCGTTCGTGACCAGTGTTGAGATACCTCAGGCGCCTTCGCCCCCGCCGCAGACACCCGCACAGGGAATAACAACATCAAGAGCAAGAGACGGCGCAAGCATGGCGCAGACCCACCAACCCCATAGTGTACCGAGGCGGTCAAGCTCCCTCCAGCGGACCTCGCCTCGGCGTAAGTCGTCCGAGAGGAAAGGCAGCCGAGACCGTGGAGACGGCGCCGTCCGTGGAAAGCCTTCATCGGCAGTCCCAACCCAGCGATACCCTCCCAATAGCAGCCGAAGCGGGCCAGTCGTCCACACACGGACGCAGTCTGGAGGCACAATGCAGGAGCCGCACAAGCAGCAGCCAAGGAGTGCTTCTACCACGCCAAGTCCGACCTCTAGCTTCCGCGATGCGTAAGTTATCCTCCATGCATAGCCTCTTGATCTGATGGGAGGATGAATTGGTCCACTGACTGATGATTGGAGATCCAGATACGCCAACACATCCAAGAGGAAGGTCAATGCGAATTTCGAGATCCTTCCAGCCGGTACCTTTTCATTCTCCGACCAGCAGCAGCAACAACAGCACGACGCCATGCCTGGAAGCGAGCCCGCCAGTTCTGTAGCGAGTCGGCGGTCGTCGTTTGGATCTCAGAGTAGCGGTGCGAGGAGGAAGTTGCAGAAGAAGAGGAAGAGTCAAAGCTAGCAGAGTAGGGCGCATGATGGGCTGACAATCTTCAGTCTTGATATAGTCATTGAATTGTATTATGACGGCCAATTGGTGGTCGAACGGCCTCGCTTTCTTTGAGAGGCAATTCGATACTTCAAAGCATGCCTGCTGCCTTGCCCACCGCATTGAATACAGTCCTACTCACCTTCCTCCACTTATCATGCAGTGAACGGGAAGGGCCGACTGGAAGACTGCTTGCAGGCACCGTGACGTCAAGCTCCGAGTCTCATCAACCTAAATATGGAGAGCAACCGGGCATACGGTGGGACAATCTCTTCTCTGGTGCTAACTCCCTCATCATATGGAATAACAATCGGCAGCTCCTTCAATATCATAATCAACGCCAACCTAGCAAGAAAGAGAAGAAGGTGAGCAATGGCTGACTGCGGCACTGGCCTGCCTTTTCCGGTATGCATACAGTGTGGCCCGGGAGCGAACAACCCGTGCCACTTTAAAGTCGTTGGTAAGTATCAGTTGAAGTTGTTCCACCTAGGGTAAACGCAAAGTACAACTCATCCTGAGACAAACAATTACTGAATATTTGGTTCCTTCATTCATTAATCAGGCCCAACCATTGGCTTTGCGGTGGCTGTCTTGCCAGCCATCGTCTGCTGGCCGCTGTCACTCTTTTGTTGCTGTTGCGCGACAGATGCAGGGAAGAAGTAAGTCAAACCGATCCCCCTCCCCCTTCCTTCCCGAGAACACATTACCGCAGAAGACAAATATACGTCCCTTCCTCATGTTGATGTCCTTGTCCACACAGGCTGTTGGCATTTCCAGTTGACTCCTCGGGCTCGATATCAAACTGCTTTCCGATTTAACTCACCAGAATTTATCGTGTACTTAGTGATTAGCAGGGACTTGGTCGCTCGAGGTTTCTCTTTACTTGTATTTACAAGGTCGCTTTCCCATGTGTAGTCTCTGTAGTACTCCCATCAAGGGGGCATTTTCTTGGAACTCTCCGAGAGACTACTTCATCTTTGGATCGAGTCTGCACTGTGAATCGGCTTAAGAACGAAGTTTGATGAGTTTTATAATCGGCTGTATCTGCGGTTATTTTTTTCCCCCCTCTCTTTTCTTTCCCCCCTGGATCAATCAGAAAAAGAAGAGGTGCATATTGTCATCTTCACACACGGTCACACATGGAAAAACTTGGAGATATCGGAGAAGTCAAGCTGAGCGGCCGCATCGTAACGCCTGGTTTTATATCCGAGTAACAGTACAACTAAGCGATGAAGGTCTATCTTACCGCGAGAGTTGGGGAAAAAATAAATTCAGTATATATATATTCCCAGACGTTGTGGTGGACTCCGTCTCAACGTATTACCGCTCTGTTATATTCGAAATCTTGCTTGCCCCTCGGCTGTGTTCTCAAAACCTGGTTCCCCCATCAATTCCATTACCATGGCGTCTGCCTCACCTGCACCCAAGATCCTCCTGACAGGAGCAACAGGCTACATCGGTGGGACGATCCTCACAAATCTAGTCAACTGTTCTCACCCAACTCTGGAGAAAACCACCTTCACCTGTCTCATCCGCGGGGCTGCGGAGCGCGGCACCCTCCTATCGTCCACCTACGGCGCCCGCGTGCAGCCGATCATCTACACGGACCTAGACGACCTCGAGCTCACCACACAGGTCGCGTCAGAGCACGACATTGTCATCAACGCAGGGATAGGCTACCACGCGGCCTCAGCACAGGCTCTCCTCCGCGGCCTCGCGCAACGCAAAGCCACCACGGGACGCGACGTATGGATGATCCACACATCGGGAACCTCCAACCTGGCAGAGCAGGCCATCTCGGGAAGGTGGATGGAGAAAGATAGTCCCGACAGGGAGTTTGATGACGAACGGGACGATGTCTATGGGTACGAGAAGAACCGGGAGGAGGTGCACTCGTATATCCAGCGGAGCACGGAGCTGGGTGTTGTGGACGCGGGGCTGGCGCTTGGTGTCGAGACGGTGGTTGTGATGCCGCCTACTATCTATGGACTC
The DNA here is from genome assembly GCA_014851275.1 of Cryphonectria japonica. Taxonomy (NCBI): domain Eukaryota; kingdom Fungi; phylum Ascomycota; class Sordariomycetes; order Diaporthales; family Cryphonectriaceae; genus Cryphonectria; species Cryphonectria japonica. The sequence goes on from JACWTT010000049.1 coordinate 200,631, forward strand.
GGCACAGGGCTGTTCAACAAGATGAGCGTTCAAATTCCGTCCTACGTCCGGAGTGTTTTGGAATATGGGCACGCGGTGGTTCTGGGAGACGGCACAGGTGTCAGGGATTTCCTGCATGTTGAGGATCTTGCTGCACTGTACCGGATCGTCATCTTGGACATATTGGGGAAGAAAGGAACGAGTCTGCCTAGGGCTGAGAGAGGGATTATCTTTAGTGCAGGTGGCCGCTTCAGCTGGATGGACATTGCAAAATGTGTTACAGACGTGTGTTTGGAGGAGGGCAGAATCAAGGACCGCCAAGTGAGACATATCAGCCTGGGAGAAGGGGTCAAGGTTTTCTCCTCCTATCTGGAGGAGGTTGACGAGGACATGTTGGAGCTGGGGCTTTCGGGCAACTCGCGAACAGTCTCAAGCGTGGCGAAGAGATTGGGGTGGCAGCCCACACGAACACACGACGACTGGCAGAAAGGCCTGGTAGAGGACATACGAGCCGCTTTACGTGTTCATTAACCTGAGATTATTGGATGTGTATTCAGGATTGTTGTACATCAGGTCTAATGCAGACAGGTTCCTAAGAAGAAAAACAAAAAGGTCCACGGGTGACTTCCCATCTTCGTACACTACGCTGCCTCTCCACCTAGGTAGACAATTATTTGGCCTTGACCATTCAACACTTAAGCGACTATGAGCCCTCTAGGATAATTATATTGAGGGACCATCGCCCCTAAGCCGGAAGAATAATGGCATTTCCGGATCCGCATTGAATTCTTGATGACCATATCATCGGTACGAGCAACATAGTCGTAGTCAAATGACCATCAAGCCAATAGTCGCGCTCCAGAACAACTTCGGTAGATTGCCGCCGAGAAAATAGGTTAAGTTACCATCTGTTTGTCAGGTTCCTCAAACTCGCACTCAATCGACCCAGTCATCTCCAAACAAACGGACATTACATGTAGAATCCGTGCAAGAAGGTGGTTGTCTGGAAATTCGATGTTGTGAAAGGAAGAAGACAATATTCTGGTACAGGAGAGCAATCGAGTCGCCCCCCGTGTGAAAAGTAATATTGTGGCAATTAATAGTTAGGATTGCCAGTCAAGTGCGAGGAAACAGCCAAGGATAAATTACAGTCTTCTTCAAACTCTTCTCGGTTACATCCGATCGTCCGAGGTGCTATACGGAGGGGGCTCTCCCCAGATTAGGCGGAATGATACTGGCCAGTAATTCATGTAGAGCTGTCTTCCATGCGCACTTGGACGGACCAACATGGCCCAGCTAGGACATGAATTTGGTACCGAAACTTTGATTTATGTCAAACGCGATCGGAGAGGGCTCGTCCCCTTTTAAACATATAAATTGCCTGTATGGCTTCCCTGTTGTTTTCTATCGGCCACGAGAGGAAGAAAAGAAGAAGAAGAGGCAACAAGACCTGTCTCCGCTGAGCGACCTCTCTGTCCGAGATTCCATAAACAGAAAAGAGTAAAACCTGATATCGAATCATCCAACGAAAATGTTCAGCACAAAGGTCTGGCTTCCACTCCTCCTCCTGGCAGGCTCCTCCCTCGCCCTACCAGAGCCCGACCACGTCGAGCTCGTGCCCCGACAGTCCTCGAGCGCAACCTGCAGCGTGGCCTCGAGCTACCCAACCGTGAGCGTCGCCAGCCTCCCGGACCCATTCGTCACGGCGGCCGGCCAAAACGTCACCACCAAGGCCGAGTTCGACTGCCGCGCCCAGGAGATCAGCAAGATCTTCCAGCAGTACGAGCTGGGCGACTACCCGGGCCCCGCCGACTCCGTCAAGGGGTCGCTCTCTGGCAATACACTGACCGTGGCCGTCACCGTGGGCAGCAACTCGGTCAGCTACACGGCGTCCATCTCGAAACCCTCTGGCAACGGGCCGTTCCCCGCCTTCATCACCATCGGCGGTGCCTCGATCCCAATCCCGGCCGGCGTGGCCACCATAAACTTTAATAATGATGACTTTGCTGCCGAGGACTCCCCTTCTTCTCATGGTGTCGGCAAGTTCTTCACGCTCTTTGGCGCCAACCACAGTGCTGGTGCTTTGACGGCGTGGGCGTGGGGCGTTGATAGACTGATTGATGTGAGCAGTCGTCCTCCTCCTTTCCTGCTGCACCTATTGAAAACACAGTCCTTGATTATGTCTCACCTCGCCGTACTTGACACCCATCTGACGAGATGTATTCTATGATTAAAACAATACAGGCCTTGGAACAAGTCAACGCCACGTCCGGCATCGATACATCACGCCTTGGTGTGACAGGCTGCTCGCGCGACGGAAAGGGTGCCTTCATTACCGGCGCTCTGGTGAAACGGATCGTCTTGACCGTACCGCAGGAGAGCGGATCAGGAGGTGCAGCGGTATGTAGCATCCACCAGAGTTTCTTTCTTCTTTCTTCTTTTCTTTCCCTTGCTGACCACATGTGAAAACCACACGTGTACCTCTAGTGTTGGCGCATCAGCGACTCTCAGTTCGCAGCAGGTGCCAACATCCAGACCGCTCACGAGATCGTGACGGAAAACGCCTGGTTCTCGCTCCGTTTCAATGCCTACGTCAACGAGACCTCGTCCATCCCCGAGGATCATCACATGCTCGCAGCCCTGATTGTACCTAGGGGTCTGTTCGTCATCGAGAACGACATCGACTGGCTGGGCCCCGTCTCTACGACAGGGTGCATGGAGGCTGGAAGAGTCATCTATAAGGCGTATGGCGTCCCGGATAACTTTGGATTCTCGCTCGTCGGCAATCATGCCCACTGCGCGTTCCCAAGCGCGCAGACCACGGACCTGGACACGTACATCAATTACTTCTTGCTCAACAGCAGCACAGCCCCCGGGGACATCCAGGTCAGCTCTAGCCAGGTCAATTTGAGCCAGTGGGATGGGACCTGGAATGTCCCCACCTTGACTTGATCGAGAGGAGACACTTGAAAGGGTTGCCTGGACGTGTATTCTTGATAAATATCTCAAAATTTCTATCATGAGTCCTAGGGTAGCCACAAGAAAAACATATGTTGTCCTTCGAGAGAGGGCCTGCTTCCTCGACCATCCTTTTTCCCCTTGTTCTCCCTTTCCTTGATTCTTTCTTTCCTTCCCCCTTTCCTGGTCACATAGCGTAATACTATCACCACTTTACTCCCCCTTATGTCGGACTTCGCAAGGCTTGAACTCACCAAAGACCTTTGCGAACTCAGCAGTCGCCGCGATGCCTTTCAGGTACTCGATCGTGGCGGGCGCATTCTTCCTCATCTCGGCATCCAGCAGAAATCCAGACGTGAAGAACAGGGCTGCCGAGACCATCAGGTCCGCAAAGGTCAGCTGATCCCCGACCAGGAACTTGTTGCCACCCTTGACCGTAGCCTCCACTTTGCCTAGGGCGCGCTCAAACGCAGCCGCCGATTTATCATGCTGGGCCTCGTCGTACGACGCGAACTTGAAAAAGATGTACAGCCACGGGTTGGCGTTGGCGACGAGCTCAGACTCGGTGAACAGCGTCCACTCGGTGATCTTGGCTCTAGTCTGGGCGTTCTCGCCGAGAAGCTGGGTAGCCTTGGGGCCCGAGGCGGCGAGGTATTCCGCAATGGCGGCGCCCTCAGCGAGGCGGAAGCCGTCCGCTCCCTCGAAGGTGGGAACCTTGCCCAGGGGGAACTTGGCAAGGAACTCGGGGCTCCGGTTTGTAACTCCCATTTGAAACTCGGGCAGCTCGAGCTCCAGGCCGTTCAGGGCAGCGATGACTTGCATCTGCATAGGGCTTAGCACAATGCATGCGTAACGCGACGGAGGTGTGTTGCAGTCATCATTAAGTACTTCGTATTCATAATAAGAGCACTTACACGTTGCACCCGAAAGTTGTTGGGGTATGAATAAATCTTGCCAAAGGGAGCCATGGCGTTTCAGTAAGTTGTTGAACAGAGGGGTTTTTTGTTTTTTTTTCCTAAGATAAAAAAAAACGTGGGGGGCTGGGAGGCTGAGTCTGTGAGTCGTCGAAGTATTGTTGACTTTGTTGAGTTGTCGAGAGGAGACGTTCTTCAAGACAGGTTGGGAACGCCAATACCGACTTCCAAGCACTTACTATTATATCTCTCTCTCCCTTGGTGACAGATCTTTGCCTTTTAGTCAGCAAGTTCATATTCTTCCTGCACCTGAAGTCTTACAAGGTTTTGCTCGCTCGGATTCCGGACTACTTTGTGGGCCCCTGCATCGCACGGCTTTGCGGTTGTCTCGGCGGCAACGCGATATACGGTACCCGGTCCAATGATTCGACCGCAAAGACGACACAGGTGGGCCATGAGACAACAAGAACTCCCAATTGCCTTTTGATCCTCCACTCTTGGTGCACATAATGTAACATTGAGGCTCTACCCCTCTTTGATCACTCACGTCTGGGCAGGTAACACGAGTCGACATGCGGGTCAAAAGGGCGCGCATGAATCTGGTCAACCAAGCCACGTGTCATGGGAAGAACCTTCGTGAACGAACGAGTGTCTGCCTGTGGAACATAGTAGAAAGTTGCATTGGGAAGCCTTGTGCTGTAGTGGAATGAACCCACAACCATAGTAGATGGAAAGGAGCAAACTTCGTACCTGTCGACTTTCAACCCCCCCCCCCCCTTCCAAAAACAACCGTTACGTCTCTGCTGCTGGCTCTTCTTTCTCTACGATGAATCGAGAGGAAGAAGGTTCCCAGGCGACACCACGTGGAGGTCGCAGAGTCCGATTTCTGTCGCCCGGGGGGAAGTGGATTTACAGTGAGCAAGATGAACGAAGGTAGGCCCGGAGAGAGAGACTCTAGAAAAGGTAGCGAGCGGCGACACATCCGAGGGCGAACGCACCAGCGGCAATGCCGGCGGCGATCTTCCACGACAGCGTAGGAGAAGGAGAGACGATTCTTGAGGAGGGGACAACCATGGGAGGGGGAGGTCGGAAGCGTTGAGCGAGAGTGGGCTTTCGTGGCCGCGGAGGAGGTGAGGGTGTCGTAGGACGCGGCAGCATTAAACAAGAGTTGGGCTGCGGCACGGTTGGCCGGAGAGGGGGCAGCTTGGCATTGACCGGAGGACTGAAGTCCAGGCTCGGCATCCAATTGAAGCGGGTGACTGCAGGAGAAGGGGAGGCGGGAGGCGGAGATGAGCGAATGATGGGTGAAGGGGAAGAAACGAGAGGAAGAGGTGCAGCTGGCAGAAGAGTTGGAGGTGGTGCCGGAGTCGGCGAGAGAGAGGACAGCGAACGTTGGTCCAAGAGATCCACGCCGGCGGGCGAGGCGGTCTCAAAGGAAGAAGTGACCCGTGAAATGAGTGGGATCCCAAACTCTGGCTGTTGAGGATCTCTAGGAGATCCGAGCGAAGACGAAAAGAGCGAAGATGGCACGGGGGAGAGACTGTACAGACGCCCAGGTGCTGGTGGAACCGAAGGAGTGGACATGACAGGTGCGGGTGCCATGGAGCCGTACTGGTCATTGAGCCACTTGTCGACGGATGCAGTGCATCGCGATGAGAAAAAGGCCGAGGCCAAATCACTGGGAGAAGCGAGTGATGACATGGCAGGGAGGCCACGAGCCCGCGAGGAGCCTCTGGAGGAGCCAAGTTTGGAAGAAAAGAGCGAGGTAGGCAAAGGAGACACACGAGCCCGGAAAGAAGTCGCATCCCGACGCACAGGAGAGGCGTCAGGTAGATCATGCAGCCAGTCGTCAATGGAGGCAAGCCGAGCTCTGGGCGTCGGCGACAGGAAAGAGGGACAGGACGCAACGAGGCTGTTGGTGAAAATACGCGTGCTTCTCTTGGGCATTCTCCAGAAGCGAAGGCCTGCGATCATACCCAGGAGGCTAGCGTACTCAGGGAGTGGAACACAGCAAGGGGAAGCATCTTGGGAGTCAACAGCAGAGTTGGATCCTGGGCTGCAAACCGTGGTGGCCCCAGAGCTTGCCGTAGATTGTGAGCGAAAGGACCAAACCGGAGACGAAGTGAGAGGCAGGTTGGCATCAGGACTGTAAGAGTGCTCGATCCACCAGGCAGTCGTCAATTTGGCGACTCGACGAAGGTCTCGTCGCACATCGCGTGCTGGGTCAACGCCATCTCTGGTACGAGGGAGACCCAAGGTGCGGCGCGGAGTGGTCGGTAGAGGTTTCTTGGTGGGCGGTGCACGAGTGACGATGGGCGAGATTGGCCGAGCAGCGGCAGAGGGCGTGGAAGGTGTGGAGCGGGTAGAGGGGTAAGTGGGGGTAGAAGGGGCCGAGGCAGCAGTAACGACTGGCTTGGGAGGAGGAGAGGAAGTAACGGTTGGCTGCGGAGGAGTTGGAGGAGAGGAAGTAGCGACTGGCAGGGGAGGAGGAGATGTTCTCGAAGGAGAAGCCATGGCAATGTCAAGGAGCGACTGAAAGTTGGACATGGCATTCTTGAAAGAAGCAAGCCGGTCGGGCGAGAGCTGTGCAAGATCAACAGAACGTGTAGCAAGCAGAGACTTTGGGATCAAACGAGTGTTTGGCTTGTTAGGAGAGCTGTCACCAGGAAAGTGGACGCGAGCGAGGTCCTTGTTGTCTTCGTGTTGTGTGTTGCTGTCTGTAGATTGCAAGGCCGGCTGAGGGCGGTGAGATGGCGAGATGAATCTGGTGGTCTTGTTTTTTTGGTGCCTCGTAGGACTTTTCTTAACATATATGGGGGTATGAGAAACGCGGACTGAAACCGCAGACCTCGAAAGGCCGACGCAGGAAGAAATGGGAGATGCAGGCATTGTGTTGTGTGTGGAGCTGGTGGTATGAGCGAGGTGAGGTAGTAGATAGAAGGGGTCTATGGGGAGGAGAGAAAGAAGAAAAGAAGAGGAATAAGAAAGGGAGAGGATAATGGCGGCGAGTTTATATAAAAAAAAAAGCACATACACAATCAGTCGAGCACGAGATCACCGTGTTTTCTTTTGAGAAGCGTGTCTGTGATCTCACCAAGCCAGATTGAGTAGAGGAGCGGTGCCACGTTCATGTCATGATGTTCTTCTATGGCCTCTTTTCTCGTCCATCCTCAATGTTGGTTGCTCCTAATGCCCATTCCGAGCCTAGCGGGCCGCGCCGCTGCTCAACTTCAGTGGCCTGGACTCGAGAGGAAGGCCCAGGCTAGTAGGACTGGAGAAGTCGCTGACCCTAAAAAACCAGGAGGACCTAGGAAAAGTGAGAATGATATCACATCACATGTGAGTGCTGTTGACTGGTGGGATCTGAAACGTATGGATAGTTATGGCTTCCCTGCTAGAAGCCCGTCGCGTTGTGCAAACCCTGCCTAGCAACTGTAAGCACGGCCCTGACGTACCACAGCCCCGGATGGCATCAGACATATGTCTAGCGTAGTACGTGTAGTGTATGGTAGAGGTCGTCCGTACGACGAGGGATCTGCACTTCATACCTTAATTATACGTGCCCAAGGTCGTGATGGACGACGCTTCGTCTTGTATCGTAACCTCCATTTTCGATCGGGGTCACAGTAATCCCCTAGCCATCATCATGGCACCATCTGCGTGCTCAACGCTCGTAATGTAGAATGCGAGTCGGTCGATGGCGAACGTATGGATAACAATGTGCCGTGCGTGTGCTCTCTTGAGACTGTGCAGATACCCGCGCACGCGGTATCAGGTCCTGTCGGCATCCCGCCCCCCAAAACCAAGTATCAAGCGCATCGACTCTAGATTCTGAAAAGTTTGCGATTCAGTGTCAAAGACACATGTAGTGGCTTTCTCCCGAAACAGGAAGATGACTGGAAGTTTTCCAGGCTCGATCTGTTCGATGACATCTGATTTCTCAGTTGCAGTGACCAGGTACCAAGTTGTCCAAGAAGTCAAAGCCTGCTTGAACAACGCCGCATGATCTGTGGATGGCACCAAACTCATCCCATCCTTCGAGGTAATCGGCGGGACTCCGAGCTCGGTGTTTATGGCCACGAAGGCCGCAGTCGCTTTGGTGGTCCCGTCTGGAAAATACAAAAAGACACGCGCGTCGGACTGCGGATTGAAGACGGGGTCCAACGAGGAAGCACTCTCAGGCATGTATTCTCGCCATTCTTCAGGGATGGGCGGCACGGCTCCCATGTCCTCGAGCTTGAACTCCGGCGCGTCCTTGTTGAGTTGGGCTATCTCATAAGGAAGTTGGAAGGTAGCCTCTCGAAATGCCTCGAGCTGGCGGTCCAGAGGCTGATTTCGAGCCATGTTGAAGCCCGTATCAATGGCAACTGTGGCTCCACTCAATGACGACTGGTCATGGCCAATGAGCCACGAGCCGGGAGGAAGTGTGTTGAGATCAATTTTGGCCGCGGCCCTCTGTGCAAGGAGTCTGCGAATGAATCCCATGACGATCCAGCCTGATGCAATGCCCACACACACAGCCACAACTTGTTCTGGCGCTTCAAAAAACCTGCGTGCAGTTGTGTTGTGGAAGAGCCCTCGAGGTTTCGACAAGTCAGCTCAACCGCTCAGCCACGAATGATTTGGGAAGGTGGTCCACTCACGACGAGGAGCGTTTCTTGAGGCCAATGGCAGAGCGGGCGTGGGTGGTAGTGGCGAGGTCGATGTGTCAAGAAACGATGTTTTTTGGAGACCAAGACCTCCAAGCGCCACACGGGATGCGCATTTTGACCCTCTTCCCAGCACCAGCACGCGATGGTGCAGCGCCGACGCTGCAGCCATAGATGCGTGTAGTTTTCGATGACCGGATGGTGAAACAGACGTAACAAGGTATCTTGCCGCCTCTTGACAGATGTAAGTATGAGGGTCTGTGTCGATAGTTTTTTTCGAAGTGACGTCGTGGATTGTCGATTTCTGATGTGCAAAGAAGTCACAATGCACTTTTCCCCATCGCTGTGGTGTAAAGAGTCTCTAGAAATCCTGCCTTGTCGTTAAAAATAAGCCGACCCGTTCGCCCCGCAGACCCTAACCCTACTCACGGCCCTCTCCTCTTTTTGTGTTCTTAAACTCTTTTATATTCATATGGTTTGGAGAATGAAGGAAGGGGAGGGGGCTGAGACTTGAATATAAGAAAAATCAGGTTAGATGAGCCAATGGATGACGGAAATCACCTCATGAGCCCTTGACGGCAGTGGCCACTGGCATCAAAATGTGCACGCCCTGTACCGTAGCATGTCAGACGCTGACCCACAATGTAAGCCGCTGTCCTTCTATCTTGATCACCTGGGAACTGAAGAATTAGCCGAGTACCAGCCCAAAAGTTTGATCTCGCCCTCTGTTGTCTGTTTAGCATCGCTAAAGTTAGTTTCAAACTATCGACTAGACTCAGATGAATAAGCAAGAGTAGTTGTGGTGCAGAGAAAGGAACAAAGGCGTGGTAATATCCAAAGGCTTCGTCTGGGCTGTCTGGGCTTAGCCATCTTCTCTTCTGTACAACCAAAATCTTACAGGTGGTTTGGCTGGGCTGACCATTCCACTCTCCTCACCAAATCTGCTCGTGCACTGAGGGTATCGGGATTGGTAATCCGTGCTACGGAATAAAGGCTATAAAGACCTAAGAACGCTATAGTATTTGCACTATTCGGCGAATCACTCCGCCCCCGGGACCTAGACCTAAATTAAATCCTTATAATCTCTAGGTTCGTTCTATTCCTATCCTAACTTCCATATTCTGCTGTACATAATATGGAGATGATTCGGCGTGAAAAATACCCAGATGTATAAGATACTCCTTTGCCGTGTAAAGCAATGGAGAGCCGTGCTCTCATATGGGAAATCCCTCGAATAACAACTCTGATAAATGGCGTCTCGCCTCAGCTGGTTCCCAGTCCACCAAGATGCGTTCCCGAGACTCTTCCATCTTCCGCCTCACAAAGGGCTCCATAGCCTGCTGTTCCTCACGACCCAAGAGGTTGAGCCTCGTCTTCCACAGCTCCTCATCAGACACCCCCGAGTCCTGCGCGCCAAAAAAGCGCTCGTCAAGGAAGTTCCAGAAAATAGCGTCAAAAGCCCAGCTCTTCCGCGCCGCGTAGTTGAGCCAGAAGCGACCTGTCTCCCAACTTTCCCTCATATGCGCTGAGAGTGTTAGACCATGCACAAAAGCAGCACCCTCCTCCTGTTCCTCCATGGACTTCAGCCATATCTCCAGTTGTGGCTCATAGGCCTTGCTCCACTCGTCGACGCCAGACGGTCGCCACATTTCCGGCGTTTCGAACAGCAGCCACCAGGGCGGGTCGAGAACGAAATGTGCCGGTGCCGCGTACGTGAACTCCCAGTCAATCACAGCAGCCACTTCGTCCTCGCCGTCAGCGCCGGAGTCGCCTATGAGGACATTGGTCGGCCTGAAGTCGTCGCACCAGAGGCGGAAGGCAGCCGATCTATCTGGGGTAGGGACTCTTGGGCGTGTCGCCCTCTTGGCATCGGCAGACCAGTCGTCTTCTGCAAAGCCAAAGGTTGATAGACGGCCCTGTTTCGCGAGCATGCGGAAGAGCTGACGAGCGACATACTTATTACGACAATCATCCTCATTGGACACAAGGTCGTTGTGTTGAAAGAGCAGCTGCGCCAGGTGCATGTTGGACAGTTCCAGGTACCACTCATCAGCTGTGGCAAAAGTCTTGCTTTCGGTGGGGAAAATGGCCGGAGGAACATGAGCAAGCTGCGTCATGCTGCTCATGTTCTGCGTCAGTGGTCGGCCAGCAACCTGAAAGGAGCCATCCACTTCTAGCAGAGACCCGATGCGAGGGAAGGTGGGTTTCGCCAACTTGAGCAGAATCCGTGCCAGCTTGCCCCATAGGCTTCTGAGCTTGCTCTCCGGAAGATCTAGGTTCAGAGCTGGGGTCAAGTCGGGGTCCCGTCCCTGGACGGCAAGAGAATCCGTCATGTCGCCTCGGTTCTCAACATAGCGAAGGATGAGGAATGGCCCAATGACAGACTCCCGGTCGTAGTGGAGGACTTGTGCAACAGGAATATTCGTGTTGAGCCTCATATATTCTGATGTCGCTGCCTCATAAATGGTCTTTTCGCCTGGAAATTGAACTGTCGATGGCCAAGGCACCCGCACCATGACGTTTGGCGACGAATATTCTCCTTGAAAACGGAACCTGTAATGGATGTTGAAGCCTCCTGTGAGAACGCTCATGATCTTGGCTGGTCTGCCGCATTTGTCCGTGACCAAAGCTTCGATTTGGCGACAGGTGCTTGCTTGGCACATCCGTTTCTGGGACTCTTCCTCTGCAGCGTCATTTTGATCCCATGCCAGATCGTCGAGTTTCTGCCGGCGTTTGTACATCGTCAAAACGGGATTCGGCGGAGCGCGTCTGCTTGGGCCTGGCACCGACTGCACAGTTGATTATCGGTCTGAAATTCCCAAAAGAAAAGAAAAATTTCACTCGGCCTATCAGCGGATAAACGAAGTTGAAGATGGGTAAAAAAGGGTGAATGCTCAGAGCGAAGGCGGAGTGTTAGGAAGCACCGAATAGTAAGGTTAGGTTATGTCATGCGTTGAAATGGTATCCTTGCTCACAAGAGAGGGGGGGGGGGGGACTATGCGCCTTGTCCTCTAGATCCTGCCTTGATGGGTTCCTAATTGTACAGCCTGCACCACTCAACATCCCTTTCTAGTTAAAACTAAACCCCAGGATACGTGGAGCGTATAGCCTTCGTTACAGGGGCGGCATCAAAACTGATAGCAGGTCATTGGAATCCATCAGATGCAGCGCAATGTAGGAAGACTTTGCAGCCAACAACGGGGCTCGGCGCGGCTGACCCTACTAACAATGCGCCCTGTCCAAGCGAATCGTTGTCTTCAGTAACAATACTGTCCAATTCATCTGGCCAAGTGGATCTGAGACATTTGGCCATTCAAGTGACAGCGACGAAAAAGACGGCTTGGACTTTTTCCAATTGGACCACTTGGACTCTGGCTTGACATCAGACATGGCCTGCAATGAGTGGTGTAACGTAGTGCCAGACTTTTCTCGCAGACTTCTCACATGTAAAGGGGATTCCCGGCCATCTCTGGTCTCGCCGAACATTTCGGCACTGTCCTTGAGGACGAGTATCTCGCAGGCCTGTAGAAGATTGGAAGGACTTATGGCGAGGCCTATACTGGGGTGTCGGCGTGAACGTCGCCCCCAATTTGGCTGTACTGATAGAGCAGCCGGTCGGATCGAACCCGTATCATGCCTCGTCTTGGAGGTGAGATGGCCGAGACCGGATGGCCATTTTCGGCGAGGCCTCATATGATCACGGTTGTTTTCCGTAAGGGAGCGCCCGCTATATTGACGACTATCGTCCCGAGTGTAAAGCGATCGAGGGCAAGGCTGCTGAAGATGGGCCAGACCGCTATCTCACTGGGAAGGTAGAGAATGGCGCGTCGGCGATCATGACGAGGATGTGTTCGTTACCTGGGCTATTCTGTCATGATTTTGACACGTGGGTCGGGAAAAAGGAGAATCTGTTGCTGAAGTGTGTGGACTGGCTTGGAGGCTCTGACGCGCCCGAGCTGTGGAAGATTATACCTAGGTATCGCTGCTCCTGCTGGGCAACGCCGAGGGCCGTGATGAAAGGGCCAGAAACAACAGAGTGGCGTATGGGCTGGTGCTGTATCCTGATCCTCAGACAAGTGGCACATTTTTTTCGCGTCGGCGTATTCTTCTCTCAACCCAGCAACGGAGGCACGGCGCTATTTTCCAAAGCCAAGGAGAAAACTGCCATAGCGGTGTGACCCTATGCTGAAAGGCTTATTTATTCAAGTAAGTATTGCAATACCGATGTAGCCTAGTCGCGAACATAGAAGACACAATACATTGAATTTAGATTGAAAATAACAAGTTTTCAAAGAATCACTACCTGGTGACCATATAGCATATCATGTCGTTAGAGCCCTGCCTTTCACTTCAAGTTCAACTTTCTGTACACAACTTTCCCCCCTAGTCTGCCCTGATCTCACAAACCCTTGACACAAGTTCCACAGCACTGATTGGATCCGAGTCTCAACTGCTGCCGTCGTTCCACGGACGGCATCTGGTCGCAGCACAAAAGCCGTTGCAGCAGGGCGCAACATATTGACCTTGGGTATTGTAACATTCTCCTATAATTTCCGCGCATTGCGTGATCAGCCATGTGAAGATGCATGTTGATGCTGCAATACACTTCTAGACAGCTCAACTTACCGTACACTCCGAGGCATACGCCGCTACATTTGACAGAGATGATGGGTTGCGGGGGCCCAACCGCAATCTCGTTGATGGGGAAGAGGTCCTCTGGACGCTGCACCAAAGACGGTGCGAATGCTACTTGGCTAGCAGTCTTGAAGGTGCAATAGTCGTACGGGTCATAATTTGGTGACACGATGAGGCTGACTGAGAGGTCGTTATCTATAGTGAAGCTGTTGTATGAGCAAATGCCACGGTCCATACCGTGTACCACTACCTCAACATCCTAAGCCCATTTACGACATGATTGGGATAGTGCAAAGAGGGCCTAGGCGATCAATATTGCAGGGGATTTCATTAAGAGACTGCACAATCTTTTATTTGCCTACCAGTGAAGTACTCCTGTCCGTCAGCAGTGATGTTCAAGCTGTAGGACGCAGGGCCACCTTGGAAAATCAGTGACACGGGCTGAGGAGCGTCGCGTATATCGACATGGCCTGGAGTGCCAGGGAGGGCTTGAACAGAGGCAATGGCAACGAAAGACAGAGAAGATACAAGAAAGGTCTTCATATTGGTAAAGCTTTGTTTTGTTGGTTGTGGAAAGATATATTGCCGGGGTAATACTGCGCACAGCTCACATATGCTTCCAAACCGGGGCAGCGCATTGAATTTATACAACGCTCACGACGCAGATGTTGAGATCAAAGTCGTAGTCATGAGATATGTGTCAATACGTAGTCAGACCATGATTTTCCAATTGCTACTGATAAATTTCTCGCCATCCGGATTTCAACCGAGTTGAAAAATCGAACTAGATCAGTACTCAGCAGCCCTCTAGCCAGAGGCACTCCGACTCGACACATGCCCTGTCTTAGTAGTGTCCTTGAGCAAATATCAGCCCTAACACAAGAGCTGGACAATAGCGCCGCGTGACCTTAAGCCAAGTCTGTTGCCCATTGGGTTGTAGAAACATACTAAGCTGAGTGAAGACATCGACGTCGAGTGTTTTCGGCTTGGCACCCAATTACGATTCTCACAACTCGTATCCAGATTATCGTAGTACGAATATCAGCACGTTCACGCATAGCTTGTGCATATTCTACGAGCGCATGATCTTCGATTTCTGGTAATAGAAGTTCTCTGAGGTCATACTTTTTTTGTGGGCTCCTTTATAAGCTTACTCCGTAGTCTCCACAAGAACATTCAGGACCGCAAGGAAACCCTTGGAGCGGGACGTGACAGGTGTCAAGCGACCCAAATGATAGAACTCGGGAAAACACGAGCTGGAGACTTTAGCCCCAATGACAGTTGCCCGTGCAGATGCACCGTGTCGGACTTATGGCGCACTACTAGCTGGACCAATGCTAACCCCACGAGACGCTTGTTGAATCGGGACCCCCAATCGTTTTGATTTTCCTGGCCTCACTAAACGAGGTAATAGAATCTAATGAAATTTGTAGTAAGGTATAATTACTCAGACGCCAAGACGAGCAGCCTCGGAGAGTAAATTAGAAAAGAGTATGATTCTTTTGTCCTTTCCTGGCCCAGCCACTGATCAATTCGTATTGCTCCGAATCAGATTTGACGTGGGTTCACTACCAGAGTCGCAGCCCACCGCACCAGACCTCCTTCTCTTCCATCTCTTCGTTCCCAATCCTGTAGCAAACAGGTCAGCCATGAAATCCAGAAGGAGAATAAGCCTCAAGAGTAGAACGCTCTAAGCATCGTGAAGAGGCATAAATCTTGGGCGGAAAAATGAGAAAAAATGACCAACGTACTTCATAAAAGCCATCTACCGCGACAGGAGTTTGGTCGAATATCTGCAGCATGGTTAGTACAAGACACAAACACTGGCATGATATACATCCGTCTTGAAAATACATACTTTGGCTATAAATTTAGTAGCAGCTTCGTTACTTGCTTCCCAGGTGCTGTTATCAGGTTAGCATACGTTCTTCATCTGGGGAGGAAGAAGTCGGGCAATTTCAGCTCGGATCTGGCTGCTGCTCCAATCGGCTCAAAAAAGGCAGTGATGCCTAGCTGTGGCTGGGAGAAGACGGGATGGATCCGATGTAAAGTGGGGGGGGGGGGACCGTACAAAGCTATGTTTTCGATAACCTTGGCTCCTGGCTCAACATTGTCTCCAAGGATGACAGGAATGAGTTGATGCCTCCGTTCGGCTCGGGGCAGATCCCACCAGGAATTTAATACGGCGCTCATGAGCTCTGTGCCGTATCCCTGACGCCAGTACTTCTTTTTCACACATATCTCTCCCTCAGGCCAACCGCAGCGTGGGAGGTCTACGCAGTCGAGAAATCCTGCCTCGCCAATCATTTCGCCGGTGGAGCTCAGGAAACCACCAAAATACCAATGACGAGTGTCGTTGGGTGCTTGCATGTCCTCGATGAACCTGCGCGTCTCCTCTATATCACGGTCTGCCCGACCTCGCGTCGGTGCTGAAAAGCGATTGAGTCGTTAGCAATGTCATTCTCGTCTTGGAGACTCTCCGTGTCTTCCAAGGATGTTGTGTTTATTCTCTGCTCATGTTTTATGAATGACGGTTGAAACATCTGGAAAGTCACCCTATTCATAGAAAGTGTGTGAAATGGGTCGGGGGATTGCTCACAATGATACTGAGTCTCCTGCTCCGAGCGAAGTGCATGAAAAGTTTCGAGATCCTCTAGTACGATGGGCCTGACAATCAGGCGTTCTGTCTTGATATGAGGTCGGTCTGCGATGGATGGGAGTGGTTTGATTGGAAGTTTCACGCGATAATTGAACCATGGCATAATTCTCTGGTAAAGACTCTGGAACTCCTCGCCCTCGAAGGTGAGGTGAACTGTCGGCAGCGCCATGTCTCCGAGTCGAGGGTATGAGATGGCTTGGGTCATTCCGTCTATGAGAGGATGAGCGTTCAGTTGCTCCTCCTCAAGTCGAAATCGACGATGTTATGATAAAGGAATCTTTAAAATGAGGACCAAAACTAGCCTGATGGTCAGGGAAGAACTAGGAGATTGGGAGTATAATAGTGAGTGTCGCGTGCTGCACACAAGACAGCGCGATCCCCGAAGGCTAATCCGAGAAAGAAACACTGGCTTTTTAGGCGAGTACGTGGCAGTGGATTGTAATCTCAGCGGGCCCTACCGAGTTTTCCAGGTCAAACGATTCTTGCGTTGTCGAAGGAATATATGGGTCCAAGCAGGCCCACAGCCAAGTGGTGATTGTGACAGGTCGGGTGCAGAAGCTCAAACGTTACTTGCTCAGTTTCCTCAGGGGCATAGGGAGAGCAGGCCGGCCATATAGGCCAGGTGCAAGTCTGCTATGACTCTCTGATGAACCTTTTTGTTCCCTCCCGGCCGGGGGGGGAACAACCAAGATAGTGTACTGCTTGCGCGTTGACCACGGACTGGCCTGCTGTTACGTAGTACTTTATGCTTTGACATCTGTTCGCGTCCTGCATTAGGCTCAGGATTCTGGAAGGAGGATGCTCTTGCAATCAATGTTATCAAGGTTCATGACTCGGCAGCGCAATTACATTACCTCCAGCAGAAAGCTAAAAAGGGTCGAACGACCCCAACCATGCGTTACCTCTTCCCCTCTGCGGAGTTGGTGGCTCAAAAGAATATAAGGATGATTGATCTGCAGGACCAAACTACGGGCACTGCCAACCAACGGCAGTCAAGCGTGACCATGATCCTGACGGGACCCAGGGTACTGGTTCCTTGACCAATTGGATTGATCCCGTTCTTTCCCCGGCAACCTTTGGAGGAACTATACCTGTCGCCCATCGCCCATACGAGTCGCATGTACAATAGTACGTCCGGTGAGAGCCCACAGCACGCGGTGAGGCTTGCTCTCGCCTCACTTTCCTCGGTATCACAGGCTGGCGGCCCGCGTCTTTCGTGCTAAAGAAGAAAGAAAAGAGAGAGAACCCCCCCCCCCCCCGGTGATTGATATTCAAACGAGAGATTAGATGCGGTTTTCATCAACAACAGAGAGACCAAGTCGGGAAAAGAAGTGCAGTCTACAAAACATGTTGATGTTCGTTGGGTAATCAAATGAAAAACGTGCCAACCCCTTCACATGCTATATAGGGCGTGCCAGCCAATTTTTGTACACTTTCGGAAATATAACAGACTGGGGTTTATAGGGGGTAAAGTGGGGACTCAGCTCACTTTTTAGATCACTTCATGCCCGTAGCCCAGGTTTACGGGAGGGGATTTCGATTACATAAGCTTAAAAGTGCTTCCTTGGAGCATATCATCCGCTATGCACTTGTACTGGCTAGTTGTAAGAATTGCTTTACTATGGCCGGAAAATCTCAACATGGCATGAAATTTTAGGGGCAACTTGCATATCTTGGAGAACTTCCTTCTGTAAATCTTCCGATAGCTACACAAAATGTCATCAATATTTTTTGCCTTCATTTGGAGAGAAACACGTTGGGAGACAGCATTCGCTATTGTAGGGATATATCTTCATCCGGTGCAAATTGACAAATGCAATATCATGTAAGCAATAACTATAATACAGAGTGACCAAGCCAAAGATGGCAACTGAACACACTTCACAGAGGTGGCGGCGCAGTTGGTAATTAAGGAGTCATCTGGTGCTTGGGGCGCATGGCATTCAATGCCTTCTGGCAAGGGGTTTGCTTGCCCCTCCCCCTGGCCAAGGGTCGTGGCTCGATCGCATCATGTACCTTGTTTGGATGCATTCTCCATATGTGTGCGAAAGGTCTTCAAACATCAACACATCCAAAGAAAAACGCTGTGTCTAATATTTCCTAAATCTTGACGCAAGATATTCGGTCCAGTATGAGAGAGAGGGAGAGACCCTATCAAGTGCAGTACAAACAGCCGGAAAAATCACGCAATAGCTCGGGTCAAAGATGCCCGATTTAGGTCACACCCCAAGACATGGCGTACTTCCACTGTAGAAGCCCGCCAATCCTCACGTTTGAGAAGTCTGGACGACGATGCAAAATTTTCGAACACATTGCCGCAGGACAACAAGTCGCACTCATTGAGCCTCTGGCACTAGCCGCAATACGGCAGCCAGGATGAATTCAACGAATGCAAGACGTCCAGACGGGCGGATGCTGCAGCTTGAAAGTGGGTCTCGAACATGAAAGCTGGGTTGGCCGTTGAGGTTCGAGGGGCCATTCTGGGGCAATGTAGGCAGGGTGGACCTAGAAGCCTTTTTCAACACCAGCTTGTCAAGCTCAAGAAGAAAACTGAGGGGGAGGGGCAGAAGAAATATGGGCCCTAACGCTGGCAGGTATGCCGTCATTTGACGAACCCCTCATCTTTGAGGTATAAAACATTTCCTTCACCTATCGTATATAATCCAAGCTCTACCTTTTTGCGGGAATTTCTTTTGCATTCTGTCTCTCTCTTTCTTCCAAAGTCGTCAAGTATCAAATCCACCATAGGCTCTGTCCCATTCCCTCTCCATTCCTCCGACAACTTCCAAGACAGATCCAAGATGAGTTCCGGAAACAAGGTTAAGCTCATCTCTGGCCAGGAGATCCCGTAAGAACCCCGCGCTCGCTTCATCCTCCGCTGATCTTGACTGCCCTCCCCCCAATCAACCCCTCCCCCCTTCCCCTCCTATCGCCACTCAACCCACGTCTTGTATGATTATGCAGGTTTTTGATCTGACACCGGCTTTCTTTCGCGCCGTAGGACTTTGGGCTATGGCACCTGGCAGTCTGCCCCGGGCGAGGTCTCGGTCGGCATCTACGAAGCCCTGAAGGCTGGCTACAAGCACCTCGACCTGGCCAAGATCTACCAGAACCAGAAGGAGGTCGCTGAGGGTCTCCACAAGGGCATGAAGGAGTTTGGCATCAAGAGGGAGGATCTCTTCATCACCTCGAAGCTGTGGAACAACTGCCACCGTCCCGAGCACGTGGAGAAGGCCCTCGACGACACCCTCGCCGAGCTCCAGCTCGACTACCTCGACCTGTACCTCATCCACTGGCCCGTGGCCTTCCCGCTGGAGGGCGAGGTCGGCGAGACCCTCTTCCCCAAGCACGCCAGCAAGGAGGACGAGGTCGCGCTCGACAACGGCGTCTCTCTGGTCGACACCTGGAAGGCCATGATCGCCCTGCCCAAGTCCAAGGCCAAGAACATCGGCGTGTCCAACTTCACCGTCGAGCACATCGAGTCTATCATCAAGGCCACCGGTGTCGTTCCCGCGGCCAACCAGATCGAGAGGCACCCTCGCCTCCTGCAGAACGACACCCTCATCCCCTACTGCAAGGAGAAGAACATCCACATCACGGCCTACAGCGCCTTTGGCAACAACAGCTTCGACCTGCCCCTGCTCATCACCCACCCCGTTGTCACCAAGATTGCCGAGAAGCACAACGCCACGGGTGCCCAGGTCGTGCTGGCCTGGTCGCAGGTTGGTGGCCACAGCGTCATCCCCAAGTCTGTCACCCCCAGTCGCATCGCCCAGAACTTCCAGGAGATCAAGATCACGGATGAGGATGTCAAGGCCATCAACGAGATTGGCGAGAAGGAGCCCATGCGGTTCAACGTTCCCCTGACGTGTAAGTTCACCACACATATAAAACATCCTGGAACAGGAAAGAACCACAAGTCCACACACAGCGCACGGCTGTGTGTCTGTGTGCATGTTTGCGATCTGGTTGCTGACGACAAGCCCTGGTACAGACAAGCCCAAGTGGGACATCAACATCTGGAACGACGAGAAGGAGACAGCCGCCACCAACAAGGTTGTTATCACGCTCTAAGCTTGTCAACCGCCTCGTAGGTACTGTTTCTCAGTTGGGTGCATCGTGAGGGCAAATTCCTGGCAATAGTTTATTAGACTTCATAGACCAAAGAGGCACAATGCAGTACATATGTCGGCCTCCCAAGATCGGCCCTGCAGTCAGTATTGCGTCAGTTTCATGGTCCAGCGACTGTCTAACGATTACTTGCGTATAAATCATGCCTTCCCCATTGCATTCATATGGTTGAGGCATCATGTGAGCGTAGTTACGGTCACAGACAATGATGAGGTCCAAACGGTTCCCTATGTTCACTTCAACTGAGGAGACCGCACGTCTACCATCCTAATCGAAGAGGCAGAGAATCATTCCAAGTACTTACTTAGTAATTCCATAAGCAAAGCCTCGAGTCTGGAACCTCTTGCCAATTTTTGCCGTATTGTCTGGCGACTGATGGTGTTTCCAGCAGAAGTCGCGTCTTCCCTGCCACACAGCGGGGAAAGCACCGCATGCTTTAGTCTAACAACGCTGTGTGGGGCGCCGACTTGAGATGACATTCCCTGACGACACGAACCCCCTCTCAGCCTTCCCATGGTGCGTCTTTCTTGATAATCCTCCAAGAAGAACTTCAAGCCTCGCAGTAAGTAAGTAGAGGCTGTATACGACGCTCCTCCGTTTACCAGCTCGCGATGGCAGCACGTCATCCATTCCTGAGCCTGCAGCCTGAAGAGGTGCTGCTCACGAGCGAGACGATTCGCAACAAATACCAGGGCAAAGACATCTTGTTCCGATCCATTGGCATTAAGGAGCCGCCCCGTGCGAAATGCGTCGCCTTCATCCAGGGTAAAAGCCCAGCCCCTCCGCGGAGGACGTATGTCTCATACCAGATCAAAGGAGAGCCCACTGTGTTTGAGGACATTATCGAGCTCTCGACTGGAGATACCTTCCAGAGCCGCGATTTGGGCACAACATGCTACCCGCCAGCGACCAACCTCGACATGCACAGGCTGGAAGACATTGTCATGAACGACCCGCTTGTCCAGGCTGAGATCGCCCGGCTGAAGCTCCCAGAAGGCGCCGTCGTCCAGCCTGAGCCGTGGCCCTACGGTACCGAGTCTGCCACGCCCGAGAAGCGCCAGTACCAAGTGTGGATGTTCCTCAAGTCTCTAGACCCAGCAGCCAGAGACCACCCATCTTCAAACCATTTCGCCCACCCTCTAGACTTTTCCGTCGTGGTTGACGATCTCACCATGAAGGTGACCCGCATCGACAGGCTGCCGATGACGAGCGAGGAGATTTACGTTGATGAGGAGGCGGCGGCGAAGCGGACATGGCAGCGGAACCCAGATGCAGAATACGCCTCTGACCTGCAGCCCCAGTTGCGAGGCGACCTGAAGCCCATCCACATCAGCCAGCCAGAAGGTGTCAGCTTCAGCGTCTCCGAAGATGAAGTCGTCGAGTGGCAGAAGTGGCGCTTCCACGTGGACTTCAACTGGCGCGAGGGCGTGGTCCTGCGGGACGTCACTTACGACGGTCGGCCTACGTTCTATCGCCTGTCTCTTGCTGAGATGACGGTGCCATATGGCGATCCCCGCGTGCCGTACCATCGGAAGAGCGCGTATGATCTGGGGGAGGGAGGTGCTGGCTGTACGTCGAATGATCTCGAGTTGGGCTGTGATTGCCTCGGTGCCATTAGATATTTCGACCGCTGGATGAACGACCACGAGGGCAAGCCACTCACGCTGAAGAATGCAATATGCATGCATGAAGTGGACAACGGCATCGGTTGGAAGCACACAAATTACCGCACAGGTCGTGCTGAGGTGACCAGGAACCGGGAGCTGGTGATTCAAACAGTGAGTCGCACATGTGAAGCGGTCAAGGGAAGACAAACAACAGAAGCTGACAAGTGTGCTCAGATCATGACCATCTCAAATTATGAGTATATCCTACAATGGATCTTTGACACAGCAGCGAATATTCACTATGAAGTTCGAGCCACAGGAATCATGTCCATCGTACCGGCAGATCAGAACGTGGAGCACGATATGAACTATGGAAGCCTGGTTTCCCCAGGTGTCATGGCCCCTATACACCAACATATCTTTTGCCTACGTCTAGACCCCGCCATCGACTCCTACGACGAGAGCAAGATCATGTATGAAGACATCAGGGCGCATGGGTGGAACGCAGCAGCTAATCCCTATGGCGTTGCCTTTGGCGTGGAATCGACCGCCATCGACCAAGAGTCGTTCCTTGACCTCGACGCAAAGTTGAACCGTGTCGTCAAGGTTATCAACCCCAACCGCAAGAATGCAGCATCACACAAGCCACCTGGCTACAAGGTTGCGGTCCCTCCAACGCAGCTGCAGCTCGCTGATCCAGGCTCCATGCACAGCCTGCGCGCCGAGTTCGCAGACCACCACTTCTACTTCACCAGACACGACGAGGATGAGCTCTACCCGGCAGGCGAGTTTCCGTGGCAGCATACCGGCGGGACTGGTGTGCGGACGTGGGCTGCGCGGAAGAGAGAACTTGGGCCTGGTGAGGGCGTGGTTTGGTGTACCTTCTCGTTCACGCATGTCCCAAGACCGGAAGACTGGCCAGTGATGCCGGTGGAGATATTCCGTGTGGGACTGAAGCCGGTGAATTTCTTCGAGAAGAACCCAGCGCTGGATGTGCCGCCTGCCAAGCAAAGCGTGAACAAGAGTGTGGAGATTGCGAGGTCCCAGAGGGAAGTGGACCTAAGGCAGAAAGAATGCTGTGGCTGAAATTCTTGCTTGAGGATTCCGTCACAACTACTTATTCTTCGCTCATGATCCTATATTCAGCCTCCATGAGTCTCCGAGTTTGAAATCTGCCATAAGGCCGTAGTGATCGGTGACGAAATCGAAATAGCCTTCCGCCTCGAGCCCCCTCCGGGCCTCCTCATCCTGCACTTTGACGCCAACACCGATCTTTTCCAGCTTTTTGACTCGAAGAACGCCATTCTGAGGTTCCATATCGTCGCCCTGGCAGAAACATATCTTGTCCATTCTCTTGTGAGGGTATCTAGTACGCTTGCTCTGCGGGCCCCACGTGAATCCATCCGGATCGCCCTCGCTCCCTCCCAGCTCGAGATATGCATCCTTGAACCCATTCTCCTGCGCGAGAGTCTCATCAAGCCTCGAGTTCGCATTGCAATCGCCGGCAAGAATGCCAGCAACGACCCCGTCTGCCTCGTCTTGCAGGAATTTGGCACACCCCTTCCACTGGATCGGCCGCAGAGGGGGTCTCCCAGCCATAGAGTCCAGGTGCACGTTGCACAGCCTAAGAACCGCCGTACCATTGCCGTAATAGTCTGTATTCTCGTCCTGGTCCGAAGACTGCTTGCGGACAACAATGTCCACCAAGAGAGCCTCACGCTCGTACTCGCTCACAAAGGGCAGCCGCGCCACATTCTTTATGGCCAACCGCCGGTCTACAAGCGTCACGCTGTTGTACGGACACCGCCAGGGGCCCTTCGTTAGGTCGCTGACGTGGAATCTGTCCTGGACCCACCCTGCCGAAGCGATCTGGCCGAGATCGTGAGGCAGCTGCGGGGGACACTCGCGAGCCAGGTTGTTGAGGTCCAGAGGGGCGGACTGCTGCATTTCTTGGAGCATGATGATCGTTGCTGTTGTCTCTGAGGTGGTGCTCTCGACGAGGATGTCGTGCAGGTGGGACAGGGCTGCGCGCATGCGGGCTTGAGGCTCCGGGGACATGAAGTCGATGTTCCAGGTGATGAGGCGGAGGTTGGTGATGGGAGGAGACGGCGTGGCGCCTGTGGCTGGCACGGTGGCACGTTCTCTGGGATCAATAGGCTGCCATTTGGAGTCGATGAAGGTGTAGTAAGGCTGGGAGCTGGGCGTGTAGTCCTCGAGCTGCCGCTTGGTCAGCCTGGCGACGAGTCGATCTGCTGTCATGGTGTGGTGTCTTGATTTGCACAAAGAAAAGTTGTTCTCGAAAGCTTTCCGGTTGCTCTTAAGCCTGTTAAGCATAGTAGAGTTTTTTTTTTTAAAAGAGAAGGAGAATGTTGTCTGCTACTGGTCTCTTGGAGCTGGACAATAGTTATGCCTGATGCCTGGACACCGGACTGAGCCACAGCCTCAATGCTTATGAGCAGTGGGACACCGATATCCCACACCTAACCCTGACGATATGTCACTTTTATTATGGTCGTCCAAAGTGCTCACGTGAGCACCAGCGAGTATGAATACCTCGGAAACTTTAAAAGATGCCAAACCTCTTGAATAGTAGTTAAGGCTGACCAAGTTTTGCCTCGCTGTTACGAGTATGTATTAGCGCCAGCATCTATATATAAGGCGCACGGCGACGATCGTGTCTGTCCCACTATGTCCACGTCACAGTTCACTGCGTGTCACCTTGTCTCTAAATGACACAAGTGAACGGGGAAAAAGTTCCATTGTCATCAGAATCGTACTTCTCTACTATCGCGGTATCAAGACTATAGAAAATCATTGGCAAGTGCTCGTGGCCTTTGGGGCTTCCGATCGTCTCAGTTATGGATTTCGGCCTGAAGACCAGGCAGAATCTCAAGATCTTCCTTGGGGTACAGATATTTACCGTCAGCAGAGACTTGGGCTCCCTTCTTCTTCCTCTGCTGCTGCTGCTGGCGAATCTTGACCCACTCTTCGGTGGTCAGGTGCTGTCCGAGCTCAGTAAAGACATTTGACGTCTTGCCCAGACGCTCCAAGAGAGGGCTGTTCTTGATAGGGTCCAGGACGACATGGTTGTTGGGCCTAGATATTACAAGTGTCAGAGAAAGTGAGCTCTGGAGAGGGAAAAGGGAAAGGGCTGACCTCGCAAAGTACAACACACCCAGACGGTCGATCTGTGCTTGGTCCTGAGGAGGTGCATGCACGCGGTGGATACTCGACTTGATGAGTCCACCCGTCAAGGCCGTCAAGGCATCGCACGTGTTGATGGTGATGGTTCCGTCCATTGGTTTCTAATTGCGTTCCGAGTCAGCTTCGGGCTCCAATCATCAAATACGAGTCCGATGACAGCATTGCTTACAACCCACTTCCAGTTCCCTTCGCTGTTCAGGATCTGAAGACCGCAAACGGGTTGGCGGAACAGCAGGGTGATGGAGCCGAGATCAGTGTGGCCTGGTGTATACATCTGGCCAACCTTCTTGTTCTCCTCGGGAGATCTGGCGGAGTAGTGCATATATCTCAGATGGTCTTCGCCCTGGACGTCGTACTGGTGATCTTTGACGAGCTGGTCCTCAGGCAGCTCAAGCAGAAGAGCAAACAGCTTCAACAGCTTGACGACGACCTCGTCGTGGCATTTCTAGAAGGTGATTCATGCCCTGTCAGGCTAGGCTTTCTCATCAAGATAGCTTGATCAGGTCATACTTACACGGGCAAAACCCTCAATCTCTTGGATGTTGTCCTCGAGTACCGGTGGCTGCTGTCGTTGATGGTGGCCATCGAACTTGGGGATGTTGTAGACCTGAATGTTATCCTTGATGCCGTTCCCGAGACTAGTTGAGGTGAATTAGTGGATGACTTTTCCAAGATTGCAACGCGGTGAATTTCTTGTTGACTCACACTCTGGTACCAGCAGGACGATAACCATTGTAGTTGCCTCCAACCAGGGCATTTTCGTCGTGGTACTTGAGCTTCTCCTCCAGAGGGAGACCGTAGAACTCCCGGCCGAGCGCGAATTGTCTGTCAACTTCCTCCTGGGAAATGTTGAAATTCTTCACATAGAAGAAGCCGACCTTTGTGACGGCGTGGTCCAGCTCCTTGACGAGCTCTTCCTTGCCGCCTGGTTGGTCGAACTTGCTAAGATCGAGAGTGATGAGTTCTGCCCAGTCCACTGAGATGCAATTTTGGTCAGCGGGGGTATAATTAATTACTCAGTCACAACAGGAGCATTGTTATTGATAACTTACACTCTTCCTTGGTCACTGGGACCTGCTCATATGTGTCAATGATTCTTCCAGGCATCTTTCAGACTTGGAATAAGATTCTTTTGGTCAAGTTTTTTCTTCGTAAATTCACTGGATCTAGTTATATCCTGACTCAGAGAGGGTTCGAAAACCAGGCTGGACTTATATGCTCTTTTGACAATACACCTCGGTGCATGCTGCCAATGGGCACGCCATACGTGGCATTCAATGTGATTCTGACAAATTCATTATCATCAAAGGCGCAACCCATCACGACGTTATGCTCGCATGTCCCACCCCTCCCCCCTCCCACCCTTCTAAGTCCGTGATGTTCCCGCGACGGCCAATGGAAATACACAACAATATCGGCTCTACTATGCACGTCAACAACAACTTCTCTGGGGAACTGCAGGAAGTACCTAGACATGTATCCCGTTCAACGCGGGGTCTCGGTTGTTGGTAGTTCTGTATTCGTGCGGAGAGACGAGCACGCCATTGCTTTGGGGAGCACCTCATTCTCTGGATCTTGGGAGGACACTCCAATCGTTCACCTTCAATTCGTAGAAAGGATAGCGGACCAAACAAAAGAATCTGTACTTGATCCTATGATGGGTCTGATATTATACACAGCAGTGGTCGGTTGTGGGTCATGTGCAAGAAGGCACCTTCGCAAGGGGGTAGCGAGGATGGAACAGGGCGACAGCCGAACAGAGCACGCAATTCAGGCCTGGTCCAACATCACTTTAGCGGCAGACATTTGCGGCGAAAATAACACAAGAACTGGAGGGCAACAATCGACTAGGCAAGGGTAAAGATACCCGTCGCCCATACCCAGCATGGCTGATCGTGATAATCACCTAGGCCGTGCTATCAATGGCGACAGCAGCGTGTGGATCTATTATGCATGGTGCTGGAGTCATCAGAATAGTTCCACAAAGTTGTCCGTATGCTGTGATAAATTGGAACTTATGAGCAGAGGCGGTCCGGAGTTGCATGGCTTCCTGTGAGCTTATTCACTCGCAGTACGAATCGACAACCAACCAGCCAGCCAGCCATCCAGCCAGGGCTGCAGGAGAAGTTCCAAGAATGTCCGAGTCAGATAATCATGAAGAGCCCAAAGGCCAGCCTGATATGGCCAAATTATCGCCATGGAAACTCTTCAAAGAGATCTTTAATTGGTATCCTTCCGAATATTCAGCGGCCGAGAGAAAGTAAGTCATGGCGCAGTGAACCTACCGATATTATACTTTATTAATTATTACAAATGGTATCGGTATAATTACTGACAAGTATTCAGGTTACTGTTGAAACTGGATGTGTCAATCCTTGTCTTCGCATGTCTTTGCTGTAAGTGTCGCCTCCGTTTTTGTAGTGACTGTGAATCATTTGCATAATTACTGACTAGATGCCTCACAGTCTTCGTCAAATATCTTGGTACTTATGATACCGACACCCAGCGGGCTTCAAACAGAAGACCTCTCTGGCTGACACTCCTCGTGAAGATCAAACAAATATTAGCAACGCCTACACTTCTGGGCTGAAGGAGGACTTCAACCTCTATGGCAATCAGCTCAATTATTTCAATGTCTGCTACTACACAGCTTATGTGGTCTTCCAAGTTCCGGGACTGCTGTTGCTCTCGCGGCCAAAACTGTAGGCACTCACAAAGCTATGACGATCTGGCTCGCAATGTGAAGACTGACGGGCTGCAGCGCTCGTTACCTGTTGCCAGTCCTGGAAGTCCTCTGGGGGGTCACGACATTTGCGCAGAGTCGAGTGGCCAATGTCCAACAACTATACGCGCTACGCTTCTGTGAGTTCTAGCCAAGCTATCTACCATCAAGCCGATATTAATCCCTCTCGGAAAAACCATAACAGTGGTCGGAATGTTCGAAGCACCTGTCTTCGCCGGGACACACTTCATCCTCGGTTCCTGGTACTCGGGCCCTGAGCTCTTCAAGCGCGCAGGGACCTGGTTCATCTGCAATCCGCTCGGCTCGATGGTCAGCGGTTACCTCCAGGCTGCGGCGTACACCAACCTCTCGGGCGTCGGCGGCATGGCGGGCTGGAGGTGGCTGTTCATCATCGACGGCATCTTCACGATTCCCGTGGCGCTCATTGGCTTCTTCATCTTCCCCGGCATCCCCGACTCGCCGAGGCCGTTCTATCTGACTGAGGAAGATACAACGCTGGCCAAGGCTCGGCTGGAAAGGGCGCGTGTCCGCCGGCCGGGCAAGTTGAATCTCGATGTCTTCAAGAGAACCTTTAAGAGGTGGCACATTTGGGTGTTTGTGTTCTGCTACATGTGAGAAAACCGAACCCCTCGACCAGACAAGTTTCTAGAGCTTCCTAGTTGCTAACGATTAGGGTCAAAGATGCATGATCATCTCCTCGTACCCAATGTCATACATGAATCTCTGGCTGAAGGCCGAGGGCTTCTCGGTCGTCCAGATCAACGAGCTGCCGACGGCGTATTTTGCCATCTACGCCGTCGCATCCTGGCTGGGTACCACCCTGGCGGCCATATACCCGGCTTGGACTATCTATTCCGTTCAGACATTCTTCACCTTGTTCTCGATCCTGATCATGATCATCTGGAATGTGCCACAAACTCTGAAGTAGGCTCGCCCGCGCCCTTGGGCGTCTCATCATGTGTTCACGAGACTTAGGCTGACGACAGTGTAGATTTGTTTGCTGGTACCTCCTTGGATTCGCAGGCTGTGCAAGTCCTATTTTATATTCGACAGTCAACAGCATTGTCAAAGATGATTCGGAGGAGAGAGCTCTCATCTTGGTATGTTTTTTCAAGCAGCTGGCTGACAGCGGCGCCATCTCTCGACCTTGAAGCTGACAAACATATTTTTGCCAGGGCTCCATGATGACTTTTGGCTACAGGTACATGGACCTCCCCTACAGCCCCTCGTCTTGTCTGGTCTTGTCTGCGCCAATTTCAACAAGCTGACCACATCTCTTGAATAGTTTCCAAATCTGGGTGCCATTGCTTGCCTTCCCAACCGCAGGTACTTACGGTGCCCCAAGGTGGCGGCGTGGTTGGCCAATCTCATTCGTCTTCATCTCCTTATTGTGGGCCGGATTTATTGCGGCGATAGTGATTCACAGACGACAGTAAGTGTCTTCGCATTCGCTGCACTCTTTCAACATAGTGCTGACTTTGCTTGCTAGACAGAAAAAGGCTCAAGGACCTGAGTCAGAGAGTGCTGTGGGCTCGTCTGAGGAGACGAGTAGCGAGGCTGTGTCTGTTGAAGTAATTGCCAATGACAAGGCTGGCTAGAAGTATCAAGATCGGCAAGACGGCAGAGTGGGCCGGCGACAGACTGATGCAAAGCTGGTGGCTGGATGTGACAAGACTAGATATTGGGCCTAGGCATAAATATAACAGTTGAATTGACAAGCATTTCCATTTCTTCCAGCCCTTATTTTATGAGTTCTGGATCTGCAAACTCCAAACGCCCAGTGATGCACTCTTCTTTTTGTCTTCGCTGCTCTCCACACCCACGAATAGTAATAGGTAGGGTATTAGACGAGGAGAACGGCGTTGACACAACCATCGTTTTCGGGGTTGTTGGTGACCTGGGCGTACCTTCCCCACACGACTTTTCCTGATGTGGTCTGTATTGTGCGTTAGTTATTAGGACCCCCCTCGAAAGATGTCGAGTGCATGAACTCACCGTTAGACCCAGCTCGGACACATTGACCTCCAGAACCGTACCCTTGCTCAGGACGCCAAGCTGTGTGTACAGAGGATTTTGGGGATTCTTCTTGACGGAGATGATAGGCAGCTGCACCGTTACTCCCAGCTCGGGATGGGTCACTGATGTCACGTTAGCCATGAGTGCCCCTTGGTATCGCCATCAAGAACATGCGCAGGGCCAGGGAAAAGGTAACGAACCGTTGGCCTTCTTGTATCTCAAACCCATAGGGCGAATGAAGCGCTCGTACTTGACTGGCCTCCGCGTGAAGTCGGGCCCAACAAAGGTCGGCTTCGTCACCATGCGCTTCCAGCCCTTCTTCTGCGTCTTCTTTCCGGTGCTCACAACCTTGAACATCTCCTCTTCAGAAATACCGCGCACCTTGGGCAACGGCACCGCAAACCGCGCAGCCTTCTCGGACCGCTTGTTCTTGATAGATGAGCTGAGCGCCTTGGCAGAGGTTGGGTTGTTCCGGTCGAGGAGGTACGCGGGCACGGGGTTGGCAGGGTCGTTATCGGGGGCGGCGGACTTGACATTTCGCTCCTCGTGGGCCTTGATCTGCTTGCGCATCTGGATCTTCTCCTTGTGTCGCTTCTGAGCGTGCAGCTTAGCGCGCAGGCCGCGGAGGTTCTGGGCTTTCTCGGAGGCCTCGTGACCTTCGCGGGCGGCGCGCTTGCGGGTGCGCTCTTCATGATCTAGGCGGCGACCATGCAGCTTGGTGTGCCGCTCCATATACTCATTCTGAGGCTGTATGCGTGGATAAATTTGTCAGTGTCTTGTCTGGGTTGCAGGGACGAGAACCAGAATGTGGCGGGGCGCGCTTTCTCTTCTTCCCACTTACCATGTTGACGTGTGACCGCGCCCTCGAAAGGGACTTGAATCAGCTTTGAAGTCTGGACTCTCGAGCCTGGACGGGGTTGGATAGCAGGAAGAAAGTGGCCGTCGTAGAACGTATGTGAGGAGGTGGACGATTCGTTGATAAAATTACTGCCGTTGCATTGCGGTCAAAGAATGGGTTGCAAGACGGGCGCTTATCGGGAAGTTTTCTCTTATCGCAAGTATCCGGCTTAGTCATGCATCTAGACGTGGCGGACGTTTGCCCCATGAAGAGAAGGAAGGGGGAAAGTAAATTGAAGGTAGAGAAAGTTGAAAAAGGAAAAATAGCAAAAAGAAAATCGAAGGGCAGATTTCTGGTTTGAATTGATTTCATTAGAACATGAGCGTCCTTTCATACTTTAAGTTTTGAAGCCCTCGATCAAGAGCTCCAATACATTATTGTATGAGGGTGTGGAAAAGCGGGCTCATATATCCCTAACCCTGCAATTCTACTTTAAGATAGACGTTCTCATACTACTTTCGTTGATTCTTGGGACAACCTGGAAGGTGGCAGCACTGCTTTACACATCTTATATTCAAGAAGCTCTCTGCTTTGCCTCCCGTCCATACCATCATCTCTACACAGTCAAGACGGTGATCCACACAGGTGTGTTCTCTATGGCGGTGGTCAGAATGCATTAGGTTGGCGGCAGAGAGCCTGCAGTCTTTGCTACTTTGAGGTTTAGGATCGTTGGAGCAGTCGAATGCTCGATGTTTAAACGTGGACCCATATTGCCAATCTGGTTTTCTCAAGCCTTTCGTATAGTACGCCGTAAAGTTGAGAGTAGCCTCTTGCCAATTTCGTCTCCATTGGAAAAGGCGCATACGGCTCCTACCCGCCATCATCACACTGCTTGCAGGTTTACCAAGAATTAATTACAAGGCAATGTTGCTGCAACCTGATATGAGACTGATCCCTTGACAGACCTTGCCTTTGTTGTACCATGTGAGTTTGGCTGGGTCCAACATCTCTGAAGTCACCCATCGTGCCGTCTGTGTGTGAGTGCTGTCCGTCCCGACATCACCCAGAGGTCCTCTCACCCTGTCCCTTCTAAGCCCGCCGTCCAAATTCAGCTTTTCAAGTTCCTCGTCAACGCCACTGACAGATTCATCACAAGCTTCACTCCCGTCATTTTGGATAGTCTCTCTTGGGAAGCTTGTTCTCCCCTCGGCCAGCGCTTGGAATATCACCAGCTGATCCTGCAGGTACTCATCCACAACACCGGCTTGGAGGATCTCGTCGCCCAGAGCTTTCGTCACAGCTCTGGAGACATCCTTGCAGAGCCTTTCTTGTGTTTTACCCTTGCGCTTGCCACTATAGAGACAGTCTCGACCCCAGCGCAGTGTTTCTGAATTTGCTACTAGAAGCACATAGATTCGAGACTCATGTTTGCTGTCTTGTGGCTGCTTGAAGTTGAGCTCTGCCTGAGGAAGGAGATTTTTCAGGTCTTCTCTCAAGTTCCTCTCTAGCGAGCCATGGAGCTCCGCAGGTGTGACGATGGTAACGTCCACAGAACGGACTGCCAGATCTTCGGGATCCCTTCTCGTGCCGACATCATCCTTCAGCTTCAAAGTGGTGCCCAGGGGAAGAGGGTGAAATTTGAACCACAGAGAACCTCTCGATTTGGGCCCCGCGCTCCAACCTCTGCTTTCGAGTTTCCTCTGGACCCGAATGCTGAACCATGCCTCCAATGTGGGCAGAACCACTTGGTCCAGATACTCGTAACTCAGCGAGAAGGACACGTTCGTGCCCCCTGATATGGTCAACTCGACCGGCTCTCCACTTTCATTGCCTGCGAAGAGGAGAAAGGGGAGGACCGCCTGGAAGATGAGCAGCGCACTGGCGGCGGGCGATTCGGCGTAGATCTTGATGTTTCTCTCCAGCAGGTCGCCTGGTCCGCGCTTGGGACAGAACTCCAGAGTCTTACTGCCGACATCGAGCCCCTTCACGTCGGCATCGGTAACCTTTGCAAGCCACTCGATCGAAGTGACGTGCTGCGATTTGAGCCCTGGTGGAAGGATCAATCGTGAGACAGTGCGCACGCAAGTGGGTTTGGATGGTGTTGCAACTCACCGCCTCCTCGCGGCCCCGAGCGGTTGCCTCTCACATTGATTATCCTGACTGGCTTGGACGTCACTGATGCAAGGGCGATAGCAATTCTCACGAGTTGACCCCCGCCCTCGCCAGTCCGGCCGTCAAGCTCAATCATCTTCGGCGACTTCATTGATGATGTGCTGCGGTGTGTCCTTTATGGGTTGACTTGTCGGAAACTTTGCGTGGTATGAATAGTAAAGAAGGCTCAGATAATTATTAGATGTTGCAGAATCATGTCTGCAGCTGAGTGGCTGAACTTTGAAGTGCAGCCTATTGTAGTATGTGAGCTGAGCCACTGACCATCAACCAAAGTGTGACTCATTCGGTAATGAATACAAAATTGAGCCTCTCGCTCATCTCACAAACCACGAGCGAGAATAAATGAGTGCTAGACATTCTGTTCGCGTTTATTTCGAGAATGCTCTAGTGTCTGCATTTGTTATTCTCAAGGTCTCGCATTTGAGTACAAGAAATTTAGCGATCTGTTCCCAGCGTCTTATGGTCTCTGTCAGCTCTGGGCCTAAACCTTGGAACCCGACGCCTATCAAGAAAGACCCGACTCCCAATACACAGCATTCCCTCCTTGTCAAAAGAAAGACTCTATGGCTGAGACCCAAAGCACTGTTACCCAAGGGATGATTTACTGCAAAATCATCAAGACCATTAACATTTGAAGATTCTTGGCATTTTAAATGTTCCTCATGTACATGTTCTTGGGTATCGTTCACATCAGATGGTAGTACCTTCGACTTTGCAATCATAGCACTTTCAGCAAATGGGCTGAAGTAGTGAAAGCTATAAGCTGGAAGGAATTATACGGAAGTGAGACTGTCACTCGCAAGGGTTGTGTATATCTATTTATCATTTGATGCACCCACTTACGGAAAAGTTGAGCTGCGAGGCATGTCTTTTGGAGCACCAGTCATATTGTAAATAGGTGGTTGCGCCTATTGAACACCTGACAGCCAAGCTGACAAAAGATGAAGCTGACAACGACTTTTGCGATGGAGTGTCCATTCGGAGTGTCTCTCTTGACCTCTTGCAGGGTCCATCAATATCGCCAGCCCTGGTAGCCCGTATCTCTGCGAGTTCCACACTGTTGGTCTGCGGTGGAGAGGCTGCTGTTTCAGCATGTTTACCTGAGCTGTAATTGCATCACCTAAATTGCTGTCAAATAAGCCTTAAAATAGACTTCAAATTAACAAGGAGCTTATTTTCCGATGTCTTGTACTTTTACTTCTCGGAGGCCTCTAGATTCACTGTAATAATTCACAAGCGAGCATCAACTGGAGATCATGAGCTCTGTTCTACTGAGGATACAAGCTCTGTGGTGCAAGAATTGCACCACCCATGAGATTTATCCTCTTCTTTTCGTCATGCATCAATTCCCTGTACTGGATGCTCCAATTCTGGGTTCCGTCTGAAAATGCCACCACTGTCACTTGATGAGTGCATTGTAAACAAAGATGACTGTCTCCATAAGAAACTCATCTGGAACAAGAGTTGTTACACCTGGCCCATGATTTTGATTGATTGTTACATGCTAACTTTCAAATAGAGTTCGTCACTTCACAGAGCATTTGTTGGCATCATTCCCATCTAATTATGGTTTGTTCAGCAGAATGCCGTCTATCACAAGGCATTGTAAAACAAGAGCTTCAGAGAACCTACGATGAAAGCTACAGTCTTGTTCTGAAACACAACAGCAAACCTGGCCTCCCTCATCTGTACTATGATTACAAACGAAAAAAAGAGCGATTTGCTGGAAGAGTTGTCGTCGTGAGTCGGAAATGAAAGGACCCGTCGCCATTGGTGAAGAATAGCGTCTCTGAAAGCAGTAAATTTGGCCCTCGATCATGCCGATCAGCAAAGAGCGGACTCTACCTCCTTGCTCCCGCACGTGGCTTGCGGGAGGAAAAAGGAGTGGCGACGGCGACCACATGTGCTGCTATTTATTTCTTTCCGGCCCCCCCCCCCGGTGCCCAGGTGCCACCAAGGGGGAAGATCAGCCATCGTCCGACCTCCTTTCATTAGAAAAGAGAACGGCAAAGATCGCGCGCGCACATCGTGACTTGGAATCGGCTACGGGCATCAGGGAATGCGCATAAGCTCGACGATCTCCCGTCCGGGCGACAAGAGGTCGGTACGTTTTAGGGCTGAGCTCAGGACGACACACTGTCGATCAGTGTTACGCGACGTCTTGACAGATTGTGATTTATGTAGAGAAGAGATGAGATGATGAGGGCATGATTCATATTTTACGGAAGGCGCTGGATGGGGTGTGAACGGGCAGAAACAGTACTGCGCCCGCGGATCAAGCTCAGGGCTGGCGTGAATCTTCAGATCCAGGTTCTACTTGCGCGCCGGACTGTCCAGCTGGGACCAGACACAGGACGAGACCGTGGTTCGTTTTAGAAGACCGCCCTCGACAACAACAAACGGCTCTTTTTCGATTGCTCTACGCCTGAGTTGACAGTCCCCGGGCTCATCCCGCGAAGTGAGTAGTATAACTTTCGCATGCAGGCTGAGAAATTTCTCCAATGCGATCACGTGATCCTCCTGTCGATATTGCCAAGTACTATGGCAATCGCGATTCACATTACAGCTCGGCATTTCGGTCCAAAGAACTGGAACACAAGGTTCACCTCACCGGCGCCAGGAACCAAAATAGTGGCAGCGGCAATAAAAGAACCCGTTCCTGACACATGCTAGGCAGTGGCGACAAGATCGAGGCTAAGGCTAGCTGCATGTATCTTACGTGTCGTCGTCCCCCCATTGGGATGGAGAAGGAGCCGTCTTAGTCTACTGTAAGCCTAGTAAAGTGAGAGATTTAATGGGAGGTTAGGTCGAGTGCGAATTTGTGGAGCGGCCAAAGGCTAAAAAAGAACATCCATGTCCGTACGAGCGAGCGCACCTTTTTTTTTTGGTGTGGCCCCGGGGGCCGTGGCGGAGGGGTCATCGCACAGAGGCTCGTTGACTTGTGACGACCTCGTGCCGAATGGCGGTGTGCTGGGACTTTCAGTACGGCCCACATTCGGCCGGTGGGATGTGTGTGGTGCGTTGCGAGACATGGGAAGGGGGATATGGGCTGGCACACAACACCCCTCTCCACCTCCACTTCCCCCTTTGGCCTTTTGTTCTTGCCCTTCTTCCTGCTCTCCCTTCCTCTCTCTCTCTGTGTGTGTATATTCCTCCCCCCTCCTCGGTGTCTCTGTCCGTCTCTGTATGGCATATCTCTCTCTGTGTGCTTGAAATGCGACGACGTATGACATTGCGTAATGCTTTTGTACCGCTTGAGCAAAAGCGCCGTTGGAATGGAATGATAACCCCCCCGCCCCTCCGCCCCAGGAGGTTGGACAAGGGTCGTATCTCACACCCTCCCCTTCCCAGAATCGGCGGCACCGGTAAGGGGATAGTGGTAACACATGCTGTATGTGAGACTCGGACAGCCTTGCCGTCCAATCACAGCAGTGATGCTGCCTGCCTCTTCTACAACTTGGCTGCATCTTGTGATTGGGGGGAGGGGGAGTGTCGCCCGTCTCAAGAGCGCGGAAAGGGCCCGGTACAAGGACATTAAACCCTTTTCGTTGAGAGCGTGTGGATTAAAAGAACCAGCATAGTGAGGGGGAGGCAACCTTGAAAACAGCTGGGGCTGGCACTACCGGCGGTATGAATCGAGAGGGTTGCGCGCGGATGTGTAAGTGGCTCACCCATGTTGGACACTCGGAATTTTGCTATTGGCAAAGGGGTGAAGCCCCCCCCCCCCCCAAAAAAAAGGCAGAATAAGGAAAGAAGAGGGCGTGTGTCGCCCCCAAAGACTTGTGTGTGTACCATGGAATGAGTTGGAGGGAGGCGAGAAGGAAAGGGGGGGAAGGTGGGTGCTATGGGTAATCACGCAAGATGGCAATCTGGTGGGAAAAGTCGATGTCACAGCGAAGAATGGCATCCTCATGCTATTGTATCACCCTGGTATAGTGGCATGGGCCAACCGATTCGTTTCAACACCGGACCCTGATCTTGGCACGAGGCTGTTTCCGAATTGGTTACTGATCTGTGTCGAGTCCTGTGGGTTTTTTTTTGGTCTTACAGACTCTTCACATATGAATGGGAAGTTAAGCAATTTCAATTGCAAACAGGACAAGGGTTTGAAACCAAAAAATCGAGGTAGAAATGGTCATGATAGGAATGTAAAATAACCGACGGGCTCATTTCGACCAATTTCGTCTCCGCAACGGCACCTTCTCTGGGGGGGTCGCTGGTGCTGGGTGCTGGGTGCTGGGTCCCGGGCTGCTACAAATAATTGTGAAGGCGTTGCCTTGTACCGGTACGATAGAACTTGACAGGGGGGTCTGCATTGAGAGCCTTTGTGAGGGGCGGGGAAAGGACAAGGGACAGGGAGGGGCAGGAGCGAGAGAGAAAAATGAGGGTCCACAGGGGCCGGACAGGAATGGATCCTACAGCAGCCATCTACGTCATTGTACAGCGAGGGTTAATTCAACGACATCGCATATGCTCCATACACACCCACCGCAGACATATGGACTGCCACCCTGAACTCTGCGCTGGCATGTGCTTCTCTGTCACATCTCGCTCTGTCTATTTCGAAAGGCCAGCACATGCCGACCATCCAGCACCAGTCGAGGACCACTCTCTACTACTTTTCGTGCCTGACTTAACTTTCGCTCAATAGGTGCAGACTCTCGATATTGACTCTGGAGGAGGCCAGTATCGAAATCTTTAGGTGGAGCGACGGAGACTTGAGCTGAGATGAGGTGAGATTTTGTGCAACGCACCAAGTTAGTTTATCTTCCACCCCGTCCCACAGCACAATCTAGTATCGTAGTGCTGCCCAACCCAGCTTTGGCGAAGGGGGCTGTGGATGTGTGAGCCTTGTGGCCCCTCAGAGGGATGTATCTTTTTCTGCGACTTGCCTATCAGGAGGACCCTGAAGATCTATAGCTCATGACAGGTGGCGTCCCGTGTCGGGTTCTTCCAAACGGCGCAATGATTTGCTGGCTAGGCGGAATTGGGATCTGGTAAGCTTAGTTGGTCTTGCTGGGCCTTCAGGGGCGCTGCAGTTTACTGGACAGTACGTATATACTCTGGTACTTTGAGCACAATACAACCAAGTACTATAGTACTATAGTACGCCCAACATAATAATCGGCTACGCAAGCCTTGCATGAAGAAGGTCGGGGAAGACAGGGCACCCCTCCCGTTGTCAGCTGTTAGGCCCACAACCCGGCGTGTTTCTTGAAGAAACCGGATAAGGCGGCGCAGCCAATAGGGATGTTGAGATAAGTCCAAACTTGAGTCTTCCCCACCACAACCCTGTTCTGCTTGAAGCTATGAAGAGAAGAGATATTCGTAGCGTGCAGGTCGGGGTCCGCTCTGCATGACAGAATCTGGCCTACCCCTCCCTCCCTTCTCTCATCCTTATTCATTATTCAGCCTCTCAAACGAGGTCTGAAGATGGGTGAGTCCTGAGTCGGTGACAAGAGAATTCAACGCCAGGTTGTCAATCTAGCGGGTTTTGCGGTAGCGACTCCTTCCTCCGTCCCGTCTGGTATGGCCTACCTCCACTTCGTACCCGCAGAGTTCCTGACCCATCGACGTCATCCGGACCCCCCTGTTCCCTACCCGCTAACGTCATCGCGGCACAAAGGGACCTCCCCAACCTTGCTGGCCAATCGCGTGTGCCATAGGACCCGTGCTCCAACGTCACCCAGATTTTGCCCGTCAACTTGAAATATTTCTCTGCCATGTTCGCAGCAAGACGTCGATGCCGCAACTGCCCGTCAAAACCTGCCACTTTGTCTGCGCGACCTTGTTGCATACAGCCTCTTATGCTCCCAAGTACATACACTGCACCCTAGTTGCTGTGCACTAAGGGGGCGACGGGCTCTGCACCATCGGAGCATTCTCTCCCGAACCAAGATATCCAACCTGCAGTGGGCTCCGCCGCACCGGGATCACAACTCTGCTGAGTCGTGTGTGGCATGGGACAGGAAGTGCTGTCTGCCCAGCTATCACGCCTCTTTCCCAGATCTCGCGCGCCAGCTGCGTCACGCCTGCTGTTTGCCCCCGCCCTGTAGATCCACCTGCCGCCCTGTGACTGGATAATTCGAGGCGATACAGCATCATTTCGCCTGTTTTGAGATGGGGGCAGTTGGTAGGACGGAGAACAGCACCGCCGAGGAGGCAAGGCTCTCACCAGAAAGCGATCCGGCCAACCACAACCAACCCTTCACGCAATTAGTTCAGTGACATAACATAACAAGCTTCACTAATGCCAAGGGAGCACTCAGGTGTTCTTGTTGCAAGTCCAATCGTTGCGTGTTCGCCTTCCCCGCTATCACATCACCATAGCCCCTCCCTCGCCTCCTCCCAACCAGCTGTGTCTCTCCCCTCTTCTCCAAGGCAGACAAGTCATGCTGTTGTATGTACCGCGTGCTTTTCTTCTTCTTTTTCGCCTCCCCATCCTCTTGCCCCCGGTGACCACTACCATTGGTTGTCTGTCTCTCCAGCTCGGAAGCCCCACACAACGTTCTTGCGTCTGTGTGTATGTGTGTGTGTGTGAGATGCTGCAGCCTGCAGCCCCGTGAAAACTTTAGCCATCCCACATCAGGAAGCCGATCGACGAGACACACCTTTTTCTGGAGGTGTCGTCCAGTGTTTGCAAACTTCCGCTCTGGTGGCGACGATAAGCAACAGTGTTGCTTCCCCCGCCGCTGACTCCACCATCTCGGTCAAGCGTGTTTCAAGTACGCATGTGGGGGGCAGCACAGCCCAAGAGGGGTGGGGACAGACCGCTTTCTCGTCGCCTGCATTTCCGCGGTGGATGGCCAACGAGACGACCACATTGGATGGCACGCGCTGTGTTTCCCAGGGTCTGGGGGGTTGCGTTGCCTCAGCCCCCCGCAGCTTGACGACGAGTAAGAACCGTGGAACGGTCGCATGCAAGGCGGGAGATAGCCTCCCAGTCCTTCTGCCCAGGGCACTGTCACGATGTACGCGCAAGCCCAACGTCGCCGTGCGCTGCTCTCCTCCTCCATCCCTCCCGTTGCCCGCGCCGGCGGCCGGTGCCCGGCCTCCCGAACGTCACACAACGCCGTGCTGGATAGTAGGGGCCCTTGCCACAGGCTTTAAGCACACGCTGGTCTTAGGATGCCCGGCGAAACGGAGCCTTTACCCTGCGACGGGGCAGTTGGCACAATCCGGGGCATGATCTTCAGGCCTTGGGGACTCGGGCAGAAGCATCCGTCCCGTTCGCGAGAGAGAGCTGGAAGTCCTCTCGTGCTCCGTACCAATCATGCCACATAGGCCGTCGCAGTGCATGGGTTGCACTACGCTTCACAGCGCAGCAAGCGAGAGCGAATCGGCCCAATACCCTCAAGCTTTTTGTCGCCTTTGATGGAGACGAAGATCAGAACGGACCTTGCCTCCTCCCTCCCTCCCTTGCGCTTTTCTATCTTGGGGACGGCAGTGCACTTGACTTGGCTGCTGCGCGCTCTCTCTTTTTCTCGCCGCCCCTTCACCCCGTTCGACCGGGCTGCATCCTCCCTCTCTTTTTTCTGTTTCTTTTTGGTACCTGATCGCCGCCTTTTAGTAAGACTCGAAGATGCCTGCCTCGTGCTTTCCCAGACGTGCTGAACCGCCTAGTGTTACCTTGGTGCAACGACTCGCTTAGTCATGACCTTTGCCTCACTCTTAGCCAGATCCCATTGGGCAATGATTTCCATATCTCTTTCCTTCCCCGCTCCCACGCTAATACTATAACGGTATAGCACCTCAAAGTTTCCAGCATGGGGGGTTTTCTTCTGGGAAGGGGGGGGGGCAGGGATGAATTTGGCATATGCGACCTCAGTAGATTCCATCCATCACTTTCCTAGTTCGCGGGACTCGCGTACTGTGCCTCTTCCCTCACACCTCTCTTCTTGACCCAGTGGGGTCGGTGAACAGAAAGCCCCCTGCTCCTTTCCTCCTGTTGCTGATTGACAGCTTTACTACACACCCTCCCTTTTTTTGGGGCCTTGGGTAGAAACTGCTCCCCCCTCGGGTTCCACAACCTCCAAGGCTGATAGGCTGGAGGGACATCGCCCCCCGTGCAGGAAAGCACCACGGTGACCTCACCTCGCCTACCATGGCAGCACCTCGTGACCAGTCTGTTTTTGGCTCCATTGCGCATAACGTGGCGAACAAGATTGAAGCGAGGCAATTGGGAGTTCTTCAGACACTTCAATTCGTCCTGCATGATCGAAAGGCGGTGGAGAGAGAGGGGGGGGGGGAGGGATTCTTGTTCATCAGGCCACAGCCAACTGACAGCAAGCCCGGCTCCTGAAAGAGGAGGAGGGTCGGTCGATGGCGTGCCGGAACCCCTCCCCCCCCAATCCTGTCCACCCTTTCATTTTGGGTTTTCTTTAGGAAAAAACATCGGCGGGAAGGGGAGGGTGTCCTCCTTCTCTTTTGCAGCACTCGGTCAAGTAGGTCGTCCGTCTATCACGGATGAGTTCCACCTCAAATGATAGACAGGACGGGATAGACTAAGGGTCGGACCCGATCGTCGGACCACCTGTTTCAAGACCTTCAAGGGGTTTGTTGTGAACTGCTTGAAGCGGACCGCCGCCGCTGACTCCATCCAAGGGGAAGACAGAGAGGGTAAGAAGGAAAGAAAAAAAAATGGATTTCGGTGTGGCACGTTGATGATCATACTACGTATAGTTGTTCCAAATAAGCTTTTTTCTTTCTTTAATCTGCCATGACCGCGCTGATCGCAATGCCCAACCACACACACACACACAGAGAGAGAGATAGACACACAGAGACAGCAAGCCCTCCTGCCAGCCCTGCCCAACGACAGACAAATCATCTCCCCCGGGCCCCCCCCCCTACCTGAAAGAGGACTTTTTTTCTTTTTTTCTTTTTTTTTTCTTTTTAAACTTCTTCCCAAGAGGATGGATAGGATGAACACGCATAAGATGGGCCGCCGATCAGAGGAGAAGGGAGGGAGAGGGGGGAAATGATCAGCGGTCTTACAGTGCAGTTGGTCAACTAACTTTGTGATTTCATTTGCCCGCGCGTCGAGACAAAAAGCGACCACGTGCCTAAACCTCTTCAACCCCAGATCTCCCATTTGAGGGAACTGGCGGTGACGATCCGCTCCTCGCCGATTGGGGTGTAAACTGTAGGTGAGACTTGATTGACTGTACCCGTGCCGCTGGTTAGAGAGAGATTGACGTTTCGGACTATGCAACAATTAGTGGTGTCGATGAGCGGGAGAGCCCGAGCAGTAAGTCGTGCAAAGTACAGATGGATAGGGAGGGAATTCCTCGTATGCCTTGGCGTGTAGTAATTCGAAGACCACAATTGGAAGAGTCGAGCCGCAGGAAAAAAAGAAAAAAAAAGAGGACAAAAAAAAGGTTTATGTATGCTTCGCGTAAAGGTGTCGAGACTTGCTCTCTTTTAAATCTCTTCTCAATTTGATCTTACATGTGTCGCGCAGCTCTTGTCGCACAATTATAAACGAGTGGCGGAGACCCATGTCCCTTTCATCACAGCTTCTTTTCCCTGACCCTTTGGAAATCCCAACCCTCCACCCCCCTCCCCCAAGAAAAAAATATAAATACAGCGACCTCTAATAATCATACCCAACCGTAGTGACCATTCCCTCCTCCCCGCCATGTAAGAAAGCGACCGTGTAGTTGTAGTAATTAGCGAGTGTGCAGAGTTTGCCGGGGCTTGGTATCCTTGAAACGAAAGACATTAATCCTCTGGTGGAGGACACGAGCGGTTGAACACCATGCTCGGAAAACCGAAAGCACCCAGTCACCTCTCCAAAGCATGTGCAAACCCCCAAGACCTGGACCATTGCCAAACCTTAACGCCGTCCGCCCTGGTCCTTTTGGGCCCGTCTCACCCGGGAGTGAGAAATTGACCCCGAGCGACCCGCACCGGCAATACATAATTTCAAAAATCCCATGAAAAACATGACAAGCAAACAGGACCAAAAAGATGAAGAAAAAAGTCGTAAATCGATGGCAAAACAAATAACCAAACAAGTAAAAGTTGCCATGCCACTCTGGGCGGATGAGAGCGAACGTTGAGAATGCCAAAAACAAACTGACAGTCGGCGGCGTCGGCGAGTAGAGATCCACCTTCATGTCGTCATAAACCAACGCACCCGCAACGTTCTCATCCGGGACAAGTCGACACAGCAACCGGGTATCATCTCGCGGTTCCCACTCTTACGACCCCAAAGTGAAAACTTTTGCCATCCCTGTGTACGATTCCGGTCCGGAAATGCACAACGCGACCCAGCCCATAATCCCCTGCCAATACTCCTTTGTATAGGCTATGCAGGTGATCATAACCCGACCGTGAATGAAGTGAAGGATATATAAAAGCCGTGTGGCAGCGAATGGTGAGAAAATGAAAAGCGTCATCCTCGAGGTGTGGGGAAAGACGTAGGAAACGCAATGAGAAATGGCGAAACCGTCGCCTTAGAAGACCGGTGCGCTTACTCGCCCGCACGTATTGGTACAATTGGATCTAAAAGCTCCATCTTTTTTTTCTCTTTCCACTTTGTTTTTTTCTCTCAGTCGGATTGGTTTTGGTCCTCGCTGCCTGCATCTGATTGGGCTTCGCCCTTGTGAACCTTTCGATGCCGTCGGAGGTTTGAGACCACGGAGAAGTTGCGACCGCAGTTTGGATGCTCACACTTGAAAGCTGAATCAAGAAACTCCTGTTAACCAATGGGCACAATGTGTGAGGATGTGGTGGTTGAACTTACGCTTCTCTCCAGTGTGGCTGTACATGTGAGTCTGCAAGGAGCTTGGCCTGGTGAAGCGCTTGTCGCAAACCTTGCACTTGTGCTTCTTTTGTGTGCTGCTCGAGACCTTGGAGCTGAACTGGCCCATCATGGACTGTGGCGCGGGTGGCTGCGTTGCCATCAGACCTTGAGGGCGCGGAAGAGTCCTCGACTCGATATCAGATCCTGCGGTGGAGTAGTCACTGACACTCC
Source organism: Cryphonectria japonica (assembly GCA_014851275.1). Taxonomy (NCBI): domain Eukaryota; kingdom Fungi; phylum Ascomycota; class Sordariomycetes; order Diaporthales; family Cryphonectriaceae; genus Cryphonectria; species Cryphonectria japonica. The sequence goes on from JACWTT010000049.1 coordinate 244,117, forward strand.
CGTCGATGGAGCCGCCGTAGTAGGGGCTGAAGCCGGTGGAAGAGACGCTCGACGAGGCAGAATGAGTCGAGGGGAAACCGTAAGAGTCACCAGATCCCCTCCCCCTGTTGTTGTAGACACCTGCACGAGGGGTCTCCTGGCTGCTAGTGTCGAACCTCATCTGGACCATCTGCTGGGCGACCTCGAGCGGCTCCTGGTAGCCTCGCGGGTCCCTGGCATGGCGGAAGTCTACAGGCTGGGCGCGGGGCACGCGCGGCTGGGTCATGTCGGCCGGGTCGTACGAGGCGGTGGAGGAGATGGAGGACTGGGAATACCTCCTGGTGTCTGCGCCGGACGAGATGCCGAAGGGGTGTCGCACAGCCGACGACGTATATCCCATGCCGTGCTCGTAGCTGGTCGGCGACGTAGCGTACGTGGCATGGACCGGAGAGGCTGCGGTCGCGTGATAGGCAGGATCGGAGTACGAGGATGCGGCGGTCTGGTGAGGCATCCGGTTGATACTCATGAGATCTTGTGGGAGAGAAAGTAAGTCGGGGCGGCCTGGAAGAGGAGGGTCCACCATACTCAGAGGGCTACCTGCTGGGGCCGAGGTGACAGGCCCGCCGGAGCTATACTGTGCCATTGGGGCAGTGACGGGCGGCCGGGACGAAGGCTGCTGCGAGTGACGATCCATAGCCATGGGATTGGGAGGCATTCCACTCTGTGTGACGGGCGAGCCCGCGTACAAGGCGGCAGTTGATGGTGCCGTCGATGCCCAAGGGTTCTGAAAGTGCGGGTGTGAGGTTGGATACGATGAAGACATGCTGTCTACTGGTGGAAATGAAGCGTATCGCTGTTGTTGGTTGGGGTCTATTGTCATTGTCATGTTGCAAGTATGTTATGGGGAGAAATAATGAGAGTAAAAAGGATGATCCTGTTGGTAGGTTTCTTTGTTTGTTTGTATGTGTGTCTGTGTCTGTGTCTGTGTCTGTGTCTGTGTGTATGTTGTATGTGCGTATATGTTGTGTAGTTGGGAGGATGATGGTCGAGAGGGGGGAGGAGGTTCGAGGTAGGTATAGATAGGCCAGAGCAGAAACAGGGTGCTTGGACGAGAAGGCAGAGTCTTATTTTCTCTGGCCCCAAAGAGCAGACAGAAGAAGACGACGGGCCAAAAGATCCAGTCAGGGTGTCAAGGGTCTTTGATGCAGACGCTAAGGGACCACCTACCCTCTCTGCCTCTGTACCTTGGCGCACCCAAGAACGCTAGGGTCCTGTAGCTAGCTCCATAGCCAACCGTGCCAACCCGGCCTTGTAGTGTCAGTGCAGAGGAACCACACCCGCACCCGCACACCCGCTCCTGCACCTGCAGGTTGAGAGCAAGAGCCGGGCAGGGGGTTGCTCAGGCAGGTGGGGAAGAGTGCCAATATCATGTTGCGGGGGTGTCAGGCTAATAGGGGCAAGGATGGGTCGGAATGAAAAGACGACAGGGGTGGGCGGGCATAAGACGGAGGTGACATGTAACATGGCAGGGGCTGTACGGCAGAGGGATGTCCTGCAAGGACCAGGTATACAGACTCGGTGAGGGATTGGACATGTGGAGTCAGATGGGTGGGGGGGTGGGGGGGGGGTTGGTCCATATCCTGAGGCCAAGATACAATGGAGAGGAGGGGGTGTGTGTCTGTGCGATGATGGTTCATGGGCCAAGGAGGGTCCAGGATAACACTGATGAGCCCTGAACCAGCAGTAACAAGTTGCCACATATTACTGTAGTATGCACATAGCAGTTGCTGCCGAGCTCTCAAGAGGGTCCGAAGAACGACACATGTGAAGATGCCAGCATACTGGAGAGGGACTAATCCGTCTCAAGCTGGCAAGGGGGCCCATACGCTGCCCGACCTGGTCTAGTCGAGATGAAAACAACTGGAGTGCTGACCCAGAAAAGAGAGCAAGCATGAGAGGCAGGCAGAACAGAGAGAACAGACATAAAGGCACATAGGTAGGTAATCTCGGCAGATTGTTCAGTAGTATGGCCATGAGATCACGACTCCCCCCCTCCTCCCCCATTCTTGATGACAATGGGAATGTGCAGTACTCTTCCTTGTCTCGGCTCTTCTGTCTGGGTAATAGACGCCACTGACTTAAGCTCCCCAATAGCTGATTGGAAACAGGGCGATGGGTGAAAGAAGCTCGCCCGTGTCTTCCTTGGCGTGTTGGTACATAGTACTTAAGAGCATAAATGCTACATAGTGCGTGTATGGTGATGGTTTGTACTATGGTGCTTCAAACCAGCCCCAAAAAACTCAACCCCCCTCCTTCCTACACCCCCACCTTATATGACCATCTCAGCCACCTGCATCACTCAAGCCTCTTCCGCAAATTTTTTGTTCCTTCTTTGCTGTTTGGAAGAAGAAAAAATCTTTCCCAGGGTTGAATGGAAAGTAGGGGTCCTCCTTCCTTCTCCTCTGGAAACAACAGCCCTGCTATTCGCAATTCCTTTATTTTGTGACAAGCATCGAAGGCCACTGGCTCATGAGTCGACTTCAATTGGATTAGCTACAATGCGGGCCCTCTTGGTATCTTTCCAGGAGAAGACAGGGTGCCCCTGTGACGTCTTTGGTGAGCGGATGTCCAATGTACCGCAACTTTGCTCTAGGGTGACCAGGGGTCTGAACCCAACAGGAAGCCTCCCTCCTCTTGGCGCGCACACTGGCATATTGGCACATTACGTAGCCGGGGGTTCCGTCATCTCAAGTTCAGCGGACGGAGGAAGGCATTCACTGACAACCCGCACCTGCCGTCGCGTTCCAACACTCACAACCCTGACCACACTTTTGGCTTTTTGTCGATGTCTTTTTCTTCCCCGGCTTTCTATGCTGCCAGTCAGGCCAGTGACGCCTTAGGCCCGGCGTACACTTAAGCACTTGCTTTTGGCCTGAGGGCGTTGGAGCATTCCACCCCCCCCCCCCATCCAGCCAGGCCAGCATACCCAAGGCAAAATCCCGTTTACCCGCTCTTGAGGTTCTAATCTCTGTTCGCCTTTTACCGCTCGCGGCTTGGTACCTGGCCTTGCAGGAATCCAACCCCAAGAAACCCACTGCGTATCTGGCCACTGACTCAGTCAAGAACCCTCTCTGACGTACTTTTAATGTATCATTGGTACGGCACTCCGCAGACTTGGACGACGGTGGATCAGACACGCTTGAATCCTATACCAAATCTCGTCAGCTACCTCCTCCAGTAAGGAGGCGAGCAACACGCACAATGATGTGAGGATGATGGCACCAAGATGGGGTTCATTGCCATCTGGCTCCGCCTTGTCAGATTTGGACGGGGACTGCAAAGAGGAGAGTGGGTGGGCTGGGTGGCATGGCAGATGCGCTTAGTCCAGCTCGTGCAAAATTACCGACCGACGGGGAGGCCAGTGGTCAACCACCCCCCTCCCCCTCTCTCCTCCCTCCTCCCCCACGACCCTTTTTGTCCCCTTCCCTTCCAAGGACACGAGCTTGTCAAACGAAACGAGAAGAGACGTCAGATTATGGCCAACCCTCCCTCCAATTTGGGAATTGCGTCCTTTTTTCCAGGTTGGCTCCCTAATTGGGGTTACTTTGGCTGCCACCAAATACGTCACACTGCCTCGCCATCCGTGCAGCCTCAACGTCACCCTCTCCTTTCCTATGACTAGGACGAGGGGAGAATATGCAAGTGCATGCAAAACAGAACCAAGATCCATTTCGACCAACAGTCGCGGTGCGTTTCACAACAAGATACACTGTCCTTTCTGCATTCCAGCCGCAGATATGCAAAAGAAGTTGGCGGTGATAATGTGGTAATGTGGTAATGTGGTGTGCTATGCACCCTTGTTACCGTTCATACTCTCTATCAGTTGCCAGAATACCGCCGGGTGGCATGGTGTCCCAGAGCTGGGGGAGACCCTGAGGTCAGACCTTGCCAGGGCCTGTGTGGGTCCTCTCTCTGAACGCTGCGTATAGGAGCAAGTGCCACCCACTGCCCTGCCCGCAAGAGATCCATAGCTGAGCACTTGGCCCACCACTTCCTCCGACAAAAATTCCGCGGCTGACGGGTTCCTTGGATTTTTTTCGGTCCCCTACGGTTCATTGGAGCCCAACATCGAAACAGCCTTCTCCTGACTTGGGGTTTGTGGACTTGCGTACTACTGCTGTTGCTGCTACTCTGTACTATGGTTTGACTACCAAAATATAGTGGTATCAGGCCCAGGTCGCCTGCATCGAGCTTACACCCGCAACACTTAGAATCAAGACAGCCCCCTCGTGCAGTTTCTAACATATATTCGGTGTAGGACGGAATCTTTTCACGACGCCTGTACTCAAACATAACGAGAGGGATGGGGTCGCGCACCCCGACGGTCAGTCACGGACAGGCCGCTACACGCGACAAACAGAGGCGTACCAAGTTTTGCGACCTTCGACGTCACCATGGGGTCAGGGAATAAACTTCCCTGGCCATGTCGCTGGTGGGCGGCCTCCATACCATGATCCGCTCGCTTGACAACAAGATACCATGACACACACACATACCACGCACACACACACACAGTTTATCACCTGGAAAGCTGAAGGTTGGGCCACTGGCACAGTGGGAGAGGGATGACGTGAAGATGCCTGTCGTCAAACTAGACCGGGTCATCCAGTAAAAGTACCAACGACAGGCATGCAACCTCGCTCACTCGTTGGCCGGCTGCATCAACTCATCTTCGGCACATCCACTTTGGGAGGTGCGCGGCCCAGGTGGGCCCTACCTAGCTTACTTGGCCTCGCTGGATTTGGCTGCACAATTTGCAGCCTGGCAGAAAACGGTTTGGCACAAGTCCCTCTGGTGGATCCCAGAACGCGATGGCATCCTGTCATGGCATCCATGACAGGTCGATAAGGTGACCGAAGCTGCATTCACCCTCTCCTTCATCACAGCCTATGCAGGAGTCTAGAGCAGCCGTTCCTCCAATACGAGAATCCCACCTTCTCAGCAGGCAATTTTCTGCAGCGAATCGTGGAGCGCATCGTGCTGTCACGGGTCCCCCCTTCTTCCTCATCAGCTAAAGGGGGGGGGGGGGGGTAAAGGAGGGCCTTCTTGGAGGTTCTGGCTGGGATGCCCCAAGGCCCTTGTCCTCGCACCACCTTATCCTGTCCACTCCCCCTCACAGCCTCTCTCTTCAGAGGAAAGCCCTTGCCTAGCGGCGACTCAGGAAGCTTCCGCTCGAGGTCGGCACCTCGCACAGTCGCTTCCAAAGCCAAGGTGTCATGCTCGTCCCCGCCGCGGATCGCTGCCTTGACTCCTGTCGGATCTTTAGGGAGGGCAGCACGTGTCGCTTAATTGGAGATCTCCGCGTGCTAGGGGGGGGGGGGGGCGCGGATGGAAAATGCATGGCCTGCCCAATCTGGAAGAGCACAGGCTGAAGAGGTAAGCAGGGTCCAGCCCCGATGTCACACGTCCCCATCTTCATTTCGTGGTGCCCGAGCCCCGGATCAACAGGATTGTCAGATTCAAGCTCAACGACAAGCGGGACTTCGAAACGTGGGCAGTGCCCATCTTTGTGGTGATCCAATTGCCCTGTGTCCCACCCGTACGGAACTTTTAGTAAGATTGGCAATGATATACAGCGAGAAACGTGGGTGACATGCAATCTCATCGAACCAGGCTCACGGCCTAGTTGCTAAACCGTTTTGATCACTCAAGCCCACAGGCACGGCCTCGAAGAGGCGAGTTGAAACATGATTTTCCGTGGAAGTGACCAGACGAGTCTGGGGAAGCAATTTCCACCCGACGACGGCGACCTTGACGTTGGCGGGTCAGGTCGCCGACTTGGAATCAGCACATACACTACCTTCCCTCCTCCCTGGCAAACCCTCCATCTCATGTAACCACATGAACTTTCGTGATGAAGCAATTACAAAAGTCATCCCAACAAAAAATCGAAATGAACAAGTATCGTATCTGGCATGGTCTCATGCACTGCCTTACACACCTCCCCACAGGCACAATGTCACCTTGTCGACAGCTTGGAACCTTTTCGGGCAGGGCCCTCGACATACACAGTAAACACAGGAGAGGCAGTCCGGAACGGAAGAAGCCGTCTCTCTCTTGGCTGCCAGTCATTCATCAAGGTGGCAACGCCAATCAATGCCACAAAGACTAGAGTACGAAACGGTGATCTCTCCCCCCACTCAGAGCCATGTTGTTGAGCCGCATAGCAGGGCAGAGTACGATTTTCATGAAAAGAAGAGGGGCAGAATGTTGCTCGCGCTTCGCTGACGCCGAGAACAAGGAAAGCTCAGACAGCTGCGTGTTTCTACGGTCCCAAGAACTTGGGACACAACCGACGATCATGTTCCTGTAACACGGATTGACAGCTGCTCTGCCGTGCAGGTCCATTTCATCAATCCCTAGCCACAAATCGGTTGATCATTTCTCACACACACACACACACACACTCACTCACTCACCCGCCAGTACTTTATCACGGTCTAGGCTAAGGGCATTACTCGCATATATGGACATTCATTAAGTCAAGTTGTATCAGACGGTAGCGAGGCATGTCTTGAATCAATTGGGAGTAGACTCGTTGTTGGCCAGAGGTTTCATTCTTGTCCCTGGAGCAAGTCTCAAGTCTGACCATAATTGGATTCAGTATGGCTTGGGCCCGGGGGAGGGTGTGATTTCTCCTGGACAGAGTCGAGCTGTTGATATGATGGTCGTGCAGGTAAGGTAGGCCCCGCTGGCCCGCTGGGATGGGGGTAGGTGGGGAGGCGTGTGTACGACGCCGTCGATGCACGAGTGAACATCGCAATTCAGGTAATCTGCGCCCTGAGATTGAGTTGACCAAGGGATCCCGATTTGGTACAGGCCGCCCCGGATCTCATCAAGAGTGGCTCCCAGCACGTGAGCGAGTAAAGAAGTTCACCGAAGCCTACTTACTCAATAGACTACTATCAACGCACTACTAGTATTTACAGTATGTGTCGTCGCGGAGCGGCAGAGGGGCAGAGGGACACGGAAGACGTGAGCCGGGTTGGCCGCTCACCGGCAAGAGCATCCTGAGATTCCGGGGTCACGCACGGTATGAGAAAAGCCCACCGCCAGACCAGCAGACTACCAGCTTCCAGCTAGACAAGACAAGGCACAGAGCCAGCTTTCGCCACACAAAGGTCCGCTAGCGATGTCTGTCGGGAGACGCCCCCGGTGTGCGGCCAAGAAGCCTACCTCCAGGTTCCGGGTTGCAGAAGGCCAAACGGCATGATCCAACGCGCGCCTCTTGAGACCTCGAGGGAGCCTTCCTGAACGGGACAGCCTCATTTAGGTGACCCTTTGCACCCGCAGTCTACAGCCCAGGTACGTAAGTGCCGTGGGAGATTGCTTCAGGACGTCGAATTCTCCGCCCGCCCGCCGGAGCAAGAGGCATTCTCTGAAGGCCCACCGCAATGATCTGCGCAGGGGACTGTCTCAGGATCGACAGGGCCCAGGGTGCTACATCCCTGGGGGAGAGTCGATCAACTGCCGCTTCTGCACTGTCTGGTGACACGCAAGTGGAGATGAGGTTACACTGGCGGCGCACCAGCTAGAGTAATCTCACCAGCAAATTTCTTTGAAGCCTCAGCACGCCTTCACATGATGGTGTGCGTGTGCGTGTGTGTGTGTCTGCCAAGCGGCTGTGGGTTGCGCAAGTCGACGGCGACAAATTGTGCATTTCCCGACCACGAGACGTTACTATCAGCCTAAGAGCCACACCTCGAGGAGAAAAGAAAAAGCAGAAGGAGGGGCGCGGGACCACAGTTCACTATCGAGAGGGTCTTTTCTGATGACAGCCTCGTATTGATATCGATGAGGCGACTGACGACGTCTTGGCCCCCAACGAGGCTTGCAAACAGTAGAAGGAAGATGAAAACGAAAGAGGAAGAGAAAGAAAGAGGGCAGCTACAGTTTGTGTGTTTGCAGCTTGCCGCCAGGCGACACGACCGGCATATTCACTCCTAATCACAACGGCACTCGAAACAACAAAACATCACGGGTGCACTGGCCAGCAGTTCAAAGTGATTGAGCCCCTAAATGTCTGCCGACCCGAGTTTGGCCGACATCGCAAAATTGTCTGCATGCTATTTGGCACGTGCATGGGCAAATGGTCAAGATACCATTCTGGTTCTCTCCTTTTTACTAAAACATTTTCTTACCTTTTCTTCAACTTCTATGAGAGCTGGTAACTTGTCGCCTTGGCTATGCGCGATACAATGCTGATTGCCGGCGCCTGCCTACAAGGAGGTTGGTCTCCGGTGCCGAAGCGAGGGCTGCAAGCGTGAAAACTGATGCAGCTTTTGGCGTGGGCAACGACGGGATGATTCAACGGGAAGGAGTAGGGGGAGGGGTGAAGATTGAGATTTGTGGCTTTGGAAGAAGGCGCCCCCCCCCCCTCCCCACGAACGTGATTCCCGGCCGGGAACAAGCTTATTCTGGCCATAGTAAGCTGGACCCTGCATTCTCTCCTGTCATAATGTGCCTTTACTGTAGTAATTTATAGGGGCTGACAAAAAAATTAATTGCACCATACCATACTATACCTACTTGGTTTACCATACAAACACACTGTGTTTTTTCCTTCTCCCCTTCTCTTCTTTTTGCCAGGAGCAGGCTGCCGCATTGTTGAGCTCGCACTACTGCAACCAAAGACGATATCGGCGTGCTTGCTTTTCGTCTCTCCCATCTCTCACAATCTCTGCCCACGACCCGCTCCTTCTCTCTCTCTCCTCTCTTGGCCCCTTCCTCTTCTCGGCCAAACGGTGCCTAGTCAGGCAGGCCCTAACGCAAGCGCTACAATATGCAGTGAGGGGCTTCCCTGGTTCTGTAGTGTCTTTTCAACACGTATTGTCTCCTTTTCCTGTCTCTCGCCCTCCCCCTCCATCCTCGCTCTCCCTTCTGTCCCTCACAAAAAAGAGGCAAAAAGCACCGAAACGAAAAGTGGGCGGCTGAAAAAAGAGCCACAGCCTTTTGCAAGCTATACTATGTCGGAACAGGGAACTCATGCAGCCAAGAGATGGAGAGACTAATTGTATACTAAGGCTTGCGGGTGGCTTCAAAAACGGGCGCTATCGATCCGGAAGACGATGTCCCCGCGACGCGCACCACTGGGCGTCTATCTGATCTGCAAGCCACAATTGACCAGGTACGCCATGACTGGCTGAACAATCATTTTTTCTTCTTCTTGTTTGTTTTCTCTCTTTACCACTTTTCTTGTCTCTCTCCGTACTCTCCTCCCCCCTTTCTGTTGTTCTTTTATCCGGCGGGGCGGCATGATATCGTGTCCCCATGGCCTTGACATAATCAACTCCACTCCCGCTATTGCTGGCGCTGTTAGCTCCACCCCGTTCACCAACCCACCCCTCCTCTTTTCCCCATCTCACTCTTCTCTTTCCAACCAAACTCTCAGCAAGCGCTAGAGTGTCAGTGCGGTGAGGCGTGCACATTGTTGTACCCTGCGAGGCACGTGTACTATTCCATAGTACCATCTGAGTGAAATCGAAAGTCTATATGGGACTAAACAGGGCTGCAGAGAGGAGGCGAGAAAACGAGAGGGGGGGCCGGGAGGCGCGAGACGAGAGGGAGACAGACCCTGCTGCAGCTGATCGGCTTGTGCAAGGTATAGCTCAGTAGCGCTTCTGCCGTCTGTCCCCCCCCCCCCTCTCTTCCTTTCCTCTCCATAGCCCCACTTCGTTTCGATGTACATACTATAATATAGTACATGCTATAGTGCTGTGGCACTATGATATGTCTTCAAATGCCCACTTAGGAAAAGACGCCTGTTATGAGGTGGCACAAGTGGTACCGAGTGATAGTTCAGAACACACTGGGTGGCGACTCGAGACCGGGACGGCCACGACAGAGGCTCAATTGCTGATGTGGGTTCACACGCTCGTCCTGGTGAGTGTTCTTGTGCTGGGCAGGAAATCGACGTGTAGGGCATTGTAGGACTCTATGATGATTGTGAAATAACAATCATCAATTCCTTTTGTATCTCTCTCCGTTCCTCCTCTTTTGTCGATCCCCTCTTCCTTTGCAAATGTCATCATAACATATCCCTGGTTTCATGTTTGGAGAGTCCTTGTCCTGGCAGTGCCAGCTGCATATTGTCGACTGGTGCAAAAGGAGGGAGACGGGGGCCCCAACCTGAGGCTTTCATGTTAATGAGAGGGTGACACAATTGCGAGACCCAAGGCGCAGAATAAAGTCTCACCGCCGGTGTATTCGATGATGATCTTTGCTTCGGTTCCAGACAGTTGGTTTCTTTTTTTGGAGGGGTCTTTTTTCTTCTTCTTCCTACGTCGGAATCCGCCGTTCCAAGCATAATTGCGAAGCGGTATTAGTGCAGCTAGACATACGAGCCTCGCCTGATGTGCCGTGTCGACGGCCATGTCCTGCGGTTGCACCGCGCAGCAGCACGTGCATACGCTTTTCGTCCCCTTGTATTGTCACCCCATTATTTACTTTTTTTTGTTCCTTCCTTGCACATCTCCTGTTCCGTCACATGCCCGCTTTCTCGTCAAGGGCGGGGGCTTTTTTCTTCGTCCCAATCTCAAAACAGGATTGGGGGGGGGGGGGGGGGGGAAGGTAAAGAAAAAAAAAAAAAAGAACCAAAAGGAGGCTGCGGGAGGGGGGGTGGGGGGGTGGCAAAGAGGGTTTCCGGGGGGCGGGGGGGGGGGGGGGGGGGGGG
>JACWTT010000004.1:0-217963 GCA_014851275.1 Cryphonectria japonica
CCCTAGCCCTAGCCCTAGCCCTAGCCCTAGCCCTAGCCCTAGCCCTAGCCCTAGCCCTAGCCCTAGCCCTAACCCTAGCCCTAGCCCTAGCCCTAGCCCTAAATACCGAAAAGGGTTTATACTAACAAGAGCAGTACTAAATATAGGTTTTAAATATAGAAACAAACTGAAGTCTGAATATATATATCTTACTGCCTTTAGAGCTATTCAAATATATATCAAATAAATACTTAGATTGACGACTGAAGAGCTATATACAATAATCTATCTAATAGTAATAAGCATATCCTTATATATCCAGCTCTTTATTGTATTAGCAGTATTAGTTCTGATAGATTGTTAGCGAGCCTAGCGATCTATAGTATAAGGCTCGTCTGGATCGGTAGCAGCCCTACTAATCCTCCCTCCTTTATAGCCCTAACCCTTGCTTATATAATCCTGGCTGGTTGTCCCGATGTTGGGTCGTGATACCTGGTTCCTTGTTGGCGGGGCCTGTCCCGTGACCTGCATGTTGAATGGGTTATAACACCAAGGTTGTTGGTTGGTTTCCTGGCAGCGATGTCAATATTAGGATTAGTCATAGAAAGCCCCACCTACACGTCACTCTGGCGCCTGGGACCGCCGGGGGGGGAGGGGGGGGTCAGTGCTAGATTGTACTGTACCTTGGAAGATGTGCCCTGTATTGTTATTGTGCAATTTACTGGAGATATCGCACGCTGGAAGCTCTGTATTCATTTCTTGTTCACCTTATTTGAATTTATGCCTTTCCAAACAACACATCTCTTCTGCTAAACCGGTTCGATTGCTTGCATTGCACACGCTGCAGCAGATAGTGAATCATTGGTAATCACTTCGCATAGCCCATAGCTGTCATTTTTACCAGGTTAGAATTCCTTTCGTTCTAGCCGTTTTGAGAAGGGTCGCCATCCATTTATGCAATTGTCAGCAGTGAGGCTGGCGGGGTTTGCAGGAGCAGAGCCAGGGGGCTTGTGACCGTGACCCGACAAGCGCCGAGAGCTGATGAAAGCCTTAATTACTTGATTGACCATCATGCTTTGAACCTTGATACCCTCTCTTTTTCCTTTGAGCCGCATTCGTTGCTCGACCCATCGCATATTGTCGCACGGCGGCTAATCACTTGGTCACCCCCTCTGAGCGTGCGGTCAGCCCTTCAATGTTCGTAATAGCAGCTGCTTGCAGCATGCTGACCTCGGATGCCTCCCGATGAAAGCTGGATTTTCATGACTGAAACCATGGGACTGAGTGGCATCAAGAAGAAGCTGTTCTTCAGGAAGAACAGCAACACAATCATCTTGCCTCCATCGATTCCGACCCCAGCACCTTGGCCCCGCGAGACCCTAGTTGCACACGGATCATCTCATACTCTGGCAGCCGACTTGACTCCCGGAGGCACGATATCTAAGGATACGAGTCTAGATGACGAGAGAGGCGGCCAAGCACTTAGTAAACCTGATCTACTACTCCACATCCTCCCTGTCATCAAGGAACTCCTGGAGAAGTGCGAGGAGCGAAGCCGCAACACAACGTCCCAACCTGGAGCATCCTATCGGCGGACTACAAAATACGCGTACTTGGGGCGTACGCTGGCGGCTGTTAGCCTCTTGGAACAGCACCTCAAGAGTATAGAGGAGTCTGGACAAGCCGATGGATTTGAAAATGTTATCACTCAGCTTGGGGAATGTCTTGAGTCCATGTTTACCACGCGCATGCAGGTAAGGAATTCACGGTGTCATTCGATGAATCATTCTGACTGATAGAATATAGTTGAACGCCGACACAGTCACCTCACATCATCTGCTACGCGACCTGGTGTCGAGGCAGTCGCAAGCATCTTCCAAGGACGACACGTTGTGGGAGAAAGCTCAAGAGGATCTCAACTCCCGCCCAGACGAGCAATGGAAGAACTTCTCACAATCATTAGCCACATTGACTGATCAGCTCCAGTACGTTGGCCACGATGTCAAGGACGAGAATCTGGAGCAGGACCGCAGCACTATCCTCCGGCCGCCGCCCCCAGGTGTTGGAGAATTTATTGGTCAGACATACCCAATCGTGACATGTAATTGTAAGTTACAGTCTGTCCGTGAGCTGAGCCTGCGCCTCTGCAAATACAAGAGACCAGACGAGGTCGAGTTTTCGGGAAATGTCACCATCTTATCAAAGAAGCCGGGTGATCCAATGCAGAACTGGGCCGAAATCCAGGTTCACAACTCTCGAGAAATTGAGTGAGTTTTCAGGCAAACTCTCAGAGGCTTCATTCACAGTGGGATAGAATTCCACCAGATCAACTTGTCCTAATATTTGCCTTTAGATCTCGAGGTCGGGGGACGAAAGTGCAATTTGTCATCACCGGTTCGTCGTCCCTGGACACGCCGAGCAAAAGTCGATCATTATCCTTCCCACTGGACCAAACCGCATGCATTTGCGATTGTTACCGGCCCGCTTTTCGTCCTGAGTACTGGAGTCTAAACATTCGGCTCGACCAATCCAAGCTCTCGCGATGGTGGGCAGGCCAGCGCGTGCTCCCACCCACTGTCCTCCAACACCAGGTCAACCTTAAACAGCTGATATCGCCACACGGCTCAACATTGTCTGGACTCGCGAAGATGACTCTCTCAGTCATTCTCGCATATTCTATATTCTACCTCTACGGGAGTTCTTGGGCGAGGGGAACGTGGAAGCGCGAAAACATCGTCTTCTATACAGATGGCAACGATCTCCCAATGCGGCCCTTTTTGAAAGTGCCACCCCAATCAAAGCACAATGCATCCCTTAGTGATGATATGAGCTTTCATAGGTATCCGGAGTTTTTGGAACTGGGTATCATGCTTTTAGAGGTTCATTTCGGACAAAGCCTGGAATCGATGCTCGGAAGAGACCAGAGTATTGAGTCTGTGGACGATTATTTCGCAGCAGCCTCGGAGGTATATGATAGAAAAAAGCTGGACATCATCTCCCGAGGCTTGCGATACGCTATCGAAAGTTGTTTGAGGCCGGACTTCAACATGGACCTCGCCACGGAGGACCCAGATGACGATGAGCTCCGCAGCAAGATTCTCGAAAGTGTTGTTCAGCCCCTGGAAGAGGAATTAGAACGGGCCTTTGAAGAGTTCATATCCATTGACTCCTTGGACGATGAAGCTTCCACCAAGATTCGGCTTCCGTTCAACCATTTGGGGCCGGGGACACTGTTTAGAGTTCAGGCTGGTGAAGCGGTGCAGAGGTCGAGACGACGGCGTCCCATGAATCCGACCCAGTTGAATCTTTCGGGTTCTGTACCACAAACTCGAAGAGAGTTGTGGAGACCTCGCTCATGTTCACCTTCACCAGCCCATCAAACTTTCGAGTTGTTCAATAGCGAGAGCAAGACCATCGAGCTGCCTCGAGATGTGTGAGTTGATTTGATTGCCTGTCTCTCTTAGGGATCACCGGCTAACGGTATCAGGCACTCTGCGACCGATGACTGGATTGAACGATTTCAACAACTTATTGACCAGTTATACCACGATGGTGAAGATGCAGATCGACTCAGGGTTGCAATCCTAGACACAGGGATCGACATCAAACACCCAGAACTTGTTGAAGACGAGCGCATCATTGAATGTAAGAGTTGGATTGGCACTCCGGCGGATGAGGATACCTCAGGTCACGGCACGCACATCGCTAGTACAATTCTGAACCTCACTCGGAACGTTGATGTGTATGTTGCAAAGGTGACTAAGAGTAACCTGCTTGAAACAGCGGATCATATCGCGGACGTATGTACTTCCACGCTTTTTCCCCCTAAGCCGTTCTGAGTAAGAACTGATCTTTCTTTCAAAAACAGGCCATTAACTTCGCATGCGAGGAGTGGAATGTCGACATAATCTCGCTGTCCTTGGGATTCCAGCGGGGTATCCCTTCAATACAGCGAGCGATTGACAACGCAGTCTCCCCTAAGCACAACACAATCATCTTCGCAGCTGCATCCAACGATGCGTCCAACACGCCCCGAGCCTACCCCGCGAGGCTTGACAGGGTGTTGTGTATCCACTCCGCAGATGGCCAAGGGAACCGGTCAAAATTCAATCCCACAGCTATCGAAGGGACTGACAACTTTTGCCTCGTCGGAGAGGACATCGAAGCAGCATGGCCGTCCAGCCAAACCCAGTACCAAGGTGTGCGCCGAATGTCAGGAACGTCATTCGCAACTCCTGTAGGCGTTGCAGTAGCTGCGTTCATGATAAACTTTGTGAGCCAGAGAATCCCAGATCACTCAAAATGGCTCACTCCTCTACAGAGTTACCATGGGGTCCAGGCTATATTTCACGCTTTAGCTCAAAAGAGGGATGCTGGTTATCACTTGGTCAATCCACTGCACAGCCTTTCTCGTGGCAGAAGTGCAATGGAACGAGTCCTCCATACCATAGAAGATGAACTGAATAAGTAGATAGCCTTAGCCTGATGAGTGGTATTTTTCTGAAGCAATTTTGGAACAGTTGTTACCTAAGACTACCATGAATATCGATCATAGGAAGAGACTAGCAATCTGCCATTCAAACTATTACTAGGTCCGATAGAGAACTTGTCACAACTTCCGGTTTCTAATTACGTACAATCAGCTCTGTTGCCAATCCTCGGCGTAAACACTTGAACTTCGTCATCTTCGCCCACTTCATCCACAGCGTCCTGACTCACAAAACCTTCTGATACATCAGTAGCATCCAATCCGGTGATGATGTCCAGAAGCCCGGGCTCTCTTCTGCCAAACCCATACTCGAACATTGCACCCTTGCTATAATCCTCTTGCCTCACCCCCTCCTCGCGCCTCTTTACCCGCAACTTATATACCCTGAAGGCAAAGACAAAGTCATCTGATCCTTCGAAAGATACACTTTCTTTTTTACCCGATGATGACTCTGCTGAAGGACCTAATGAAGCCGGGATAGGCGATCCGGCTAACATTGTATCGACGCTCATGTCTAGAGATCCGGTGACCTTGCTGGAGCGAACCCGCTTCACTATTGCGCCGGAAACAGTCTTCACCCCAACGATGACGAAGAGCACCTTGTGCTGCTTTGTTAACATACGATTCGCGACGGCGCTATTCTCCAGGGCCGCCTGAATGTACTGGTCGTCCGGAAAGAATTCTTCAGTGTGAATCTCCTCGAAGCGAAACACGTCGTCTGTATCTGAGGACATGTCAATTCCAGCATTGACACCAAGGAACTCGATACTGTCCAATAATTTTTACGTAAGTCAGCGGTGATCAAAGGCTGCGGCATGTAGAAGGGACAAAGCGTGACAAGAAGTAGACAACACGAGGCGCGACCAAATCGAGAGAATTGTCAGGAAGCGACCGACAATTTAGTCCAGATACCGATCTTGTGGGACCGCGCATTGCTCCTTGCCCACTCCACGCCACGTTTATTCGAAGAGATGAGGCCATCCAGGCCGATGGCAGATGAGGCACTGACGAGGGCTGGCACCGGCCGAGTCGGTGAGACGATGATGTTGCCAACAGCGATGGGCCCGCCTGGCGGGTAATCCCAACTTGGGGCGAGAAAGTATTGCTTAATTTGGTTTGCCATCCGTATTTCTTCGTCTTGGGTACCAAATGAGCTCCCTGAATTTAGTTCGGACTCTCAAGAGCTTCCATGAGCTGGCTGTTGGAACTGCATTCCCCTCACCCAACAGGCCGTATGCTTATCTGTCCTGACAGATCGGGTTTAGAGCTGACAGTGCCTGACACCTTATGCATGCACAGTGGAGATCTATTAGTAAATTCTTGTAGCTGTTAAACCCGAACTTTGTGCCCCCGAAGATAGACAGGCCCGCTGGCGATCGTCCTATTTCCCCGGCAACTGTCCCACGTGCTGTCTGCAGAACTCCCAGCAACAACCGTGGTGAATTGAGCCGGAGGGAGTGTTCCATCACTCATACTACTATGAACATCTGATCAACCCAAAACTCACCATCACGAAATAGAAACAAACATTCAGATGTATTTGAGATAATGAGTTCATAGATACCGTGTTTTTTGAGTCTAATTAATGTCAGAAGTGAATTTTGGCCCCTTAGTCCGACTTCATTATTCGTCTATATAGCCGATTATCCCGGACCAAGCCTCAGCGCACATGCCTATGTCAATCGTTGTAGAGCAAATGCTCAACGAGGTAAAGAACGAGGCCAAACCAATGCACTTCATTTTTCCTGTGGTTATAAGTCGTGACCAAAGGAGTCCTTCGCTATTGTTGAATCTGATGCATAATATGGGTTTCAACGTCATTACGGAAAATAGCAGTTGTTCTGTGTTTATTGGCCTAATTATTCTACTGAGTGCCCTTCATGTGTCCCTGGCTAATGACGTGGACGCAGCGCTTTTGTTGCAGAATAGTATGATCACGGAAACAAGATGTTATGAGGAACAAAACTGAAAAATGGTAAGATGAAAATGCGCTTCCAAATGCCGCGCATACCACTCTGTTTCGTGTCGCTGCTCGCATGCAGCCTGCGCAGCTCTTCGGGGCTGATCTCGTACGACAGTGAGGCTGTTTGTTCCGTAGATCCAGGAGCCTGTTGGGGGCCTGATTGGGTACCTATTATGATATCTATGGGTGAATCATATCCAGTCGGATCATGGGTGGCGCCGCTGTAGATGTATGGATCAGCCCAGGAAGCAATGCTCTCAGCGCGGGAACCGGACAGGATCCATTCTGTGTAATAGCATCTCGTTTGTAGAATCGGGCCCTGGAATTGATACTGATCTTGCTTTAGAGTCACCCGTTGGGGTGTACAAAGATTTGATTCTCGGCAGTTCAGCGTTTCTCTCTTCCTCACCTGGCACAGTAGGGAAGGTCGGCGGCTGGATAGTTCGCCGAGCTCGGGCCAGGATTCGTGTCCGGAACTTTAAAGGGAATCATCCCTGAGTTTGCTAATTCCATCGCGCGAGGCAAGCTCATGACCGTCTGTTCGAGCTGTTTATTGAACAAGTGACTATGCCCTTGAAAGTTTACCAGGATATTGGCAGCCTCATCTTGGTTGTCTTTCGAAGCGAATTTCATTGTTGTTCGGAGGCGGTCGGAGAGTGTGGCGAACCTGCCATCAATTTCGGCTTTCAGGAAAAAAGGCCGGTCTCCAACTAAGATCGCGAAACCGGCGTGTATCTCCAGCTTTCTCACTACACCTCGGATAGAGCCTTTTGTGTGGTCGACGAAGTCCCACCGCAAGGTGCGATAAATTGGCGTATCCTTCCTAGGCACCAAATGGCTCGTAAATTGCCAGGAGGGGTCAACCATTACCGGTGCGATTGCCTGTGTAGTTCCACTTCGGCTCACTAGGCTCTTTGGCTCATGGAAATCTGTCATTTGGGTCGGCCCAGTTGAGCTCCCAGCAGTGCTGATTGAAGCGATTTTAAAGAATTGGAGCTCCGGGTCTTCATCGTCAACGGACATCATGACACTGAAGCCCGGGCTTTTTAGGGAAGAAGAAAACGAGAGCTTGATGTAAATGATAGCTGCTGGAGTGCCCGAAAGTGTCCCAAGTTGGGTTCTGTTGAGAAGAAACTGGCAATCGAGATGGAACTTTTTCGTAGAAGCAAGATCGAAGCTCGTAATCCCGTTTGGCATTGAGCGAACATATTTTCCATGTTTCCGGTGATGGTAGGAAAACAGGCCTGGGGGTAGTCTTTGAGATATTGAATCCCCCTGGCTTTCTTTAATGGGCGTTTCCGGCCACATCAATCGAGATGCTGAGGCCTGCTCCCCTCCCAGCTCCTCTTCAACGTGTCCGAGCCGGTAAAGCGATGTATTGGGTGACCAATCGCTCTTTTGTGCGAAAAGTTTGCTGTACAGTGCTAGGACCTTTGACACACTGAGCTGGATAAAGCCAAGGTTCAAGTCATCTTGGCCGCGTTTTTGCATCGCAAAGAGATCATCGAGCTCCAGGTCGTATTCCATGATATAACGGCTGCGGTCTAAATAAGGTCGTCAGTACTGTGCGACTAAGAGGAAGAAAAATGAGTGGGCCCCATCATTCAACTTACCACTTTGATATAGGCTAATAACAAGCCCTTCTGGCACAGTGCTTGTGAAGTCGAAATAGACATTTTCCCGCCTGGTATCTGCGATATTAATCATCTGAATGATGCCTTCCCTCTCAAGCTGTTGACGTGTGAACCTGTAAGGCCCCAAAATTTGCTGCTCTGGCTGCTTGCGTTTTGTTCCCTCATTCTGGCTGCGCACTTTGTGCAGGGAGCGCGCGTCTGTATCCAGCTGGCCCACCAGATCACTCGGGTCACGCTCATGGCTTGAGAATTGACTTGCTGAATCTTGTTCTGGGGTCTCTGGACGTGTGATTTGAGATGTCGAGGTATGGTGTTCTCCCAGCTCCTCTCCAGCCCCATCGAGACCTACCCTGAGGGGCAATGGTTTAGGTAGTTTGACATATAACGCTGCGAAGTCATTGAGAACCTTGTCAGGTTCGGAATACTCCCGTTCCAAACCTGACCAAGATACGGGTACATTCAGCAGTGCTGGCTCTTGCATCAAAAAACCCTCGTCGAACAACGGGTCCACAGCGAAATCATCGTCGATGTAATTATCCAGGGGGGCATTGTCATCAAGATCGTTCTTCAGGGTCAAACGCTCATCACTCTCTGAGCCACAGATTTTTGTCTCCCAACGGCTCGCAGATTCTGATCCCTGATCCAAATGATCTGGCCACGGGAGAGACTGAAGAGCAAAATGACAGAGGTGCTCAGCGACATGGGTGTCGAGGTTTCCACAATTCTCTAAGCAAAAAGGGCACACTGGTATAGTAGGGCTAAGAGCATGGGCACTACTCTCTGCGATGAAAGTAAGCTGCTCTTTGCGGAACTTGCCTGGATGGGCATCCTCCATGTGTTGGATGAACCCGGCTCGACTCTCGAAGGTCTGTGGAGGATGGTCTCTAACAGCACACCGCCAGCTCATGCGGTGCTCTGAGCGCATATGGGCAAGCCACTCTTTGCTGGAGGAGTAGATCTGGTAGGGTTGTTCACAGTCGTCGAAAACGCAGACATAAGGTTCAAGGTCCTTCTTGACATGATTCCTTTGAAGTTTTGGACATTAGCCATGTGCGTTCTAGGTTATAGTGAACCATGAACTTGTTACTAGGATAACCACTGACACTTGCCAGGCATGGAATCCTAACCCAATCGCTTGATGGACATGCCGATTGCCGACATCATTCCAAATTTAGCACAAGTGGAGTCCAAAGAAACTTACGCCCACTTGTCTCGATCCTTGAACTCTTTGCTTGGCAAGATGAGACAGCAGTAATCACAGATGAACTCCATTCCCTGCTTCGTTGTTCGAGGCGGCGGAGGAACGAGTAGCTTCTCATTTGGCTGGAAGGGTGCCGTTGTTGTGCGGGATATTCGAGAAGGAGTCGCCAACTTTTGGTACTTCACGCGGTCGACCGTAGTGACCGTGAGCTGGCTAGGTGCATGCTGGAACGGGACACTGGGTCCCCGCTCTTTCTCTATCCCCCCACAGCTCTCCTGGCTATGGTCGATCGTCTCTACTTCTTGTACTGGCTGTAACTGTGGGTGTTCGAATTGGCGTAGTCGATACTGCTCCTGTTCCAAAGCCCAACGCTTTTGACGCGATCGCCTGTAGAGGATTCGACGGCGCCTGAGTAGCATCGTCTCTACCAGTCGATCTAACATGTGTTCCGCCAAATCCTTACATTCAAGTTTGATCGCACTTCGAAAATAGTCAGACGTGCACTGTGTGATATCATCGCCATCTTGGTTATTCAGGGGAAAGCTGGCCGCCCTCTGGTTCTGGCTGGCAAAGCTCGCCTTTCGCACCAGATTCGAGAGCCTGTGCAGCCAATCGATAGTCACATGTATTGATTGCACATATTCCACGGTCACATCCTCTGAGAGCACAGAGGCGCCCGCTGGCTTCGAGGCGTCATTGCCTAGCGTATCGTCGCGTTCATCTCCAATGCCGTCGGTGATCCCTTCTTTCACTGCAGTGTTCATGTCAGTTTATTGATCTCTGGGTCTTGATTGTCTCCTACGAACATTGGACGAGACTTATGTTCAGTATGTCAAGCTGTCTCATGAATCGGCTCTTAATCTCAGGGATATCGATAAGTCGGAAGTCCAGAGAGGCCTGAACAGGTGCGAATACCCCAATGTTTCCAGCCCATAAGTTGAACCGTCCTGATTCGTCTTGCATCGGGAAAAAGAGCGATGCAGGATCGGTTCGTGAGAGCAGGGACAGTATGTCGGCAAACAGGACTCGGCATTCCTTTGCCTCAGCCTGAATGGTCTGCTCTTGATCTTCATCAGGGGGCATGGCTGAGCGAGAGTTAGCATGTGTTGGATTGATGTATCTTCCTTGACATGCGTCCGTCGGCTACGAAACAAGATGATGAAGCTGACGTTGTGGCACGTCGGAACAGCGTAAGACCGATTCCAGCACACATCGCTCCCTGCAAGCAAGCCCCGCTCCAGCCAGCCGCATTGCTCCTCTAAACGGCTAGAGCGAGAAGAACCCTGGTTCAGTGTAAGATGTGACGACGCGCCAACTTCTACCCTTGGGCTTGTACCTTCGGTCTCCCACTACCTCCGTTCCTCCCGCAGTGGGTGCCGTTATTAGTAGACACTTTTCAGCTATTTTCTTATACAAAACCAGTACCTTTAACCCTAGATTATTAAATAAATAATAGAAATATTAAAAACGTTTCTATATAAAAATTACAGATATTTCTATTAGCTTTATAATATATATTTCTTTTTAATTTTACTAATATAAGAACTCTAATTATCTTTAAAAAAAATTAATATTAAGAAAATTCGAAACATTAAGAAAACTTCGAAGGAAAAAAAAATGAAATTATTTCTAAATAAATCGAAAAAATATTGGTTTTATAGCTAGTAAAAATATCTATTATTTTTATAAGAAGTTTTCTTTTACCTTTATTGACTCCTTCTCGGATTGGTGAGTCAAGGTTCGCTCGTTTCCGGATTTCCCACCTTTTTAGTAGTTCAATTAGGATGAAAACAATGTAGGTCAACTAATATTCTTCGACCCACTGCTTTTGTAAAACCAATAGACATCAGGTCAACGCTCCCCTTAGTATCGCTGCATCCTTTCTGTGTGAAAGCTTTCAAGACTTTGGCTGCGGGCTATAAAACACATATCTGTCCAACAATTTGATCGTCCATCATACATATTTATCTATTTCGCCGCACTTTCTCGGTATGCGGATATCATAGGTTATCCGCTGGTTACTCAACATGGTGCAGCTTGGTTCTCGTATCTGCTTCCGATACAATGGGCGCATTCGACATCTCTGCAAGCACAGCCGGGGTGCCTAGCCCATACCTCGACTAATACTTTTGTTGTGGCTTGTCCTCCATATGCGGCGCGTGAGGCAAGGGTTGGGACCGCTGGGCAGACCTTTTTCGCCCTCTTATGTAAAAAAAGCCTGCAATAGCAGCGAGGATGATTCCAGCGACTCCGATGCCAACCCCTATCCCTGCGGCTGCCCCTGTTGAAAGGCTGCCGGGCGATGGCGATGTTGAACTAGGGGACATCGAGCTCAAGGTGCCCGACGCTTCGCTCATTGTGGTTGTAGACGGAACTACTGGTATTGCGGAACGACTATTCGGATATGTCTGTATATAAAGATTAGTCATTGCCAGGCTGAGTATAGGCATTTTCTAGTGCATGACCTACACGTACAGTTGAGTATTGCTCATCGTCGATTGCACTTAGAGTTGTGAAGGAAAATTGCTCGCCTGTCTGGCCGGACGTGATATTAGAGTCCATGATCATCAATGACGACGGACGACGGCGTCAGTGTTTCCATCCGCCAAGTCGAGCCATTGGCAAGATTCGAAAAGTAGTAAAACCATCGTTCCAGGGCTTGACCTCCCAGGATATGGAGTCGTCAGCGACGGTATAGTTGACCAAATATGGTGCTGTGTTTCCGGTGACAGACTCTTTGGCTACGTTTCCGGTGCTTAAGCCTGCGGCTAGATAGACGTCACGTCCTCCATTCCGACAGCGGAGAAGGTACACAGAGGAATTGTATGGAAAGAACTGCCAGCTCTGGCCCGGAATGGTTGTGTTTGTAATCTGATAGAATACCGATCCCGTCTGTGCCCATCGGCGATTAGTGATGCTGCTATTTGCAGAAGCGTCTACAAGGTAAGCAGCGGTATCGTTACAACTGGATCGTTGCTGCATCAAAACACCGAGGCTGGCAGAAGAAAGAATCTCAGGTCAGGGTTACTAACAAGAGCATTTTCATTAAGAGATGTCCCGCGCAAGGACTGCCCGTCAATGTTTGCGACATTAACCTGGTACCAGGCATTAGTGTCAAGGTTGAGACCCATAACTATACAGATCGGCTGGGGGCAGGAAAGTCGTTGTTTGTATTTAGCAGAGAAATAACATGAATTAGCAACAAAAGCTATGTTGAAAGATCCGAGACAAATAAGATCTAAGAGGACAAAATATTATGTTATTATAGTGTGGGGGCTTTCAGCAGGCATCTGACGTGATCAAAATATTAGTGCTTAGTAGTGCAGAATCCTGCTAATAATGATGATAATAATAATAATAAAGACAAGAACAAGAATCACTGCGAAATTTTGTTATCCAGTTCTTCCTATTTTCAGCAAGCTGCATTGGAATATATTATTCGGGTTTTGGTATATATCTCAGAGCCAATTGTAGTGGTCGAAATCTGATATTTCGTGGGGTGGGAAGAGGCAGGAATCTATTTGGACGAGTCTCAGACTTTGCAATATAAGTGATAATCCACGGGGGCGGAAGAGAGTAGCATCAGGCAGATATGCAGATCACCAGGTCAGCACTAACCACTTATAGGAACATAGCAGACGGTGGGAAGAGTGAGCAGACTGCTGGCTCTCAGGCATATACTTGTGAGCTCGATTGCAAATGTTATATGACTTCCAGAGTTACAATGCTTCCATGGACTGTGCGCCTTGTTCGGGGCTAGCTAGCTGCCGCACCTGGTTGGAAATATGAATTCTGACATTTAGTAGGAAACGATGAGTTCTAGTCATCTACCGATCCGGAGAATGCGTCCGCAATCTCGGTCAAGTTCTTTCCTTGTGCAAGAAGCAGACCCAGCAAGATTCTTGACTTTTGCGGGTTCAGGTACCCACTGGCAATGTGGCTTGCTGTGGTGCTGCTAATGTCACTCAGAGGGACCTCTCCACTGGCGGTCCGGAAGCTTTGAACCACTGGAAGTCCGAGTCTGTTGATCACATCCTCAATGGCGTAATTGAAGCTGGTGCTCACACCACCGGCTCCTGCTCCAGCAATCTAGAAGGAAGTCAGCATGTATTCAAGACCGAGAAGATCATTTTGTTACTCACAACAATGCCCTTGGCACCGGCCTCAATAGCATTGTAGAGAGTATCGTTGTGCATGTCCTCGTAGAAAAATAGGATGTCGACTCTTGGAATCGAAGTGACATTGCTGATATCGTATGCTGCCTTGCCTGTCGGCTTCATTGGCGGGTAATAGAAGTAAGGTTTATCCGAGATTAATTCACCTAGATAACCCATCTCGACGGATTTGAAGGTATCGAGGGTGTTGGCGTTCATCTTGGTCATATAGTAGGCCGATGCTATTCTGTCGTTCATTACTAGCATGGTGCCTCTGCCCTCAGCACTTGGGTCGGCTGCTACTGTGACAGCCTCCAACAGGTTGAAGGGGCCATCGGCGGAGACAGCGGTAGCGGGTCGCATAGCACCGACCATGATGACCGGCTTGCCACAGTTCACAGTGGCGTCCACGAAGAATGCACTCTCCTCCATGGTGTCAGTACCGTGGGTAATAACAGCGCCACTCATGGTAGGGTCTTCGCAAACGTATTTGTGGATCTGTTTCGAAAGATTTAAGAGGATGGTTGAAGTTATATCCTCGCTGCCGACATTCGCGACCTGCACGCCCGCCACATTGGCAATATCGAGTACTGCAGGGACGGCGTCGATTAAGTTTGTCACGGTCACGCCGCCCTCCGTGTAGCCAGTAGTGGCTGTGGTGTCACTACTCGAACCGGCAATTGTCCCACCTGTATTTGTGTTAGATCATTTCTCAGATATATTTGTAAATGTATGTCTCACCCGTAGCAAAGATGGTCACGTTGGGAAGACTTGTATTCATCTGAGTGAAGTTGAGGCCGTTGTGATTGGTGAAGACGTAGGTGTCATTTGTGCTGCTACTCGTGACCCGAGGATGCAGCAGAGGCGACGTGTATGCAAGTCCTGCAAAGGCCGACAAAGCAAACAGTATCATAGCCATGGTGATTTAAGTTATAGCGTCAAGCATAGAAACAATCGATGAAAACCGGCTATAGGGAGTCAACGAGAAACAAACAAGAAGGAGAATTCTGGAATGAATGGTGATTCAATTCTCTATTTGCTACATTATATATGTCTACCATGTTGAGCACGCGGTGGATATTCAGTTTGTCTGTGCTCCGCTTAAGCTCTGTCCACCCTGGATAATCTTGGCCCTGTGGCGGTAAACCGGGCGGTGGCCGGTACGGTGTTTCCTTATCTTTACCGTAGCGCCCGCTAATGCTCTAACGCATCGGGCTCAAGAGACTGACGGCCTTCTTGAGGTATTCTGAATTCCGCGCATAACTAAGCTATACTATAACCTTATCTCTCTAACAACCTCAATATTTAGCCGATATCGGGCTTCTTTATCTCGTTCCGGCGCGATTCACCCCCCCGGGACGCCAGCCTTGCCGGCCCTCCCGAGTACTGCGTAATGAGGTTATTTATGTTGTTCTAGCTCTGCTGTCCTATTTCAGTAATCTATCTCGCTTCAATAGAAACTTAAATGTACCAATATTATAAACACTTGTTATACTCAACAGTGCATCAATTTTAACAAGAATACAGTCTTCGACATTTGCTATAAAGCTAAAGCTTAAAAGCTCCCGACTTACGATTTATAAGATCCCAGATTTTGCCGACGAGATATTGTGACTCTCTGAGCTGAAACAACATCATCAAATGCTGATCCTGGGTCCTCCATCATACCGCATATAGCTTCGAACTCTACTCCTTCGAGAGCGTCTGCTTCAAGTAGTTCTGGTGCCAAAACTGCTGCGAAAGCGGTTAGTCCTCCCACTATCGCCTCACAGTCAAAACCATCATCAGTCTTATCTAATGTAATCCCGATATTGAGGTGGTTTGCGTAAGGGTCATCCTTGGTGCCAGCAACAACTGTGATCGAGTCAGGCGCATTGCACATGCGTGCGCTATAGTGACAGACCACGGGGCTTCCGCAAGTATCCTCGCAGCGTTCATTCAGGGCATGAGTCTCTTCTTCAGCTAGCCCCTCACGCTCCCAAAGAATGGTGTCGTCGACACGGCGAACTTTTCGCCGGAGGCGCCTGGTCGGGATGGGGCCTGAGCCACAACCGGAACCCGTCTCGTCAGCGTCAGCCTCGTACTCGACCTCCTGGCATAAACTCAAGCCGGAATTGTTGAGAGCAGAAACCCAAGATGCGAGACCGGTCGCAAGCATTTGGCCAAAAACGTCCAGACTCGAATACTGAGCACCATCGATGTACATGGCCGGCTTCAGGGGCTCCTCGCCTTCGGCAAGAACAGCTTCGACGTTGTCCATCTCTTGGTGGTCACTCTTGCAGCCGTCGTCATTGCACATATTCGCTAGCTTGCCGTACATCTCGGTTGCTAGTTTCGAGCCACCACTATCGCCATCGTCCGCGTTTCCAATATCGATTGTGCCGACATTAGCCACCCACGCAACAATCGTAGGCGTCCCTGCAGCTGTCGTGGCCGTGCAGCCGGACACCGTAGTACAAGTCTCTTAGCCTCCACCGGCGCCGCCAACCAGCGTGCAGGCGTTGCAATTGGAGGTCCAGGTCGATATATCGGTTGTAACACTTGCTTAGGCGCTGGTACCGGGCACGCTAGAGTACGCACAGCTCTCTGAGTATGCTGTCGCACTTTTTATAATGCTAAGGGTCAACGTGCTAGACCCAACCACGCAATCACAGTAGCCTTCATCAACACCCGTACCGGGGGATAGGCCTACCACTAAACAGTCGATAGATGGCGGTATAGTAATCATGCTTATTGCTTCTGCGGTGATGGATCAGGTCGA
Organism: Cryphonectria japonica; assembly: GCA_014851275.1. Lineage (NCBI taxonomy): Eukaryota > Fungi > Ascomycota > Sordariomycetes > Diaporthales > Cryphonectriaceae > Cryphonectria > Cryphonectria japonica. The sequence continues at coordinate 16,182 of JACWTT010000004.1, forward strand.
TAGTACCGACACTGTAGCTGGTAGGGCGGTTGTTGCGCCTGAACACTCACCAGCATCAGCATCACGCTTCGCATTGTTGCAGGATGGTGCCACGGGGTCTTTGAATCGGGTAGCTTGGTTGGCAGTGAAGCATTGGCTTGAGGTCCAAAAGATTTCGAGTGCAAGCCAAGTGTAGCTATCGGCGTTTTCGATGCACTTGTCAGGCTGATCTTTCAGCATCTGGCGCGTGTTATAAGGGCCTGTTCTTCAACGTTAGCCCCTAGCAACTATTGCTATGTAAGAAGAAAAGTACTGCATCTCGTGCTACTGGAGTTGCTTAGACGAATAAAGGTCTCTAGTCGAGCGTAATTTTGGTCAAGTAGACCACTGCCACTTGAGCAGATGGGTTCTTTGCGCTTTCAATTATCAATTCGGGTGGGGTGTGATTCAGCGTCATCGTACCGTATCCGTTTCTTCCACCAACATCTGTAATGTGACTTCCAATGACAGCTTTCCCGATCTCGTCGTTGTGCATCCACTCGTGCAAAAAAGTTGCGCCAAGGAAATCCATTTTGTCATTCATGGTATCTCCAATATCATCACACGTTATCTGATCATACGTAGGTGTCTGAGCGTATGCTGCAGGGCAAAAGTAAGTGAACGAGGAAACCTCGGGCATTTCGTCTGTGATCGCTTGCTCAGGCCACATGAATGTGTAAGCAACGGCTCCATCGCTACACCCTTCTATTCGATTGACTGTGGACATGTCGAACCCGCTAGTCCTGCAAAGTGCTAAACGGTCCTCGCCTTCCCCTGGGTTATCCGGGTCAGCTACAATCCGCTCGAACACATTCTGAACCTTTGTATGGTCGCTTTCTGGAAAGTATTTCAGCCATATGTCCTTATAGCTGTCGTAGTTCTTCAACACTCGCGCGACAAGGTCGATAGCATCAGGTAGCGCAGCTTTAAGCACCTTTTCCTGGCCTGTTGAAAAATTTGTTGCGTCTATAAACAGAGGGTATGCTCGTCGAGACAGGGGCGGGTGACCCATAGCCCACGGAAGCAGCATGATATGGAATATAATGTATAACAACATATTAAGAGATGTTTATAGTTAATCGATAGACTAGCAGTTGAAAACAAAATCAGCGTAAAATGTGTATGAAAGGGGTGTTCAAAATCTAAGAAATGAGATTTTAACATGTGAGGTAATCTCCAAAATGCTGAGAAAGAAACTGTGATTTCGATCAAAAGTGTTCATGATTGATAAATTCCAGGCATAGACTGTGCCCCTTATACTTCAAAGGTCAGCTGTTCTTACTAAATCCGTATTTGTTACTATCATCAGTTAGCAAAGCGCCTTCTATAAAAAGGGTCTGACGTTAACCTCCAAGTGTTTCATGCATACAATTTGGTTTATTCTTAATACCGACAACATGCAGTTATATCCCGTGGGGGTGATAGCAATTAGAGCTTCATATCAGTGCTGCGTGTCAGCTTTGCTCAGACAGCGAAGGGATTACTTGAAGCTCTTTTGGTGGCTCTCAAACGATAGGTGAAACCTTGGAACATTGAGACGCCATTCAGTAAATATTATTCAAAGAGGAATCCCGGTTGGCGCATTAAGCGACTTTCGAAGCATCTATTTTAAATCATAAGATATATCTGTGTAACTCTATTGCCAAGCCTTTTATACGAGATAACAATGCTTACTATACTACTTAATTAGAACGACCTTATGTTAGGCCCTATCCGTGTTTGATTTATCAAAGCAAATAACTGCTAATTCAAGAAGCTGCCGTGGCTATTTAGGGACAGGCTTTCAGCTGTGCTAACGTAATTGTGAGGGCTTGGACGGCACGTGGACGAGTAAGCAGATCACTTGCTATCAGCTCAGGCCTGTCGCTTTATATAGCCGCTTACCATCCCGTTCATGCGTCGACTTCTGTGCTTCTACATCATTCACCTACCATCAACAAATTCTAACATTCCATCACTTGAAGTCTTCATTGCTTCGAATACGGCCAGTCATGCCTTCTACACCCCATATAGTAGCGGAAACACATATTCCGACTACGCTATCATTCACATCGGGGCCCGAGCCTGAACTCAAGCTTACACTCACTCTAGTGGGCTCGCAGCGACCAATAACAATCAGCAAAGAAAATTATTCTCTATTCACGCCGGTCAATGCTTTCACGATTACTGAGGTGCCTAGTGATCGGATAGTTGAGACAATTTTTGTTGACACCTGCAGGCGTTCTGCACCACCACTGCGTCTTGACAACGAGCACGCAGATCGGTTCATTACCTTAGAACCCGGGATACCGTTTGAGCTCCATAGTTTGAACTTCCGGCCACTTGGCTCAGACAGATACAGACATTCAGAGACAATCCTATCTGCGGACTTGGGTGATGATGACAAGTATCAAAAGTACAAGTTCCTAATCTTAGGCATGCATCTATTGGAGCCGGGGATGTATTATTCGATACGGGCGCGAGAAAATGTGGAGATTGATACATGGCGTTGGGGGTCGAAAAAGGAGCTAATGCCTTGCAATTGGGATATCTCAGATGGGAATGCGCTTAAGGTATTGTCGGGTGAAGGTGTCGAGGTTCGAGTTCGGGAGTAAGATACTAGGTGTGCATGCACAACGCTTCTTAGCTTTCTGAATGCTGCGATCGATAGCACTGCTAATTATCTGATTGTCTTTTTCTCTCTTTTCTGAAGCTCAAGCTTCGGATCATGATGACTTTCCCTATCTTCTAGTCTCTTAGTTTCCTAAGTTGGTAAATGTTTTCCCTCCTTAATCAGATAGCATGAATTCGTTTCCAATTGCTCCAGAACTCCGCTATAACAACCGACACAAAATGCTATCCAGCTTAGAGTTCCGGCTCCTAAAAAAAAAAAAAAGTTGATTATTCATTGTTTTTAAAACACACACAAGCACGATCGTCCAATATGCAGTAGCCCTTTTCTTTTATAAGTATCTTGTTGATCTTGACAGTGGTCGAGTCAATATCTTCGCGTTCCTGCTTGCCAATATATAGCAGTAGTGCTAATCGGCCCTGTCTTAGAGACTATTAAGGATTCAGACTCGATAATAAGCTGCACCCTAGCAGTCAGGCCGTAATGCCTAACAGCTTCTCCGCATTCCTCCAGGCGAAATCCTCTAGCTCATCTTGCGTCAAAAGCCCGCACTTCGCTAGCATCTTCATAAAGTCCTGCCCCTCGCGCATGTCATCATACGGATAGTCGGTCCCAAACATGACGCGCTCTACCTTGGTCGCCTTCAGTAGCATGGCGAATGTCTCCATGGTGTACATGCCGCTCGTAGTCACCCACACGTTTTCATCCCACACCTCCCGAAGCGCCCTCTTTGAACCACCATTGCCAAACTTGCGCAGGGTAGCTGATGCACGGTCCAGCATGGCCGGCACCATCTCCCCGTTATGGCCCAATATGATCTTCAGCCTTGGGTGCGCGTCGAACACGCCCGCGGCGCACATCTTGAGGAAATTGAGCCCGGCGTCCGCATGCCAGGCCCACCCGCCCGACGCCAAGCCGGCCGCCACACGTGGTGAGTAGTTGCCCGCATAGCGTGCAGATATCTCCTCCGGCGAGGGCGGTGCCGGGTGGAGGTACAACGGGACGCCCAGGCGCTCAGCGGCCGCAAAAACCGGCCAGTACGCTGGGCTGTCGTAGTGCGTGCCGTCAGGCAGGCGCGCGTCGACAAGAGCGCCTACACACCCCAGTTGCGTGACCGCGCGCTCCAGCTCGGACGCGGCCTTGTCTGGGAACGCCATGGGGAGGACTGCGAAGGCGGCGAAGCGGGACGGGTGCGCACGTGCTGCCGCCGCAAGCTCGTCGTTGGCGCCACGGCACCCCGCAGGGTCACTCACACCAACGCCGGCCGTGCAAGAGAGGACTTGCATGGTGACACCACTAGCGTCCATATCGTGCAGGCGACCAACACCGAGGTCGAAGAGTCTGGCAGCGGCGGCGGGAAACGTGGCGAGGGCGTGGGCGTAGAAGGGGATGGATTCTCCGGCGCCCAGGGAGGTGAGCGCCGAGTGCTCTTCAAGAGCGATGAGCTTCTTAGGGAGGGCGAGCTGGAAGGCCATCACTTCACGGGACTCACGTTGATGTTGATAATACTAAAAGTATGCTTCTACAACTCGTTGGTGGTGGAAAAAGCATCTTATTTATATGTTGAGCCCTGATTTGCTTATCCAATAAGAGTGCGCGTTTGCTTCGACAGCATCTCCATACTGGAAGAATTCAAGGCGAATGTGCGCAAATCGAGGCGTACCGAATTTGGTTGACGCTCTTGACTTTGTACTGCTTTTTTAGACCCATTGTATACACGCAAGCGGGAGAAGGGGAAGGGGAGAGGAGAGTGGGTCCCGCGCGCTACTATGTCAGTAACATGTTGACCAAATCGTCCTAGATCAGATGCAAGACTTGCTCCAAGAGCCAGAATTTAAGCCTGAGGGTTTCACCGCGGGGTAATTCGTAAGCTACATCCAGGGACAGCGAAGAAGAACGTAAAAGGCTGCGAACTTGCTGTGGAATTGGATCTCCCTGCACCAGGAGCGGAACCCTACTAGATCACGGTCGGATGCCAGAGCATTACAATACATACTACCTCCCCCTCTCTCGCTCTATCCCTCTTGGTGAAACGAGTAGTGGAAAGCAAATGTCCGTCAAGCTAGTTGCAGTCATCTTTGGAGCCGGTCTTCGAGCTGCCAGCGCCGTGGCTAAGAAGCTCGCTAGTAACGATTCTGTCATAGCCGTCGCCTGTAGAAAGGGGACGGGCAGCCGCAACAATGAAATACACCTCAGTAACAAGGTCGACCTGCCTAGCCTGCATCCCGAGGTCCGTCAAAGCGGCATTCGAGGCCGTCAGGGTCGAGTTCGGCGCATTCGCAAGCCTCGTCGTCTGCTACGCGGCAACACTGACGCTATTGCTAGTTCAAAACTTGATATTCTATTCCTGTAGAGTGCGTTGCTTTCAACTTTATTTAACATCAACACACTCAGCTCCTTTCCGACTGCCCAGCAGGCGGTGGAGGGGTTGGCCACGCTTGCAGAGAATGCCACCAAAGTGCTCATTTACATCGATGATAACCCGAACATGAAGATCGTTCCAATGTCTCGTACGGTGACGCTCAGCGTTGGAACACTGGCTTCTTCATACTGGCTCGGCATAGCAGACAATACGTGCTCGGTGAACCAAAGTCATAGTGGACGAGTAGAGCGTAGCTCCCGTTGATACCACACATTCGCAGACTATATCAATAGCACAAGGTGCCCCGGCTCCCGAAAGCATGCTGCAAAATCCCAGGAATTAGACTCTAGCGAGTCCCTGCTACGCCACACAGTCTCCATAATTTGCAATGCTTTCTTCAACGGCCCGAGGAGACCCGGCGGCCGTAGCCCCTCGACTATACTCCGCAATTGCGGTTCCTGCGCCGGTCCGGCGAGGCAACCTGCGACGCAGTAAGGCCATGCGATGGTTCGTAGCACCGCCCAGGACAGCATATGCTGCGTAAATAGCTCCATAATACAAGCTACGTGGTGGCGGACCTCGGAGCTAGAAGGCTGCCAACCTGAGATAACCACTGACAGGTAGAGAACAGCCGCGTGGGCCCAGATGCGGGTGACGAGCAAGCTCTGAGCCGACAGCGCCGACGCTTGGCCGTTGCAAGGCGTAAAAATATCCCAAGGGCTGTTTGCATTGGCAGAAACTGCGCAAGGGGCGGCCTCGGCGCGGGTCAGGTTGGCCACCAGCATGCTTTTGATAGCCGTGGCATGTAGTACCAGCTCCATCATGTCGAGATCTCCGGCCGCCTTCTGGCACTTTTTCCATGCGTCGAGAGATGAGATCTTGGCGACCGCGACCATTGCCCAATTCTGGCAGCCCATTATGCTTTCGAGGCGGATACACGCTTCGTCATCCTTGTCCGCCGGCCACTGGCCATTGCCTAGAATGCTATCATGATACTGATATAGTTTTGGCTCCTCTCCAAGGGCGGTGCTAGCGACGATATCGTCTACGAGAAGTAGGCCTGAAAAGAAGCGGAAAGCCATCTGCTCCGAGCTAGGAGCCTGAAAAGTTGGAAAGTGGCTCGGCCATGGCGGGCCGTGACCACGCAGTTGCCGCATGATCAATGCAAAAGCAGATGCACATTCAATCGGGTCACAGGTTGCCGTTTTCGCGCCATCGAGGGCTTGTTGGAAGAGCTCGATAGCAGCGCCGAGGTGTGCCTCGCAGTTCTCGAAGCTCCAGACAGCCGTCTCAAACCGCTGCAGCAACAGGATGCAGCCCATGATCTGCACGGCCCTCGGCAAATGGTCTGACACGCCCTCGGCAGTGAGACACTGTAGTTCTTTCCGTAAGAGGCCAAACGTGCCATCCGTCTGGTTCAACAATTTCTCCCAAGCAATTTGCTTGCACGTCTCGCGCGCGGAATCCTTCGTTGTCTCGAGTGCAAGAGAGAAGAAGTAGGAGCTCAGATTGAGCATCGTCTGCTCCATCGCCTGGCTATCCGCAATGATTTCGATAACCCACGCTCGTCCACGATCCAGTATAGATGGCTGGTAGAAGGGGAAGAGGAAGGGGAAGTAGAACTCGAGATAGCAGACGACGAGGCCCCGGTCGAGGCCGAACGAATGGGTTGCACGTTGCAAAATATTGTCTGAAAATGGAAGGTCGTGAGAGGAAGCCGTTGAAGGAGTTGACAAAGACAGGCCAGGGAGTTGTGGAGGAGTCAGATGAGTGTCTCGATGTCCTGACTCTGAAAATATTCCCAATGCGTCGTCCAGCGGGTCGGTTGACGCGTTACTCGTCTCCAAACCTCTGGGGGTGTTTTCTAACAGACCAATTGGTACTGTATCTGGCATGGGCTGATCCATAACTTTCGCGTATGCGAGGCTACGGCGATATGGTGCTTTGTCTCGAACCTCCTGTTTGAGGTCTTCCGCCATCTTCTGCTGTCTCTCGCCGCCATCCGCCCAGTCCGGCCTTCCCAGAGCGTAGTGACAGGTAATGAGCAGCGCGGCGCAAACATGGCAGACAGGCACATGCCTATCGCACTTCTTGCGTCTCAAGCGGCAGGTCCAACAACTTTCTGCATTTCTCGTACCGCTATCACTGCTCATGTCACCATGTACCATGTCGATTGAGCCAGCGAATAATTTCTTCAGTCAAGACACTATTGGACTGCTGATGGAGAAGTGGCAGTAGAATAGATATTCTACTAGGTCGAGGCTTGTAGAATCACGGGCTGCCACTCGGGGGACATTCGAGCAAAATACAGCGACACCAAGTGTGTTGTCAAAGTAGGACGTCCACGTGGCAACAAAGCAAGCAGGATGAATGACGTTCATCGTTGTCATGCTATCACTAGCATATTGAGAAGAACTTTCTATATTGTAACTCGTTTCCTTGCATTAGTAATTCATGATCGCGTCTGACAGGGGCTACGGTCCCACACCGCGCGGGCCCCATTTTTCGTTAGAAGCAAAGTTAATTATTGGTCCGCGGGACTGGAGCACATGATATCTAGCAAATCTTGGGTATCGTGGGACTTCCGATCTCTCTGAGATGCGATCACAAGCGTTAATTGCAGCTCACAGATTAGCTGAGATGCTAGGAGAATATTGTAAAACGCATTGCAATAATCCGAAGATGTCTGAATATATGATAGTGACGTGGTGGCCCGAGTTGCACTGCCTGTCAAACACCTTCGTCCCATACTCGTTTGTTGCTGTGGCATCGGCGCCTGTTCCAAGGTTCCATTGTAGAAACCAGGGGCCGAAGGGTGTTCCCTTAGGCTAGGGTTACTGCTGGGGTTGCGAATCCCCCAAATATCACGCAAGCTTGTCTTACTTGGACTACTGCTTACTTTACACTCGCTTCCCTTGCAAGCTAGCTATTATTTCTCAGCCACCAAGCTCGACTGGCCACTTGCATTGTATGAAAACCTTTTTTGGGCTCGTTATGTATCCGGTCTTTACAATAGCTACTATGCGAGGTGTCTCTCTGCTTCAAATCGACATTTGCATCCAATTCGATCACATCGGAGGATACATATAACACATCATCCAATGTCGACTCAAGTCTGGGTTTGAAGGTACGCACGTTCATGTATATTGCCCCTCGTGAGGGTTCTTCTTACCGTTGCTGACACATGTTAATCGTTTTAGCAGCCTTCAAGAAGGAAAGAAGAGCTGGGACAGTTTGTCTGCCATTTTCTTCAACCACAAGCCACTCGTACGGGCGCTGACTGCTCTATCTTTTCTTGTACTTGTCTACCTTCAATGGTTATGAACGCAAGGATCTCTATTGCTGTTAGCTTTGTCTCGCTCATGAAACCCCTGCCCCACGAAAACACTAGGTATGAGGTAAAGAGTGAGCTGCGAACTTTCTTTGAGAACCTCACAGCCCGCAAGCACTGTACCATTGTCATCAAAGATTCAATTTGGCGCATGAGCGGCGATCAGAGAGTAGGGAACGGTTCATTCGACAGTGATGCTGAGGCTGAAACTCTAATCAATATCCGAGACACTGCCACCATCGACAGATACAACAGTCATGGGCGGAGCAGCATGAAGAAGCGGACCTTCACCTCGCGATGCGGTTCCCAGACTAAAGAGGACAGCAACGGGCCTCAGAGAGCTGAACAGGACTTCAGATAGATACTGCATCACGTTAAGATACGTTGGCCCGAGCTCAATGAGTGTTTTGAATCCCAAGCCGGGACAAAGCCATTGGTGCACTGGGAATCCGTGCAGCCTCGACCCCTCAAAAAAGCCCATGAGCTGGGAGAAGTTGAACACCAGGGACTGGGATTATGAGAATTCAATTGCAAAGACTTGGGTCGACAAGCTGCCAGCATTTACAGTTGCTGTGCTTGTAAAGCATTGGGAAGAACAAAATATTCACAAAGAGGGTTGAAGTTATTATAAGCTTGGAGTGCGAACGCCTCGAAGCATTCCTGTAACATAGCACCTGCCTTTCTGAAGAGGAGCCTTGCAACATATTTGAATTCGAGCATTTATATGAGACTGTAAATAGAGTGAGGGAGGTGGGAGTATTGAGTTCTTAAGTACCTAGTCTTGTGAGTGCGGCTACTTTTTGTGACTGATCCAATTTGCAGGTCATAGAGTAAATTAATTGATTGAAGGAAACACAGGACCCAAATATATTTATATTGCACAATCTATATTAATGCAATGCAGAACCTCTATCTGCCAGTCTGTACAGCTAATTATAGTAAAATATGGCCAATACTGCTTTTGATTTGTGTTGTAAGAAACATACCGTAAGTCATGGAGCATTCCTAAGGGCATCCGCCCCCTCCCGCCCCCCTGAAAAAAAAAAACCAGAGCTTAGCCAGCGTAGTATGTCCTCCTCTTCTTCCTAAATGCAGCGCTGCTCAAAGATTTTGCGTCAGCATGTGAGATATCGTAGCCCTAGTGCAACTCCACTCAAATGCATGCGCTGCATAATAAGTACTGTGCATATCTGATGAACAGGGGTGCCTTGTTAATACATCTAGCCTTGTTAGACAAAAGTGACAAAAGTACCATAATAGAGGTACGTTGCAGGAAGCAGTGGCTCCCGAGGTCAGCCCCCGGGCCCTGGCAGACCAGGCCCGGCTTCACTGTAGCCCCCAACATATGACGCCACAGATACTATCATGCTAGCCATGTGTACCAGTATCCCCTTATCCTTTGGACAAAGCATGTCAAGTGTATTTTAGCTCAGTAATTAATTTCACTTTTTTCATCCTCTATCCTTCCAGTCCCTCTGCATTACCTAACCACTCAATGCGCTTTATTGTGGATAAACTTTATCACCTTAGCATCACTATTGCAGCTCTCTCACTTCGGCGTTTACTTCGTTGTTTTGTATCGAAATGGCTGTCCTCTTAGCAATCTTGGGTAGCGTCATGTTGCTTATACTCAGCACAATCCTACATTCAGGATTCCGTTTACTCCGAAACTACCACGCAGCTTGCAAGATCGGCGTCCCGGTCCGAGTCATCCTCATCGACCATGTCAACCCGTTGTGGCTAGTTTGCGACCGCGCTGTCTTGTCAGTAGTTCGGCGTCTTCCTTTCGGACTCGGCAATAACAGCTTCACTCGATACAACTATCGCGGCTGGGAAGTTCCTGATAGGTATTATACGCATCGTGAGCTCGGCGATGCGTACATCCTAGTGTCCCCCAAAAATGTATGGCTATACGTGGCCGATCCCGACACTGTTCAAGATATCTGGCGGAGAGACAAGGACTTCCCTCGTGACACGTCTGTAACAGGTCAGTATTCGTCTGCTCCAAGCCCCTTGAAGCGTTGTAAAGCTGACGAAGCAAAAAGAGATGCTTGATATTTTCGGCCCCAGTATATCAACGGTAAGAAGTCTCTTAGAATCCTGTCTATGTGTTTTACAACCTCTACAGGATCTTAGCAGAACTGACAATGGATTCGTAGGCACAAGGGGATCAGTGGCTGAAGCACCGCAGGATCACCGCTTCTTCTTTCAACGACCATAATAATAGCATCGTATGGTCTGAAGCTGTGAGGGTAGCACATGATATGCTTCATTACTGGACCGCAAAGACTTCTATCGAAACAGCTGCCCATGATCTCCGCACATTGTCACTCCATATCATGTCACGAGCTGGTTTCGGGCAGTCTTTTAAGTTCCAAGGCCATGACGAGGAACAAAATGCTGCCTTGGACGAGGCCTCCATGGATTTCAAGGAATCACTGAAGATGATCCTGGAAAACTGCGTCCTCATCTTCGCTTTGGGTAGACGGACCCTTGCTAAACCCTGGTTGCCACGGAAGCTACGCTTGCTTAACGAAGCGTGTAATTCCTTCCAAAAACACATGACACAAGTTTATGAGGAAGAGAAACGCGCTTTTATCGAGCACAGATCCGCCGACCGAAACTTACTCACCCAACTCGTCCGCGCATCGCAAGACGAGGCGATCAAATCCTCTCTCGGTGGCCTTACCGAAAGTGAGATTTACGGCGATATGTTCAGTTTCAACTTTGCGGGTCACGATACTACAGCTCACACTTTCACCTTCGCTATCTATTTCCTAGCCGCAAATCCGGCCGTCCAAGATTGGGTATCTGAGGAAATCCGACACGTCCTTGACAACCGCCAGCCGGAAGATTCATCCTACTCGGACTTTCCTCGCTTGAAACGTTGTCTAGCGGTTATGTACGAAACGCTCCGCTTGTACACGCCAGTGCCTACAGGAAAAATTGTAAACGGTCGAGCCCCCCAATCTCTCACAATTGGGAACAAGGAGCTTCTTCTGCCGACGAAAACGATGGTTGTGCCAAGTTACGCGTCTTTACAAACCGATCCGAAGTACTGGGGCAACGACTCGCTGGAGTGGCGGCCATCGCGGTTTGTCAAGTCGTCCGAGTCATCTGGGCTAGACGACGAAAATTTCATCACTCCTCGGCGCGGTACGTTCCTCGCGTGGTCTGGAGGTCCACGAGACTGCGTAGGAAGAAGGTTTTCTCATGTTGAGTTTGTGTCTGTTATGGTTTCGTTGTTTCGGGATTGGCGGGTATATCCGGTGATGAAGGATAATGAAGAGACTCCAGAGCAGGCGCATACAAGGATTCTTCGACAGATTGAAATGGACTCGGCGCCCGTCCTCCTTTTGCAGATGCTGCACCCTGAACGCTCACCACTAGTCTGGAAACGGCGGTAGTGAGGTTGGACGGGATAATTAGTCAATTTTGAGGCGCAATTGAGGCTTGGATTTACATTATTTGTTTTTCATACAATGTCAGTGGTGTAGTCCGCAGCGTGGAGTGAGAAATATAGACTTGGCTTGTCGAATGTGGCTGGATGATGCAAGCACAGAGCTCCATAGCAAGCCATTTAGGAACTCTCCTGTGACTCAAGGTCCGATAGGCTGTGATCAAACTCCAGAAGACGCGACTATCAGAAATTCCGCCGGAGTCTGAACTCAAATGCGGTAGTTAAGTGGGGTCGAATGAAGTCGGTATATTCCAACCAAGGGCGTTTTGGCGGTCACGCCCACCGTCTACTTCCAATGTTGCGTAGACAGGCAGGCAGATCCGAGGTCTTCAATATCGTAAACATCGTAAGGTTTTAATCCAAGGCTCTAATAATTTTGCTCAAACATCCTAATCAACAGACAACGTCCACGTAGCACGATAAAGTTTATGTCTTCCCATTATAGTATATATTTAAAGGGCACTGCAAATTTGATATAGTGTTCGGTTTACAAACCGCTGAGGATGTCTGCCTATTGTTCATATTTGCATGCCCCTTAATAAATCGGAGAAAATACTAGAAGGGAATATGGATAAAACACCAACTAAGCCTGTGTGACTTAGTGCCTACTTTACTTGAAGAAGGGAAAGACACAAAGTCGACTGACTGCAGTCTGTCAGCGCAGTTGATCATGTGCTGTTAGAATCATCACCCTGAGTATCCCCCCCCCCCCCCTCATCATAAAACAGAAAGGTGACGTTTTCCTATTTTTTTATTATTGAAAAGAGTAAAACTAATGAGGACAACATCCACTTCAATTTCAATTTCTTATTAGGATATCAGGCCGCAAAAGGTTCTGAACACGCTGCAATTACTATAAACCTCGCACAAATTGCTATATATAGTCTACACAAAGCTGCTGCCAGCTTTACACATGGCTGCTAGTTTAGAATCATCCTTGGCCAGGAGAACCGCAGGGTTGTCAAATTCTGCGACCTGCCCACTCTCCAGAACGAGGACCTTGTCGAGCCTCCGGATTGTTTCAAGCCTGTGCATGACGGACAAGACAGTACTCCCAGAAAATTCGCTGTCGATTGCGTCTTGCATAATTGTCTCGGTATTATGGTCGACACTGGTTTTCGCGGTCGTTAGTCATTCGAGGTCATGTCAGGTAAGCGCGCCTCTAGGACAAAGCTCACATACCTGCTTCTCCGCACCATCGCTCTGGCCAAACACAGCAACTGTTTCTCACCGCCAAACCAGGCGGCCAGGTCGATTTCTCCATCGAGACCCCCTTCGGCCTCGATGCGCTTCCAGAGGCCGAGCCTTTCCAATGCTTTGATGATCCCGATATCCGAAGCGGCCTTGTACGGATCTAGATTGAGACGCACTGAGCCAGGGATCAAGAACGGCTCCTGAGGGACAACATTGACCCGCTGGCGTGACTTGGTGGGATCGACCGCAGAAATCTGTAGCCCGTCCATTTCTATTATTCCGCTCTGTAGCGAGGTCATCCTGAGCAGGCCAAGGATGAAGGAGGTTTTGCCACTGCCCGACCGACCGCGCATTGCTACCTTCTCCCCAGCTTGGATAGAGAAGGTAACATCCATCAACGTGGGAGGGCCACCGGGCCTGCACTAGTCAGTGTTCAATGGTTTCTCGTCCCCTCAGGCTGGAATCGTCGACGGTGTCACTTACTTGTGTGATGCCACCACGTTCGTGAATCTGATCTCTCCACCCACGGGCCTTTTCTCTACGGGCGATCCTCGGTTGCCTTGTACTTCGGCCTTCGTCTTGTCGACAAAATTCTTGATGCACGAGACAGAACCAACGGATGTTTCAAGCATTGTCCAGTACTTAATCACGGACATGAGCGTCCTGTTGAACGTCATGACCAGAATAAGGGCTACACCCACCGAGCCTGCATCGAAAGAAGCCCTCCAAACGACTACAATTGCAACAACCAGGACGGCAAGGATGGCTACTATGAGGTCGAGTAGTAGGGCAAGCCACTGTTGCACACAATAGAGAAGATACACCGGACGTTGCGATCGGTCTAACAGACTGTCAAAGGCCTGCCGGAAGTGGCGTTGCCATCCGAAAGCCCGGATGTCGACCGAGCCGGCGAATGTCTCTACAAGTTCCAAGAACAGTGGTGCTTTTCCCTCGATGTCTAGCAGCCGGATACGCCTCGAGGTGCGCAGGTAGAAGCGCTAGATGACGAAAACCAGGCCGATGACGAAGGGGGTAATCACAGCGAAGTATTTTGCAAAGACTGCCAGCATAATGACTTGGGCGACGCAGTTCAACGCGGCTAGTGCGGAATGGTTGTCAGCCTTCGTAAGTGACAAGTCATGGTACGACGCAAGAGGGAATGACAGAACAAACCAGATACATGATTCACGGCCACGAGGGGAAAGTCCATGCCGACGAGTTCCATATCCTGGCTGAATTTATCGTCCCAATATAGTTAGATCGTTCAGCGATACTTCAATGGTGAGAAATGGTTCAATCCAAAGTTGTACGAACTGGTTTGTGGTCGAGCCAACGTCTGTATCATGAAAAAAGTGTAAAGGCGCCCTGCGGTTTTGTGGCCGGCAATGTATCATCTAGGCTTGCAGATGGGTGGCTTTTACGTCGGGGTCCCATTTGCGGTTGCCTCTGCAATGCTCGCTCTTGTTGTGCGTTCTGTTGCTACTGCAGTTACAGCAATTCCCATCAATGAGGAATAAAAGAATGGTGAAATACGAGAGGCTAGTATGGTCCGCGTGCAAGTCCAAATGAGGAAGGAACCTGGCGGGTCGCGACTTTGGTAAGCAAAAAAATACAGTGGTAAAGATTCACAATGTGTTTTCATAGACGACCAAAATATCTACATGAATTGAACGAACTGTATGCTGAACTCGTGGCTTCTTTTCTACCACTACACCATAACCTCCCGTCTTGAGGCCAACAGACCCCTATATCTGTTGCGCGAAATTTTGCGCCGAATGTTCAGTATGGGCTTCAGAACCGTGTTTCTTCCCCCAGGCCTACCCTCATAGACGCTAGTATGGACAGTCAATAGAGACAAAATTGAGGCCGCGGACAAAGCCCATATATTCTAAACTGAAGCTAATCGCGAAGAATCACAGCCCGTTAGAGAACAAAATATAGCAGATTCTTTTGCATCGTAGTTTGAGGAATTCATCTCCCTTTCGATGTCCTCGACTCTAGCCGTATAGCATGTGAAACCGTTGCCTCTGGCGGCCAGCTTTCCCGCTCCGTCAAAGCCCAAACAGTCGCCTACAAAGGTGCAGAACGGAGGTACTTGATTGGACCGGGAAACGCTGCTGCGATCCCAGTGCCGTCTCCGGATGGTCTTAGACCACCACGAGACTATACATATTTGGCTTCCTAATACGTTCTAAAGGAGCGGAAATCATCTGTGGGTCATATTACGCACTACTCTTCCAGAAGCCAACACTGAGGCTGTGTATGAACCCATGGAGCATACCGTGCGGACGATGGAGCTGCCATGAGTCTACGGCTGGATTGATACACTCTATCGCCGGGTATTTGAACATTTTTCAGCTCTGGCGGCCTCTTTTATTTCAGCCTTTATGGGGTTCTATGCCATTTTACTTGAACTGACGGTGAGCACTGGTTGAAAACTTCTTCTTAGCTAAAAACCGGCACCGACTTCCCCGTCTCATGATAAAACTCAGCCTACCCCTCAGTGACCACGTGGACCGCGCTATCCTGCTTGTAGCGATAACTGGTAAACGACTCTTCATCCTCCAGTTCTACGAAAAATCTTCGCTGCTGTCACATTGCAGGTTCATCCAAGAGGAGTCCATCATTCTGGCACCAGAGGCAACTTTTGTCTAAACATTCATACAGTACATTTTGTTTACACATGTACGCCCTGTCCCGCTTTCGCCCACTACAAAGAAAAAGGTCTCCGTTCTCAATAGATGATGGACCACTTGAGTGGGCAAACTCATAGAGCGGCTTCGCGTCACAGCTTGGAGGGCGACAAGATAGAGGGGCCATCTACCTCACTCACGATAACGTGCCACTGTGGAGAGCATCGACAAAGTCTTCAACTGCATCCAGTAGATGGAGGAGGTGGTCTGAAGCCAGTCATCGAGTTTTGCGACTGTCACTCCTGCCGCCACACCACAGGCACTCTCCTTGTCTCGTATCTCACCATCCTCCGACCACGTATCACCGATAGGCTCCGCTGGTTTGATTGTGTTTGTGGGAATGAATCCGAGGCGTCTCGACGATGGTTCTGCGCAACTTGTGGCTGTCACCTCTTCAGGCAGACATATCAAACCTCCACTACTGCCGAGAGTACAAGCGGCCGCATTCTCCAAGAATTTGAGGGGGACGACTGTCAATGGTCGGTCGCAACAGGAAGCATCATTGACTCACCGCCAGAACCTCGGGTGGTTTCCGTGACGCCGACCAAATCTTGCGCCAGTGATGGAGGGCTCCTCAAGTATCTGTTCCCGGGGCCGATTAAGAACGCAATCTCGGCAGCACCTCCTATACAACCGAGTGAGTTGCAAGGTAATTGTGCTTGCGGCCAACTACAGATCAGAGTTCGCCAAGCAAGTCGATTAGATCTTGAAGGAGATCGAGCCCCATGGTCGCCGTACGCGGACCTGCTTGAACCCTTTGCAAGAACTCCGAGCTCCATCCTAGCAAATCCAGACAACAAAAAGTGGTGGATACGGATAACATCTGGTCAATTCAGATACCTTGCTGGCACCTGCGCATGTCGGTCATGCAGACTGATAACCGGGTTCGAGATCCAGACCTGGGTCTTTATCCCGCGCAAGAACATATCCATCTGCCTAAATATGCCGACTGGTCGAGAGTGGCATGAGCTTGACACCAACAATCTCGCCGGTGGGACAGGCTCAGGCGCCAATCTTCTTTCTCAATATGAGTCTTCGCGCGGCGTCTTCCGGCATTTCTGCTCTTGTTGCGGAGCTACAGCATTTTGGAGGAACCTAGAACGTCCCGATCTCATTGATGTAAGCGCTGGGTTGTTAAATTCCAAAGATGGCGGGGCATTGGCCGAGACACACTTGGAATGGTACAAAGAAAGAGTGAGCTTTATCGAGGAAACCAAGAATGGCCGACACGGTTGGATAGCCCGTTGGGCGCAAAACATTACAACCAACCTTCAGGAAGGGCTTGGAAATCGACATGAATCTATAACGCCTATACTTTAAGCACAAACCCTCTGATAAAGCAATTTTTGCTTGCAGCGACCCCGACCATAGAGTTGCGAAGTGGTCGGCCGGCTCCTAATACGTAGCGCAGTGTTAAGAAATAACTATTGTCCAAGTTGTTGGGGGGACAAGATGAGTCGGTCCGTTGAGCATGAGGAAAGGAAATAGGTAGGAGATCGCTTGGACCCCAGCCTGACTGCCACCGGACACAGGCCTGATAGGTGAAGGCTGAGGGCAACATTTGAAGCTGCTGACTGACTTTTGTGGGAGTATTGTAATACAATAGGCTGCTGTTCTTCTCAACGAATCGTTTAATCGGTGTGCAGTAAATTGGTACGACCGCGAATCTCATGATGGGGCGAAAGTGAATGATCCGCCGGTTTCAAAGCAGGGCGTGGAGTGATTGCTCGACCTCTACGTTTTCTTTTAGCAATTCAGTATTTCCCTCAACTTCAAGTGCAGAGATGTCTTTCTACTTCAATCTTGATCTTATACGGAAAGTTCGTAAATTGAACTATGCGGAAAGACCCGGCGTGTAATTCTCGCCCTACCGTTGATGACGGACTGGACTTTGCAAGGAGAGAGAGGGAAGGATCTAAAATTGCCAAAGCGTCGGATTTGCGAGGATATGTTGGTCGCTGAACCCGATTGGTGAAATCAACCTCATATATGTTTAGGCTGCCAAATTTGGATTGGACAAGGTGGATGACGCTGATCGATTCGCACCGCGATAATCTTAAGCTTTGCAATGTTGTTAGCACCGTACGTGACCAGAGGGTCTTGATTTCTCCATGCGAAGTTGTCAAGGTATAGCCCGCATTTCAGTTCCTCATCCAGTCCCTTCAACTTCTTCGTCGTTGAACTCGGTACGTTGCGGACCGTACCATCATCAGACGTATATATTGCTGTTTGCCGCGCTAATCACGAAGACTACCAGACACGCGTTTACTACGTCTGGGAAGACCGGAATGTTTGCCAGCTGCACGGCAATGACGAACGGGCTGGCAGCTGCCGAGGTGCTGGATTTGGTGGCCCCGACCAGCTCCGTATTGGCATAAGGCACACTCATAGCAAGAACTAGGACGCGGATGATGTAAAAGACAACAATACGCCAGAGTGTCTGGCGGATCGCTTTGCGGACAGTAGCTTCGGGGCTTGGGGCTTCGCCGAAAGCGACGCCGACGACCTCGGTCCCGGTATATGCGAAACACGCTTGCACCATACAGGCCCAGAAACCGAGTAATGGGCCTGGTGTACCTGTTGATAAGTAGGAACCGAAGGCTCCTGGGTCCGACCAATATGCGAAACCGATTCGATGACTGGAAGGCTGCCCTCCGAGGGAGATGACACGGCATGTGAGAATGAGCGTTATGATAACGATGAACTTGACCATTCACATCCAGAATTCAACTTCTTCAAAGAAAGACGCGTGGAGCATCTGCTGCAATAGCCTGGTCAACAGGAGGCACTTTCATGAATCAAGCAAAAGGAGGCCAAGTAGATAGTCTTACGTTGAGCGCGACAACGGCGATGGTGAATGTGGCGACGAATATACCAACATTCAACCTTGCCAGGACGCCAGTATTACATGATGATACCGGCAGCGGTCCGGTTGTTGGGGAGTACGATTGCATATTTGAAAAAGTAATTCCATCCAGTCGCGTAGCTACAGCTTTATCAGTTTGGTATTCATCAATTGGACCCAGGATCCGATATGTCCACCCTTGGACATTATCATTATCAATGTGAGGAAGAACCGGAACTAGACCTACCCAAAAGCTGGGTCGACGAAACGTGTTGCGTAACCAGCGAATCCTTTGTCCATAGGTAGCATGGAAGCCATCTCACCCAGCGCAGTCATCAAGAAGCAGACGACTGCGCCGACGATACAATATGCAATGAGTAGGCTTCCCGGCCCTCCACGTACCAAGCCCGTGCCAGATCCGATGATCAAGCCTGTTCCTATAGCGCCAGCAACAGCAATCATGGAAACATTGCGTTGATTGAACCCACGGTCCAAATGAGATTGTGATGGACGACTCTGCCCTTCTCTCAGGCTCGGAATGGCGCGGAGGTTAAACTCGGTGTCGCCCTTCGCCTGTGGTAGCGCCGTAGATTTGGACATATTTTGAACGTGGTGAATCGTCGTGTTTTCTGAGCACTGCAGTACAGTTAGAGGGAAAATATTTGAGAGCAAAACCCTTAGAACTTCAGGAAGGTCAATAGTAAAGACTGCTGGAAAAAACGATTCAAGCACTCGGCCTCGACTAGTTTTGTATTGCGCAAGCCCGATGTATGATCTAGACCATCATCAGAGTCTGTTTGATCCAGCCCAGGGCATACATACCAAACAAGCCTCCACGAATGAAAATTTGTTGCCTGTAACATCGGTCTTCCGACTCTTCTCTGCTTCCATCTGATAACTATCTCCATTCAACACCTGCAGGCCCATGCCGTATCCACTAACGGCAGATTTGTCTCTTCGTTGATTATGCCAAGACCCAGTTGATGTTGCTGCCGCACCTTGAATGCCTCTTGGAGCTTGAGTGTTGCGAAAGTGTGGGGCTATGGAGGTTGAACTCCGCGAAAATGCCACCACAGACAATAAGGTCGCCTCTATCCACACTAATGCCTAAATTTATACAATCATGTGGACGAACCTTGATAAGTGGAGGTTGAATTCCGAGCTCTAATCAGCAGTTCGTTTGCTAAAGCTATCATTTGAGAGATGCTTCAAGGTTTGGCGAGATAGTGATGAAGTCCATGAGGTTTTAACATGATCAGATGGTGTAATTCTGAAGACTGAGCATTTACGTGAGGGGCATCCGAGTTTCTGTGATTCAAATTATATATATTGTTCGGAGACCTGTCGAGGCTTGCTGCATCTTTTCAGCAACAAAAATTCACCGAAGTCGAAAGCCATTTGCTTCTCAGTATCCCTGCAATGGCTCCAGCACAGTTTCTCAATACTGATGGGGTGGGTGTAGACCCAAATGGTAGGACTTCAAGTTCGACGACCAGTGCGTCACCTCTTTCTACAAAATTTTCGTATTATCGCCGGCTTGTGCCTCTGCTTTCCCAAACCGATGTCGTATACCTCAACTCGTCATTCGCACCGCCCTCCAACCTGATCATCCACGAGGCCCTAGAGAAGTACTCTCACGAGTCACTCCACAACCCTCACCCAAAACCAGTGTGGCAAGCTGCGGCCGAAGACGCCCGTGTGCTGCTGGCGAAGTACATCAATGCAACCCCTTCATCCCTTGCTTTCACCAGGGACACCACGGAAGCCCTGGGCAACTTCATCCGCTCCGTACCTTTCCAACCTGGAGACAACGTCGTCATTTTAGATACTGAGCATCCCAACCACGCATACGGTTGGATGGCACTACGAGGAGCTGGCCTGGAAGTGCGACAGATCCCGACTGTGGATGAGGCACGGCGGACGGGCCGGGTCACCAATGCAACTGCCGAGACCTTCGCCCCTTATGTGGACAAGCGAACACGTGCCATCGGTCTGAGCTCCATCATGTTCCACAGCGGCCAGAAAAACGACGTTGCGGGCATTTGTGCAGCGTTCAGACCACGCGGCATCCATGTCTTGGCCGATCTCACCCAACAAGTCGGCTTTGCTACGGTGGATGTCCAGATTTTAGGGGTCTCGGCGGCCGCCTTTAGCTTGCATAAGGGCCTTCACTGCCCGACGGGCATTGCATGCATGTATGTGGAACCAGACGTCTTGGAGAAACTTGACCCTGTCCCTCCTGTCGTCGGCTGCGGCGCCGTGAGAAACACCCGTACCGACTTGCTGGTCCCGAGCGACCATATTATCTTCCATCCGAGCGCGAGGAGATTCGAGCACCTCAACCTTTGTCTCATCGGTGCCTGTGCAGCTAGAGCTTACTTGAATTTCTATTTGGACTGTCTTGGCCCCTCAGACGTTGAAGAGTACTTGTATAGCCTTGGAGACAAACTGCGTGTCGAGTGCAAGGAGCTGGGTATCAGGATTGTTGGGCCCTTGGATCGAGAGGGGCATGCACCTCATTTGTATGTCCTGGACTTGCTGGATAGCGCATGGGCGCTTCACCTAAAGAGCTACGGAATTCATGTAACGGCATATCGACTGGGACTCCGAGTGTCGTTGGGATTCTATAACAATGCATTCGATATCGAGCGACTAGCTGAAGCGTTGAAAAAGGGCTTAGATGAAGGCATACCAACATGATGGCCCGTAAGACCAATCTAGAGCAGTATAAATGAAAGCTATTCGCTGACGACGAACACATACATTAAGAGTCTACTTGTAATTACTGACCGTATTTTCGCTTGCCGGGTGTTTTGTCCACTACTCATTTTCCGTATGCAGGTACAAACATATTCTTGTAATGGAGAATAGCGCAAGGTTTCGTACTTGCCGTCATGGTCGTGGGCTTTTGGAATGATACCGAGTTATCTGTTGCCTGCAGCCCATTTGTAAGACTCCTGGGATCGGTATGTGGTATGCGTATTAATTTGTGCTCCTTACTTTTCTAACGTGTTTGGACTCAGACTTTTTCTGCAGTCCAATTACGCAAGTGATCTGTGCAGGTCAATGAGTATGTTCCCTGCTTGGAGATAACTTCAACATTCACCAAATATGAAATCCGGACTCTTCCTTGGCTGTGTGGAGTCAGACTTGGTGCGACATTTGATGAAGTGTATTTGCGATATGCGAGAAGTGATTGCGTGAACGACTTGAGATGGCTTCGCAACGCGGCAGACCAGCAAAATCATATTACGTGCGGATAGCAAGCGTGGTGTATTGTTTAGAATATTATCAAAAAGCTCGACCATACTAAATTCATGCGACTGCATCTACTTCTAAGCTCTGTTCATTCTACACGTCAAATCTATCCGCGTTCATCACCTTGTTCCAAGCAGCCACAAAGTTTTGGACGAACATCTCCCCCGAGTCAGCCATTGCATATACTTCTGACAGAGCACGCAGCTCGTCGTGAGAACTGAAGATAAGGTCATTTCGAGTGGCAGTCCATCTCTGTGCTCCAGTTGACCGATCAGTCCCTTGGAAGACCTCGTCTCCATCGATACCAGACCATTTTGTCCTGATATCGAGCAGATTCACGAAAAAATCGGTTGTCAGGTGCCCTGGAGTATCTGTGAGGACACCATGGCTTGATCCATCGTAGTTAATGTTCAAGACGCGCAACCCTCCAATGAGGACTGTCAGTTCTGGAGGGGTTAAGCCGATAAGGTTTGCCCTGTCAATCAAGACTGCTTCGGTCCTAGCACGAGCTGTACCCTGACCATAGTTGCGGAAGCCGTCCACCTGCGGCTCCAAGTATCCAAATGTGCCGATGTCGGTTTGGTCCTGAGTGGCATCCACACGACCTGGAAGGAACGGTACCGTGGCATTGGCAAAGCCCGCGTCGTGAGCGGCCTGCTCGACCGCTGCGCTCCCACCTAGAACAATCAAGTCTGCCAAAGAGACCTGTTTCGAGTCGGAGCTGTAAGAGCTCTGTATCGCCTCAAGCGTGCTCAGAACTTTGGACAGGTTGGTGCCAGATCCGGCATTGACCGCCCAGCTAACTTGAGGCTCTAAGCGGATACGTGCACCGTTTGCACCGCCTCGCTTGTCTGTGTGGCGGAATGTGGACGCTGACGCCCAGGCCACAGAAATCAATTCCGCCCGGCTCAAGCCGGAATCTAGGATTTGCTGTTTCAGAGACGAGATATCGGAATCGCTGAGCATTGTCACATTCGAATCGGGCAGAGGATCCTGCCAAATAAGCTTCTCGGCTGGCACCTCAGGGCCCAAATAGCGAGATCGCGGGCCCATATCGCGGTGAGTCAGCTTAAACCTATTAGAATGGTTAGTTGCATGCCATCTAATGCTATGCCAGTTGTGACTGGATTATGGTCTGACAAATTTGGAGGCCCAATATGAATCCTCCAGGGTGGGAGAAACGGGCACTTACCAAGCTTTAGAGAAGTCCTCTGTGAGTTGTGTGAAATTGTTCATGTACATCATAGAGATGTTATAGTAAATCGGATCTTCTCTCAATGCGAGATCAGAAGTCAACATCCTCGGCAGGTTGAACGTAGTATTAGAAAACGGGCTTGGGTAGTCCTTCGTGCCGTTGAGCGCAATCCACTGCCATGCACCGCCAGGGCCGGTCTGGAGGGTCCATGTGTTTTGCAGCAAACTGTGCAGGTAGTCGTTGCTCCATTGTGTCGGCGTTTTGGTCCACACAACTTCCAAGCCAGATGTAATAGCGTCGGGGCCTGCACCAGATTTATAACTGTTGGCCCAACCAAGCAGCTGGTCTTCGATACTAGCAGCATCCGGTGCTGGACCGACGTAATCGGTGCTACTTGCAGCCCCGTGTGTTTTGCCTGAGTAAATTGTCAGTGTACTCTGTGTCTTGGTTCATGCCCATATCTGTGTTTCTAGACGACCTACCAAACGCGTGTCCACCAGCGATCAAGGCGACAGTCTCTTGGTCATCCATCCCCATGCGACCAAACGTGGTGCGAATATCCAGGGCCGATGCTTTGGGGTCGGGAATACCATGAGGCCCAACGGGGTCCACGTAGATCAATCCCATGTTCGTGTCGGCTAGCGGTACCTCCAGCCCGCCCGCGCGTGCATAGATGTCAGTGCTGCCATTGTAACGTTGATCGTCGCCCTCGGGAAACCATTCGGTTTCGGACCCCCAGTAGATGGCTTCATCCGCTTGCCAAGTATCAACGCGGCCTCCACCGTACCCGAATGTGGGAAAGTCGAAGGACTCCAAGGCTACGTTTCCGGCC
Source organism: Cryphonectria japonica (assembly GCA_014851275.1). Classification (NCBI taxonomy): domain Eukaryota; kingdom Fungi; phylum Ascomycota; class Sordariomycetes; order Diaporthales; family Cryphonectriaceae; genus Cryphonectria; species Cryphonectria japonica. The sequence goes on from JACWTT010000004.1 coordinate 39,981, forward strand.
AGAACGATCAGGTCGCCCCACGAGATCTTCCTGCCGTATTTTTGTTTGATGGGCCACACCAGACGCCGTGCCTTGTCCAAATTCGCATTGTCAGGCCACGACTCGAGAGGCGCATAGCGTTGTTGTCCCTAGAAGAAACCGAGTCAGCACAAAGCACACGTTAACGTGCGATTGAAGAGGAGCTGTATACCATTCCTGCACCTCCTCGACCATCGAAAGAACGGTATGTTCCGGCGCTATGCCAGGCCATGCGTATAAACAAGCCGCCATAAGATCCAAAGTCAGCTGGCCACCAGTCTTGCGATTCTGTTAGCAGGGCCCGTAGATCAGACTTGACTGCATCAACTATTGAAGAGCACTATTGTCAGCAACCAAGAGCTTTCGCTGTTTCATTATAGTAAGCAAAGAAGACTGACAGTCCAGGGAGCTGAACGCTGATGCATAGTCAAAGTCACCGCCATAGGGGTTGGACTCGGCGGTATCCTGGCGGAGAACATGGAGATTGAGCTTGCACGGCCACCAATCCCAGCTCCGTGTTCCCCCGCCTGCGACGGCACTTTTAGTCGCGCATGTGCCGAAGGGAGTGCTCGTAGAATTGTCTGCACGACGGCTCAATGCATGGTGATTTCTCGGCACGGCTGAATTTGCTTGCTGCTGCCCAACGAAAGGACAGGACGCCGCATCGACTGCCGTCGACGCAGCAAGAGCTTGGAGCCAGTACAACCCGGAGAGTGACCGCATCTTGAGAAGGGCAAGTTTGTCCTTTAGGATGAACACAGATGACGGGCAAAGAAGATCCGCCACGTAGATGGAGAACAATTACTGATATAGTAGACGCCTGCTCTGTGGCCTTGCTCGACGTACATGTGTCCTATCAAAAGGGAGACCTGCCAAGGGCTGCATAACCTTTTCATGAAAATTAGACTTTTTGTTTGTGGTTAGTTCACAAACTGGGTCGAGTGGATCTTGATCTTCCATCAGCGAAGTAAGTGACAACATCGCCGTCCTGTTTTTCGGGAACCTAGACAGTCATGATCCACAGGGATTGTCGCACGAGCATCACAAGCTTTAATTTTGCCAAATTTACTATCCCTGTAGATTTATTGTACCCCGCTGACAAGACCTGTCTAACATGATATACCCTAGCACAAGATATCTGTTAAACAGGTTGGCATATAACATTGATGCGTGATAGGCTATGTGAATGTGTTCTGCTTTGGGTCGCAACAACGGAAGATCATCAGAGACTTGCTCTGTCAGCACTCTAGACACGACAGATCAGCAAGATGATCTTTATCTCACACCGTCGGCTATTTCCCTCGGGCTCTGGGCTGAATGCCGAAATACTGATCCGAGCCGTAGCACGCCAGGGACCTATTTTCGGTACATAATTTGTTATATCAGTTGCTACTTCTCACAACGCCCACCCGCGCCGAGGTGGAGCCCACTACTTACTGTCCTGGAACTGTGGTAGGCGGCGAAGTCCCCCATACCTAGCAGAACCCGCGCGTGAAAATGGACGAACTCTACCGATTGGCCCCTGAGCACGGCCATAGTACAAACCATAACATATAGTAGCAAGCCGACATGGCAGCACAGTAAGAACTTGCATGGATATAATGAGTATATGCAGGGGGAACCGAGTGGAACGCTGTATGCCAAGGCGGCTTAAAGTTTATTGATGCGCGCGCGCCTCTGGGCATCACGTTCCCAACTTCCTAACCAGGCCAATTGAATTGGTGATCATCATCATTACACTGAACCAGCAGCGATTGGACAGCCCTGTCGTCTTTGTCTTCCATGCGAGTCAATTGAACACGCGATCCAATCCTAATATTGCGCCGTTGCGCCGTGCCCCTGCACGAACCGGAGCCTCTCGACCTTATCGTCTAGCATTAAGGCGGGTGATCGGGTTTCCAAGGGTCCAACACAGCGGATTTGGCTGCTAACAGCAGCGCTGCCCGGTTGTCGGTGTATCTAGCGTCGACACGTCGATGGCTAGCCTGACCAACCCGTGCAACTCTTGCTCGTATAATGCCAGCCCGAAAGGGTGGTTATGCTCCAAACAAAAAGAGCACAGATATGAGCTCTTAAGCTGGACGCGTTGAAGGATGACATCGTGGCACGGACCCAAGGAAGAAAGAAAAGGACGACGATGCTTCAGAAGGGCTCGATTCGTTTACATTGCTATGGCTGATCGTTTTCCAGACTTTAAAAAAAAGATCAGCCCCGCCTAGATGGCATAGGCTGAAAACAGCTTGGGAGCCCGGTCGTTTCAGATTCCGAATTTACCACATTTTCGAGTGACAATGCTTCCTTTAGCTAAATATTCGAACGAGGTCGAAGACTATGCCCAACAATGACCAGATGATCATCAAATAGGGGGCTTACACTCTCATTGCTGAGATCATCCAGGTCCATAACTACGTACTAATGCAACAAAACTTATATATCCTTTGGATTACTGAAAATGCCGCACGATGACTGTGTATATGCCAAGGTTTGAGGTGATATCCGTCGCCTTGCAAGTGTAAGAGACGAACTATTGGTGGTGAGACTTCTAAGCAGCGACGGGATTGTTACTATTGAATGTTACATCCGATCAACTTTATGATCGTTGCACGCATATGTGCGCCCTGTGATGTCCATCGTAGATACGAAGATCCCCTGTCCCGCAAGGAGATTGGATCGCAAGCTGTGACATTCTGTAGCATCCATCTCAATACCTAGCTGCGTCCACACCAACACGCAACATGGAAGTGACGCGGCGAAAAGCAATAGCCATGTCGCCGAAGGCCCAGTCCACATCGGCTACATAATCAGCCTACGTTGGCCATGGCTCAGAGAAAGAGAGAGAGAGAGAGAGAGAGAGAAAGAGGCGGCTTCCATGACTCGTCGGATAGCGAGGGAGTCGAGTTCGTGTTGGAAATTGTTCCAGAGTGCGTGATTCCCTCGAGGGGCGTTGCCAGTCAGGCCCATGTGCAAGGGTAACACGATGAAGAAGTCAAACAGCCGCAGAGATATTTGTCGAAACTCGTGGTGTCCTGCAGGTTTGGTTGTATGGCAGCCTGCCACCTTTAATAAGACATGCTCGCCAAGATGGCGTCGCGGAGAACCACTACCGCAGGTTATCATCTCTCGGATGGGCGGGAGCCTATATTCGTATTATCGCCTCCCTTATTGCAGCCGTTCAGTTGCACGGCACGACCCATGACCGAAGTATCGCAACATCCGGTCGAACTGGGGACATATGTGATGGAATTTCTTGCTGCGGAATCGAGCTCAATTTCGGATGAGTTGGCCCTGAAATTGATGCTGGTCTGCAAAGCATGGCTATTACGTCAGTCGGCTCCAGGTACCGCGTACAAAAATTTATCGTTTGCTTTACTTGAAGAGATGAGAGACTTTGAGAGATCGTAATAAGTAGCATGCTTCGACGTTATAATATCCGAGTAGGAGGCCCTCAACACTAACGCCTTGCTTCACTAAAGCTAGTCCTTGTCACTATGAATTCCTAGTTGATGAGGGTAACAGGATATTTTGCCGTGACAATATGCAATATCATCAGTCCTCGAACGATTTACCACATAACAGTGCCGCTGAACTGCTCAATCTCCTTGACGTTGATGCTTTCCCACATGAAGGTGCTAGCCCAAGTGATCATATAGAGGCAAGTAGCGGTAATAAGCATCATCTTCTGGGTATCCCCATATGCGTTCATAATACCGGTACGAGTGGCACTGCCGATTGGGTACGAAGATTGAACATCAATGCTACCGTAGATCTCAGTCAAGGACGACTCGGCATCGGCAGGAAGATGTTGGGCAAGCTTCACGGGAAATATGCCAGTCCACATAGCTGCAGCCACAGTAGATCCGATAGCTTGGCCCATATTGGCCACCATACCCTCCATAGCAATGACAGCCGGAATATCCTTATGTTTCGAGACCGCCATAACAGTCATCTGCTCGCAGATAACCAGTGTACCACCACCGAAGGCGATGAAGACCAAGCACATGACGATGTAACCGACGTTGACGTTTGGCTGACGGAAATGAATCATCAAGCCGACACCGAGGATGGTCACGGGAACGCCGAAATAGACGGCAGGCCACTTGAGACGACCATTGTAGCGGATAAAAAGACCGAATAGGATGGCCCAGAAGACACTCCCTATGGTGTAGACGTTGCCCATGTAGGTAGCGTATGTCACGCTCAGGTTGAAGACAACAATGCAGAAAGAGTAGAAGTAGTTGTCCCACAGATACCAGGCTGTATAAAGCGAGGCCACCATAGTGTAGGTGAAAAAGACGGTGCGATTCTTAATCAGGGACCAGGGGACAAAGGTGACAGGGGCAAGGAACCTCTCCCAAAGGACAAAGGCGATGATCAGAAGACCACCGAAAATGAGGAAGCAGATGGTTAAGGAGGAGCGCCACTGGTCGGTTTGATACGTGTACAAGCTGAACGACAGCAAGAATAGACCGAAGCCGACGGCAGCGAGAAGGATACCGATTATATCAAACTCTCTTCCATAGAAGACAAGGTTCTGAAGAACGCCACGATCGTGGGGCTTGACATGGACGAGTCCCATTCTTACGGCCTTGCGCTGGTTGAAGTAGAACAGAGCCCAGAGAGGCGCACAGACGATAGGAACAACGATAGCAAGAAGACCATATCCCCAGCGCCAGCCGATGCCACCGTCAGCAGTGATCCTATCGCACGCAAGACCATAAACCCAGGTGGTGATGAGCCAGGGGGATGAGACGTATGCGATCGAGAAGGCCCGGTTTCTAAGCTTGGATGTATCGGCGATGAATATCGTGATAGAGAAATCGATCCACGAGTAACCAGTGTAGTAAAAGACGGCGGCAGTGCAGTAAGTCTCGACGGTGTTGCAGGAGGCGAGCATGATCAAGCCAAGGGTCATGACACCAACGGCAAGCATGAAGCCCTGAGGCCGACCAAAGTTGTCGATGAACTTGGCAAACGCGAGTTTGGTAAGGCCGGGAATGAGACCGGCCAAGATACTGGTAGTGGAAACCAACGAGTGCATGGAGAAATCACTGACGGCGTAGGTGGTCAGAGTACCGGCAACACCGGATGTGAAAGCATTGTTGAAGTTGATCAGCCACATACTGCGCAGAAAAAATGGGTTAGTCACCATGCTCTGGGAGAAATATTGACTGTAGTGAAGTTCATTACTGCAGCCATATAACCCCTCCCCGCAGAGACACAAAATGAATGACGACTTACAAAATATATGCAGCGATCAAATGATTCTTGGTCCATACCTGGAGCGTGGCTTCTGCAGCCTGTACACCAAACTGCAGTTCCTTGTTTTCCTCGACCGAGTGCTTTGAAGGGACGGCCGCACCGGTGGTGTCCACGATCGGCTCGAGCTCTTTGCCGGAGGCGTATTGCTGCTGCTGTTGCTGACCCTCTGGATCGTTCTGTTTCCCCTGAATGGCATTTCCACCACTGTGGGTGTTCTTAGGGCCAATGAGGCCTCCTCGAAACTTAAGACCCATTGCCTGAACTTAGTAGGGGGTTTCAATGTCCTAATTGCGCTCAAGTCTGAGGACTCGACTAAGCCAAGGCAAAGGAAAAGAGATGCAAAGCTCACGATACGAAAGGGGAATTGCACTGATCAAATTGGAGCTGCTAGCAAGATTATATACGCACCTGACGCAGTTTCTGCGAGCTTGGCATGCAGCTCAAAATCTCTGCTCTCGTCCACCACAGGCGTATGTTCCGATTCTTCACGGGACACTTGATGCTGGAGCGAGCAGAAAACGGAACGGAAACCGGGCCCAACCCGCTTGGTATGTCTCTGAATTGACCTTGAATGCGAGATACGAATTTTACTGGTTTGTCTAGCCAGTCCGGCCCATTTTGTTGGGCCAGGTATGAGCAGAGACTTCCAATGGCATGCTGGTATGCCCTTGTTTAAGTGGATTTGCTGTGCTATGCCATGTACTAGCTTCAAGACATCAATAATCTTATCAGATCATCAGATGCCATTATGGATCTACTTAACCTCTCTCAGTTAGTCGTTAATCACGAACTCCCACGATCTATCGACCCAACGATCCACAAGCACAGCCCCGAGTCCCTCTGCTTTACAGACTGGTGGTCAGTGTCAGCTGAGATGTGCGATCTTGCATGATTGCATGAACATTGATTTGGTAATATCACTTGCGCGTTGTTGTACCAGTTTCCTTACTGGGATCCATTAGTTAGCACTTCTAATAACAATATAAATCTTCTTGAAGTCCTAGATTTTCTAGACCATTGTAGTGATTTTGTTAACATAGTATAACGGTAAGGTTCTAGGGTTCCTTTGGGCAAGATGATAGGGCAGGTTCTGCCCCCGACCCCTTTCTTTCTCATTCAGATCTGGTTCGTCTACAACAGTGAGGAAATCTTCGTTGAATTCAAATCATTAGATACCAGCGTTGAACCTGATTATAGTCCAAAGGCTGTCAAGAGACATAATGAGGCGAATATCGCAATCTCAAATATATACATTGGATTGAGTTAAATTTATTCAATGTTCTTTTATGAAGAGCTCAAATGCTGGGAGAAAAGTCTATATACTCTGCCATGCTAAGAACTAGCAGGAGCAGTAATTTTCTCAATGTACCACTGAAAATGAAAGCCATTAGTGGACGGACAATCAGATCAAGAATATGAAGCACGACTTACAGTCTTGCCGCCGTCATTAGTGGTAGGCGTGGTGTGGGTGCAGCCGTTCTCCGTGTACATCATGTCGCCGTAGCTAGGATCGGCAGGATCGAGAGTAATCGTCGTGTTTACGTAGTACTGATCCTCTGTGAGGCCTGTAGGGGAATTTCCGTCTTCATCTTGCAACTCCACTGCCGTATTCCACAACGAGAAGACGCCCGATGTCTTTTGGTAAGTAGACAGGAGGATGCCAGTGACTGCGTCGTGCATGGTCTGGTTCCATAGGTAAGTCTCTTTGTCGACCAATGTGTACTTGATGACGATTCCGTTCTCATAGTTGGCGTCGGCAGTCGTCTTCGTGCCCACAAATTGGGTGGTCTGGTCTTGGGCGTTCACGCCGTAAACCTCGGATGAAATGCACCAGGCTGTGTCGGCAGCGGCCTGTCCCTCGCACTCACTCAGGCCGGAGGGATAGCTGCCAACGACGCTTTGGACTAGGTCACCTGTGGTGTTTGTAATGCCGATCCAGTTGAACATGTACCCCTTCTGGTCCGAGGGCTTTTTTCCAGGGAAGATGGTGCTGGTAGTACCGGTGATCTCGCTCGTAGTCTGATAGAAGCCACAGATAGGACCCCATGCAAGGTCCTCTTGCCGCTTGTCAACGAGTGGCTTGGCCGCGGCCGCGGATGCCAGTAAAGCCAAGACCGAGATATTGAGGTTGGAATGCATGTTGTGCAAGAATACAAGTAGAAGAGAAACGGATCCAGCTAGTCTTGTGAAACGAAACGAAGCGAAGGTCGTTGATGTTGCTTGTCGGGCCCTAGGAGTATGTCTCAATAACTCTCTTTTTATGTTTCCTGGGCCTTAACGGTTGTGGGTCGTGTCAATGAGTCGAACAAATGAAATTCTCCGCCCGCCCCCCTGAGTTGTTGTCCCGCAATTTCCGCATAAACTTTCTATGAAACATCATTCATGTCGCTAATATTGAATGGAGCTACAAATCTTAAGTTTCACTGTGAATGCACACTTTATTTTCCTTCTTTCTCGTCATGCAAACATGATAATCGCAGCCGCTTCTCTGTTTCGACAACTGCTGACCGTAGCATTGAAAATAGAAAGTAGAATGTAACGCTCCCTTGTCTTGGGACTCATGTAAGACTCGGAAAAAACAGCCGCTTCTCTCGGCGGCAATCCGAGGAGTGGATCAGATATGTAGCTCCATAGTATCGTAAAGCAAATGTCCCAGGCGACCTAATGATCAACCTCTGTCCGAGCTATAATCGCGAAACCTCTTCCGCAAAGCTTAGGTACTGTCTGCGGCAACTATGTCGCAGACGTTTGGTTCAAGTTACGTTCTATCTCGTGGGGATGTTGTAGCGATTCCAAAGTAGGTCCTAATTTGGTCCCGTATCTCGATCACTGCCGCTGCTCAGAGTTTGCAATGAAAACGGCCAGTGCACATAGCATCTACATGAGTCATTGTACCCTCAATTGTAAGATACCGTGCACTTGATGTGTTGCAGGCGAGCAAAGTGAATTTAGATCGAAACATGCACTGCAACAACGGCATCTTCATTGTTAATAACTACATCATTACCCCGTTGCACTCTTCGTCAACTTCCAAATAACCACATTTTGCATTTTTGAAGAATGTGTGTGTTTTCTATGATGGTTGCTTTGCCCCTTCCCATCGTCTCAAAATGTTATAGAGGCATGCGGAACAAACTGCCATTTAGCCGATATTCGATATTAGTAGCAATGAACTGAACTCTTTGGAGTCTTCCCAAATGAGTCTAGCACGCGGTCTTTGCGGTAGGCACCGAGGCGTTCAATACAGTGAAGATCTGATACATCCAAATCATGACAGTCTGCGACCTCTGGGTCCCAAGCGAGGATGTCATGGTCCAGATTCTTCACAAGACGATGACCTTTCGAGCCTAGATTCTTGTACATAATCTTCAGTGCATGGTTTGTGGATGCGAACACTTCAGCAGTGGTCCAGTCTCTTGTAAAGCATGTGGAGAGTATCAAAGCCACAACCGGGCTGCCATCATTTCTCCTGGCAAGACTTGTGAATTTGAGCATGTCATCAACCAATGTTTCATCGACTTTTGTTCCGTAATTAGTTATCGAAATCATATCCTACTATCATCACGTTGTTACTCTATAAAATGCTGTGAAAGTAATTGACCAAACACGTATTTACTCGCCCAGGTTCTTTCATCCATCCTCCACCCAGTCCCTTCAGACCACACGTGAGAGATGGTCATATACCTCTGGCCTGACATGCATAAGGCAGGATCCTTGATTGCGACGCGCCGGGCAGTTGGAACCCAAGTGTCGTTTCAGGCCAATGTTCGTTCAGAAGCTGCTGCCGGGGGGGGGGTAACTTCTTCCCTGCAAGTGCATTCTTGGACCTCTGGACGAGAGTATTGTTCTCGTTACTAAACAAGCACGACTGTGCCGTGCAGTCTCAGCATCACATGTGCTAGTTCGTTTGCGATTTGATGACCACGGAAGCAACGGGGGCCTATCCGCTACACGTGTGCTCCACGAAACATAAAAGCGGTTTGGGCACAGCCCCAGAGGCAAGAGGTCCTCGATGACCCGGAACACCATCTCCTCGTCGTTGTGGTCCAGGCTAGATTCAATAGCCTCTTGGCCGTTGTATTGACCCTCTTTGATCACAAAGGAGGAAAGACGGCTGTTGATGGCTGGACCACAAGTAATACGAAGGATCCTCTCACTACATCGACCATCCTGCTGAGATCGATACGTGGGAACGCCGGTAGCGGGGCCAGACCCCCCGGGAAGGCATATTACAAGGAGCACAGGATGTTCGCTGTGTACCATATCAATCGGGTATCTATAATACTTCAGGCTGTCCAAACGTGTTCATAAATGAGTATTTTCCGTAGAATATAGATCATATTTGGCATCTAGCCGGCCAGGACCCGGATGATGGATTCGCGAGACACTGGCCATCGCCAAGCTGGCGCTGCCTCGTCCAAGGTTGTTCTCCGCCCTTCACAGGTTGTCACTATCCATGCTTTCATGTGTGGAATATGAGTGAAAATATATAACATCTCAAAACAGTCCTGTCATCTGGACTTGGGAGAATCCAAAATCCACCAAGCCATCCTATATCCAGTCATTGGCGTGTTATACCAATATCAATATTAACACCAGAGGAGTCTCTCGATGGCATGCTTAAGTGGACTATGTTGCTATTCTGAATTATTAGAGATATGGAAGTGGTTGAAAATGGTTCAACCAGGGCTATGGAGCTTTCTCTCAATCTGCCAGGTCTTCTCCACCGGCATGGGATCTGGCTGCAACGTCTGACGCTGGTCCACACGGGGGCAGAAGGCTCGTTGCAAGATCGATGTAGCCTTTGGTACTGATTAATTGGCATAATTCTGACTATGCTATATCTAGCCGATGGAGGAGAGGCTGCTCTTAAGTGTGTAGAAACCATTGAGGAAGCGTGTTCTGCCGCCCGAAAGATGAAGACAACCCTGCGCATACTGGGGACGAGGATTTGTAAGATAAGTCATATAAGTTGAAAAGGAAATATGATGGTATCTGATGAGGCGAGATACTTCATAATGGATTTTTTGAGATGCTCTGTGACTATGTTAGGTCTAGAAGGGCGCAATGTCCGAATGCGCTGAGGAGCTTTTACTCTCAGGTTAGGGGCTATCGAAACTAAGCGTGTCTGTTTATAACGTTCCACTTACGGCTACTGTATCCTCAGGTAGTGTTGGGTCGCAGGTAGGTCAACCTTTCTTTCTTGTCATCTAAAAGACGTTGCGTATCAGGGTGGACTTAAGGCGCAGATGAGGTTTGCGATGTTGGATTCCTTAATAATTTCCACCCAGCCTCAGCTTCTCTGAGTTTAGAACTTGGATGCTAACTACTCTGCAACGAGTAAGGACTCGGAAGTAAATAAAATACTCAGATATGAACGAGCATTTGATGATGAAGACGGATCGATCCATTTGCTAAATCTGTTCTGCAACTGGCAGCACACCCCTGTAATGACCGCCGCTGCGAATTAAGTGAAGATTCACTTCTTAACCCGCCCCCCGCCCCTCTCCCCTTACTTTCGTATGTAGGTATGGCAAATCCAGTAAGCTGCCTCGGCATACAGACGGATTTGTGACTTTCTTTTACGTCCCCACACCGCCGCTTTGAAGTGGCGCAAATTTGGTAGCGCAGATTTGGTACGAACCAACATTCAAGCCAACTATGGTTATTTAGGTACTACGCAGTTCAACCGCATGCCGTGACGAGTTGGGACCCCATTGCTGGGGTTGCGATATCGAAAGAGCTCCACGCTGATTGGTAAGGGAAGCATTTGGTGGGTGACATCGTCAAAGGAGGAGGGATGGGAAACCCTGCTCCTGGATGCAGTCATGTGACATTGTAAATGCCAAGTGCATACCAACCAGTACTCATATAAACTGTGTTTTGTGGAAACTTCTGGGCCTGGGTCTACTCGCACTTTGGATTGCGCAATGCTAACGCTTGCTGCCTGTCTGGCGATGTGGACTAGATTTAGCTTCCTGGTCTCGGGAAACGAGGGTGAGAGGGGTGAGTTGAAACAGCGAGGCGTGGCTATAAGACATGAGGTTTGTCATCCTTGTTTGGCGAATGACAAGACCTATGTGTGGTACCGATCACAAATTCATAAATGGAATTTTAAGATCGGTCTAACATGTATTCAGGCTCGATCTGTTGAATCTAGGCTGACTCAGCATTCAAAAAGCGAAATTCGATTGGAGGTTTGGACAGGAAAGATGCCTACACAGGCAGTCCAGTATACCCAAATAACCAAGAAAAATATTCATTGGTGCTATGTCGGTTCAAACTTAAATAAGATTTTCTAATAACCGGGCCACGATAGTAAGCCTTCCCAAGTTTTCTACAAGCCCCAGCCCTTTAACCAGGATGATAAGACCTCCCGTTTCAGAGGAGCGAGATCTATGCCAGCGGCGGTTTGGGTAGATGCAGTCGCATACTTCATAGAATCTGTGCCGCTTCCCAAGGACCTATAGAAGTCTAGCAGTCGCAGCGCGGGCAAATTCTCGATGTCCGTAGCACTTGGGTTCGGCACCTGACTGAGCTTATCCACCCAATCCGGAAGTGGAATGGTCTTGAATATACTCGCGGATTGAGAATCTCCAAGAATGTCTGCGAGCAAGTTCCAAGATTGTGGCTCAGATGCAACGTTGAAGAACCGAGGCGAGGTGGAGCCCTGGTTATGCCCGTGGATGACACTCTGTAAGATGGCAGCAAGGGTGTCTACTGGAACCCAGTCGATCGGCATCACTGGACTTGGGAAGAAGCCAAGCGTCTTGGAGGTCAAGATGATTGCAGAGATCCAAGGTTGATCTGCCCACACAGGTCCATCATTGCGCGTAGATCCGCCAATTTGCCCAACGCGGACGATGGAAACAGGCACGCCAGACTCTCGCTGGGCGGTGACAAGAATTCGCTCCGCAGCCAATTTTGATTGACCATAGCCGGTAGGCGCCGCCGCCAATGAGTCTTCGACTGGCGCCTCGGGCACCGTGGATCCTGTCAGGGCGAGGCTAACGACCGATGAGATGGAGCTGACAAAGACAATGTGCATGTCACGCTGGCTTGCCACGGCCAGCTCGACCAAGTCTCGCGTTGCACGTAGGAACGGATCGAAGGAATGTAGAGCTAGGCCGAAGTCGAGCTTCCAAGAGTTGTACACGACCACGTTGACATTTGTGGCAAGTGTCTGGTATTCGTCTTCGGACAGTCCAAGACGGAAGGCCCCAAGTTTGACACTGAAGAAGGTGAGCTTGTTCAAGTCTGAATCGATATCCTTATCAACCTTGCGCAAAGATGCGATCTGTCTCTCCGATGCATCACTGCCGCGGTTCATGCAATAGACGTGCGAGATGCCGGGATCTTTGAGCAGGACAACCGCAAGATTCGATCCTACATACCCGGTCGAGCCAATAATTGCCACGCTGAAACCAGACTCTTTTGTAGATGTCGCTGCCTTGTGGCAAGTTGTCTTTAGAGGCAGATCCTCAACGAATCGCGCGACTGTAGTGTCTATGTCCCGGGCTTGAGATGCTTGTGAGTCTTCAAACGGTACGACTCCTTCATTCAGAAATAATGCCAGACCATTCGAAAGATCCGCGAGCGTTGAATGTCGGAAGATAGTACGCGGTGTGATCCATGCAACCGAGTCAGAGGAAATTCCTTCAAGATTGTGCTTCAAGTTGGCAGTAAGCTCTATGACCTGCACTGAATCTAGGCCATAGGAGAAGAAGTCCTCTCCTTCCCCAATCATGGACGCCGAAGGAAGCGACACCGCAACGATTTCCCGTAAGAAACTGACAATGGTTGCTGGTTCGTAGACTTTCTTCAGACTAGGCTTTAGCCTGACCGAGATGATCCTTCCGTGCTGGGATGTGCTGGCATAAAGGTCTTCTATCTCTTCTCGGTAGGCCTGTTCGGTCGATTTACGCACGACTGTATTCTTGGCAGTCCTAGCAAATGGCTTATCAGGCGTGGCGCAAATAACCATGCCTCGAGTGACACGGCCTGGGCCCGGAACTTGTTTGTTAGACTCCTCTATCCGAGATTGAAGCCGTTCCAAAAGCCGTGAGCGTCCAGACTCGTCTAATGAGTCTCTTGGCTCGACCATTAAAACTGTTTGGACCCGTCGGTTTCCAATGAGCAAGACACCCTTGAGAGCAGGATGGCCCTGGACATACTGCTCGAGAGGATTTGGGTTCACCTTCTCGCCGTTTGCCAGGACAATGATGTCGTCCCGGCGTCCGTAGTATTTGTAGAGTTTTGGTTTCGTGGGGTGCTGAGTAAAGAGGTCCTTCGTATGGTGGGGATTCTCGCCAGGCAAATTGTGAATCACGGGTGCCGTAGCTCGGCTTTCCTCGTCCGCAAGAATGACCAGTTCGAAGGTGCCAGAATGGTCGCTACTGGGCTGCATTTCATGTTTCAGATTCGGATTGAACTCGTGGTACTGCCAGTCCTCAGGAGACTTGGTCAACTCAGGGAGAGGGAAAGTTTCTGTAGATCCGATGAAGATGCAAAGTTTGACAATTTCCACGACGCGATCTCCAACATGGCCAGGTAAAGGAGCTCCAGCGCAACCAACGGCTTCAAGAGTCTTGAGCAACTCTATGCCTTGGGCGTCCTGCAAGAGAGGCTCCAGTACTGCGGGCACAACCATAATGGAGTCCAGTTTTGTCTGCTGAGCTATTTGCTTCAATAGTGTAGCATCTGGAGCTACGTGTGGTGGGCCCAACACAAGGGTATAGCTGTCGAGGATAGCATGATCTACTCGGCGTGAGCAGGTGCAAACGATGTTACAGGCAATGGAAATTTACTATAGAAGAATACAAAGCCGCCGAGCTAATCGTGTGAGTTAGCAGTCTGTCTTTTAGTCATCGGGATGGTGGCCTCACATGAAAGAAGGGAAGGACAAGATAGATACGCCGCGGTCCGTTCACTGTGAAGACAGACGAGTCATTCTTCTCCCGGCCAGGTGGAAGAGGAAGATGGCAGGTGTTATCGTAGGCAGCCATCGAGCCATGGGTGAGGGTAATAGGCTTCGGCATGCCTGGAGGCTGTCAGCGCTCGTCCATAACTACCATATGTACTCGTGGACTTACCGGTCGATCCCGAGGAATGGAGTATGATGATGGGTTCGTTCCTCGCAACCTCGAAGCTCTTCTCGTATGGATAACCCTCTGGTTTGCTGTCCAACATGTCTTCGAACGAGGGCACAGCGTCATAGCTAGCTGATGGTGCCAGGGCGTGGAGTGGTTTGGCCAAAGGCGCAAGCTCTGTAGCGTATAGCACCCTGTTGCTGCTAGCCTTCCTCATCAGATGCAAGACAACCGACGGGGGGAGCCTGGGCGAAGGGAGAAGAAGCTGTATACATAATCAGCACAAAGGGAACCAGAAATCATGGCAGTAGAAATTCCGTACCTTGTATCCTACTTTAATCGCAGCAAAAAGGACCGTGATACCCTTGAGGTCGGACAGCCCAACATAGGTGATGGTATCGAAGCTCTCGCTTCTGCCGAACTTTGCCTCCAGCCACCCAGCTGTGAAGTCAACACAACGGGCAAGGTCTGCTACTGTAATATCGACATATCCATCATTGACATCTGCTGTCTTCGGAATCGTAGCATAAACCCTTTGCGGGTCTGTTTTCGCAAGCTGATCTAGAACCTGCGGGCTCAACCTGCCCGAAAAAGCTGATGTGCTATCGATGGCCGCTACCATGTTGAATTTGGGGTAAAGAAGTGTATAATATCTAGTTGCGGAGAGGTTCAGGCAGCCGACTTGACAGAAACGGTGTGCAATCTGACGGTAGAAGTGCTTCTGTCTCCATATCTATGAAATTGCCTCGTAAGGTGGACGGCAGATAATTATATTTCTGTTTACCCCTCACTTGGAAGACGCATATACGCCCCGGGGGTGTCTTTCTCAAGATTCCATGGGTGCGATCTAAAATCTGACAGCACGCCATGTTGGAACAGACAGCCACCAACAACACTTGGTGAATGCGACATGATTTCCTAAAAGAGGATTGAAGGATTGAGGACTCGGGAAAAAGGTACTCGGTCTGCGTACGAATTATCCAGTAATTCGTCGCTAAGCGCATAGAACGCACGGTCTAGCAGTGGGTAATACGCAGTACAAGACTCTTTATGTTTGATCACCTTTGCAAGAGAATTAAAGAGGCTTACTGATGAGGCAACGAAAGAAGATGGTACAATGGGTGCATTGACAGAACTGTTTTCTATGGAAGGCCTCTAATACTTGACATCGTTCTTTGTGTGAGTCCGACCCTACGCAGCTATATAGGCCATAGTCCCTTCCAGTCAGCAGGGAGTGGTCACTCCTTTTAACTGTCGCATATTCTTACTATCGTAAACCCAACAAGGGATTCCGAATCTATGTAAAACGTTACTGCAAGGCTCAATATACATGCCCACTATTGTTTCAACACGCCGCCACCTCCGAGTCCTTTGTGGGAACAGTGCACAATGCTACCGACAGAGTCGGTTTTTGCATCATGCCGAAGTGATCACCATAGACAGAATGACAAGCTATCTCAACCCCTGGCAACAAAATATCCCACGAGTTTGGACCATAGTTGCCTCGAGAATTCATAACCCAATCACTCGTCGAATTCCACGGCACTAGCCCTTGTTACCTTTGCAGTGTACGGAAGTCCACACTCACCGTGTCCATACTCCATGGCGTGCCCAAGTAGCAGTCACACGTGAAACTCTTCGGACCACTCCTGTGCCGGTGACGGGAATCCTTGGTTTTGGAGTGTACTGCCTCAGTGCTCGTATGGACCCCTCAAAATATCCTGGATTTGCATTTGTGACATCCCTTTGTTTTCTACCGCCAAGCAGAGGGCGACTTTTGATAAGCGACCATACGGATTATTTGCGTGGTCTTACTACGTTGAATGGTCAGAGGCGAGTGCACTTGCACCCTTTGAACGCCCCAACTTACAAATCATTTAGATGCGTTTAGACCTAAGGAACCTCTGATTCTTAGGAGCTTGATTCTGGGTATGAAGCACGGCACGCGCGTCATCTACTACGAACTTGTCTTGTGCCATTGGGCCCGAAACTAAGTTGTCCAGGAAAACAGCCTCTATGGGTGGGATGTAAAAAAGCCCAAATTCCTTGACGATGAACTGTTTCGGGGAATTTACTTTGATTCCATACTAATGTGAGCCTCTCCCAGCCATCTTGATCTTGTGATTCTCGCCTCTTGGAACTTCCCCGAGCGGACTGAAGTGATGTGGTAGGGGCTGATGGGGCGTATAGATACCAGGCCAAGATTTGTAGGAGGCCGGGAATCTGAGGCTAGCCTGACAAGTGTTACAGAGGCAGTTTGAGATGACCAAATTGAGTTTTCTCAGCAGAGTCGGGTATTTGACGTCATTTGGTAGGAAGGGCAATAAACTTGACTGGATATGGTCGTCCCGGATATCTTGCAGAAGTAAGCTTGTTGCTTAGGTGTCATCATTGTCCTTAGATACTTTATATGTGAGTCCGACCGTTCACGATGCTATATAGGCTACAGCTCCTTCCAATCAGCTAGAAATGGTCACTCCTTTTAGCTGTTTCTATATTTATTAGTACCAATTTGTAATTCTTTGTTTACTGAGATCATCGAGCACGCATTCAAACGCATGACTTTGTCACTGATTCCTCGTGTTTGATAGCAGCTCCTGTCCCGCTTAGCTCTCTCTATATTGCCTATGCAAAAGACACGGCCATCATGGCACATTTATATTGTTGCCGACCGATTGAGCCGACCAGGCTCAACCTGCATGGCAGCTGACTGTGGTTCCGGATCGCCAGAGGTCGCATCCACGCTGCTAGAACCAAGCTCAACGGTCAAGTCAGGTGTCGAGGTGGACTCTAACCTTCTATGCTCTTTGCCACACCCAGATTAGCCACTTTCAAATCGGAAGAGACTCGCCATTAGCTTACTTGCAACCATGCCGATGCAGTGAAACATTGTCGGCGCCAGCAACACCACGGCAAGCATCTGACTGAACCCCACACTATCCTTCGGAGTCTCCTCAGAACTACCGCACTCCACGTATAGATGCAGAGGATACTGGAGAAAGGGATGCACACGCACTGCCAACTGCCGAGGATTGTCGCTTCAAGCATCCCCCAATTCTTGACCAATAGTGATAGAGACCTAGCCGATGAAGCCAAATTTGAAATATGGAATATTGAGGAGCACACTGCAGAACGTAGATTCTAGAAAAGCCCAAAGAGACTTTTGGCAATGGGTTTCTCCGTCTTGTTAGACTTGTTGGGTGATGAATTTTAAAGTGACGTCGGGTGACTGCAATTTTTCCGACCACGGAGGCAACGTAAGAATCAAGACTAAAGCCGACGAACGCGCAGGTGATTGCGAGATAAATTGTGTCGACATAAATATGAGAGTGTGACGGCGCAGGGATGTCTGTCATGAGATAACATTGACCCTTTATGTTGTCGTTCCAACTTGCGAGACAGAGGACTGCAAATGTGAGGACGGTGACTATTATTAAAAGTTAGCCCTCTTCTTTGCCGAACAAGCTGACAAGCGAAGCGCTGAACGAAGCGCTGAAATAACGCCACATTAACCAAATCCGAAAACGACAGAGGGGCAAGAAGAGCGTACGCTGTAAAGTTCACTGTATCATAAGCGATGTGGAAGTGGTGCACATCCAAGGTCTGAAACTGCGCAAGTGCTGCCACCAATAGGGCAATCCCTGCCAAAGTCAAATGTTAATAAACAGCAAGTTATATGCGAAGAACGGCCTCATGGAATAACAACGAGCTACAGAAAAGAGGAAAGAAGAAGAGAAGAAGAAAAGAAAGAACGAAAAGAAGGAGGGGGAGGGAGGGGGCAGC
Organism: Cryphonectria japonica; assembly: GCA_014851275.1. Taxonomy (NCBI): domain Eukaryota; kingdom Fungi; phylum Ascomycota; class Sordariomycetes; order Diaporthales; family Cryphonectriaceae; genus Cryphonectria; species Cryphonectria japonica. The sequence continues at coordinate 58,130 of JACWTT010000004.1, forward strand.
CACCCAGTTAGGTGGCTGAGGCTATCTACGTGGTGGGGCATGCGCCTGGATGGCAGGCATAGGCCTCGTACAATCTTAATCTCTACTTCCCAAGGTTAAAGTCTCAACTGGATATCACCAATAGTCGACAGATTACCCTCGACCAACTCCCTTTTCTGACCTCTAACCTCCGTATCATGGCGGGATCTGTCACTGGTCCCAATCAATGTAGCGCCGTCTCGCAAGTGCAACGCCCGCAACGACAATATGACGGAGATTTCAGCTTGAATTGCGAAGGCAATGATGATCTGACGGTTTTAGCTTCTTAGATCGCGATCATGACTTTTATTCATACACGTGTGCAAGGAACTTGGGATGATGGAGCGTAAAATTCGGTCGACAGTAACTTATCTCTAGTCCGGCAATATCAGGATTCGTGCTCCCGTCGCCTCCCTTACAAGCCATGATTAGTAAGTGGTTTTGAACCAGGTGACCGCTGCGTATGCTGGAGACGAGAAGGATGCTTCGCGTGAAGAGAAGAAATTTTGCCCTCTCCAAAATCACGATCTTATGTTAAGGGTGTGCTTATGTGGCCAGAGATCAATAAGTGGAGGAATGAATCGGGGGCCAAGAACGAGATTGGAGTTTACAAGCAAGCAGGCGATTAATTACGTGACAACAACATGCAGATACCTACAGTTGGGTGACTTTATTTAGCCAACTTTCACCAGTAACTACGCGCAAATTTTCTGACATGGTCGCCTTGCTATCCTTATCAAGGCAAATTGGACTTCAAAATGGTTCATTTCTGGAATCAGAGGTTGGTGGTCGAGATCCGCAACTCAGAATTGCTAGTTCACACAGGTCTGGGACTTACGAACGTCAGATAATCATCACCCTGCTTCGCATGTGCCATGTCTAGATTTTAACCAGCTATACCCCCGTCATGAAGCATCGTACATTCATGCATTGACAAGATACACCCTGCCCTCATACGGCGCAAGATCCTCGGAGCCATTTTTGGCCTCAGCCGTGGACGCGACCAGGGACAGAATGGGCTCACCCTCGCCAGCTGTTAAGCCTAGAGTACTTCTGTCAGGGGCACTCCATGGTTTGGGCGCCGCCGTGAAGTTGAGCACCACCAGAGCTTTCTCGCCGCGCGTGCTCGTCTTCACGTATGTGAATGACTCGGCGTCCTCGACGTCGACCAGATCGAAGCGGCCGTGGACGAACAGGTCAGCATATTCGCGGCGGAATACAAGCATCGACCTCCAGTAGGCCAACACAGAGCTCTTGTTCCCAAGCTGATCAGCGACGTTGATCTCCTTGGCCAGCGGGTGAGCCGCCATCCAGGTCTCTTTGGCGTTGGAGAAGCCACCGTGAGGCTTGCTTCCATCCCACACCATCGGAATGCGCGCGTGATCGCGAGCTAGGTGCTGCAGCGCCGCGACGGCTTTATTGAACCTCTCCGGCTGGACAACACCACCATCCGTCTTTGGCAGGTGCTCAAGGAACAGCAGGCTGTCGATATCCTTATACTGCGAGATAGGATAAGACTCGAGCGATGGGTTGACCTGGCCGATCTCCTGTCCCTGGTACACATACATGGTGCCCGAGAGCGTCGCCTGTAGCATGGCTAGTAGCTTGCCGGAGGCGACGCGGTACTCGGGCGCGTCATTGCCGAAACGGCTGATGCTGCGAGCCTGGTCGTGGTTCTCCATGAAGACAGTGCTCCAGCCGTCTGTGTCTCGGATGAGGGCCTGGGTGCGATCCACCGCACGCTTGAGGTCCGGCAGCTGCCAGCTGCGGGGGACGACGTCGTACTTGTGAATGGGGCCCATGCCGACGTCCACAATGTCGAACTGGAAGACCATGTTCAGCTGGCCCTCCCTGGCGCTGACGTACCGCAGCACACGCTCTGTCTCAGGCGTACAAGGAAGCTCGCCGACCGTGATGGCGCCGTAGTGGCGCAGGATTTCGCTCATCTCGTCAAGGAACTCGTGCATACGAGGACCGTTGCAGTACAGGGTGGCCGCTGCTTGGTAGAGGACACTGGGGTCCAGCACAGGTGCGTCCGCCAGGTCTGGCGGTTTGCTGTACATGTTGACGGTGTCGATGCGGAAGCCGTCAACACCGCGCTTGAGCCAAAACTCCATGGAGCTCTCGTAGATGGCGCGGCGCGTCTCGGGGTTCTCCCAATTCAGATCAGGCTGTTCGATGGCGAACAAGTGCAGATAATATTCCTCCGTGGCTGGGTCCCATTCCCACACGCTGCCGCCGCCAAAGTTGGACCGCCAGTTGTTGGGCGGCTGCCTCCGTCCTTGGTCGTCATACTTGGCAGGGCGCCAGATATACCAGTCGCGCTTGGGATTGGACTTGCTGGAGCGGGACTCCTTGAACCACTTGTGCTCGCTCGAGGAGTGGTTTATGACGAGGTCTAGCATGATGCGCAGGCCGCGCGCGTGGCACTCGCGAATCAGCTGCTCCATATCAGCAAGGGTGCCGTAGGGGCCGTAGACGTCCTCGTAATTAGAGATGTCGTAGCCCATGTCGACCTGAGGACTGTCGTACATGGGGCAGATCCATACGACATTGACGCCCAGGGACCCAATGTAATCCAGCTTGGAGATGATGCCCTGCAGGTCACCGACGCCATCGCCATTAGAGTCCTTGAAACTGGCCGGATATATCTGGTATACCACGGCCGACTTCCACCAGGGCTTGTCGCCAACAGTCATGATGTGCGTGTAATTGGTGACAAGGTCGACAAGTGGGAAATCGCCTCTTTTGTTTCTTTCTTCAATTTTCTTCTTTCACTGTTTTCTTTGCGCCTGTTGAAGGTCCTTGAGAGGAAGAAAGGTAGAAAGGCGGGGAGGAGTAAGTTTGCGAGTGCGAACCAGACAGAGGACGACGACGAAACGAACGAGTATGATTTTCTCCGTGGTCTTTCACGAGGTGGCATGAACAACGTTGTGTCTTTAATAAATGCCTCTCCCTCAATCTTCCTGCCTCTCACTCCACCTCCACCCCCCACCCCCACCTTCTTTCGCCCCTCTTGAAGATCGACAGAGGTCGCGCAGGCTCACGATGGTGGCAGTGGGTCCTAGTGCGACTCCCATGCGCAGCACATGGCGGGGAATTAACCGTTAAAACGGAAGTCGTCCAAATGATGCGGATGTGGTACTCATTGGGTCCTTGTCGGACCGACAAGGGAATAGCGTGCGTTATAGCGCGCCGAAATGCAGCCCGGCAAGAGCGAACAAATGGTCGGCGTACCTGAACATTGGCCACATGAGCTAGTAGAGCCGTTGGGGATGGCCATTGGTCAACCAGCGGCTGAGACTTGTATGAAATCCTGAACAAGTAAGGCTGGGCGATGGTGGGTACAAATGTCTCCCATTTAATTGGTCAATTGTCGGTCCGAACTCAGCAATGACGCACGAATCGACTCATGATATATGACAGCACGCGATTGTGGTTGTGCAAGTCAACAAACATGCACGTGCCAGGCACGTGCACGGGTCGGTCCAGCCACTTTCGCATTAGCCACAGCAGCTGGAGACGCCGTTTGTGGCAATCATTGGATGCCGGACTTCCTGAAGCTTATGATCAAATCGGGGAGAGAGGAATACCGGTTAGAACCTGCTATTGGCCTTTTGTCGGTCCGGAAGGGAATCCCCTGCGCTTTGACCGGACCAAGCGAGGTGTGCCCCAGATTCTAGATCGCCCTACGGCGTCCCCAGAGTTTTACCCCATACTTTCTTTTTCCCCAGGTTCCTGCTTATGTCGTTCTCCGGGGTAGTACCGGATAGGATGGCATCCTACTGCGTGGATGGCAGAGCTCTGGACCTGGCATGTTGGGACCAACAACTTCTCTTCTCACGGCATGTGTCGTCGGCTGCGAATATATATATGAAGGCACTGATGTTCTGTGATGCCTTCAAGTCCACTTTGCTCTCACATCGGGATTCAGAGTTCAGCAACTGCAGCTACAATAACAGCAAGCATCTGCCATCCCCCATACTTGACAGACTTGTCTCTCGAAAGGCCTAGCGCTGTCTGCTTTGTCTTTACATGCTCTTCGGCCTTCACCTCAGTCTCGCATCGTGGCTCGATATCCCTCCCGAGGTCCTGCCTCCCCTCCTTCCCCCACCTCTTCCCCTCTCCACAAGATTATTTGGACTGCTTCTTTCCTTTTTTTGTCTGTTGCCCGTTAAGCACTCGACCTGTCCAACCCTCCTTCCACCATGTCTCCTGCCAAGGACGAGCCGGCTCGCGTCCATCAGGACCAAGATGCCATTAGGAACATGAAAGTTGAAAATACGGATGTTGAGAACCTCGTACGTGAGGCTGCTGCTGCTACGCAGGCAGAGCGTGAGATGGGTCTGTGGGCCGCGCTCCAGCTGTATCCCAAGGCTGTCGGCTGGTCCATCCTGCTGTCGACTGCTGTCGTCATGGAGGGTTACGATGTAGTTCTTCTCAGCCAGTTCTTCGCATATGATACCTTCAACAAGCGGTTCGGCGATCTGCAGCCGGACGGCACCTACGAGCTTACTGCCGCCTGGCAGTCCGGACTTGGGAATGGTGCCCTTGTCGGCGAGATCATGGGCCTATTCCTCAACGGCATCATTGCCGAGCGCATCGGCTATCGCAAGACTATGATCGGCTCTCTCGTGCTGGCTATCGGCTTTATCTTTATCATCTTCTTCTCCCAGAGTCTCGTCCAACTTCTCATTGGTGAGATCCTCATGGGCATCCCGTGGGGCGTCTTCCAGACCCTGACCACCACCTACGCCGCCGAGGTCTGTCCAACTCACCTTCGTGCCTACCTGACCACCTACGTCAACCTGTGCTGGGTGATGGGCCAATTCATTGCTTCTGGTGTGCTGCGTGCTATGCTGGATCGCACCGACGAGTGGAGCTACCGCATCCCTTGGGCCCTGCAGTGGATGTGGCCCGTCCCGCTCATCATCGGCATCACCTTGGCTCCTGAGTCCCCTTGGTGGCTTGTGCGCAAGGGCCGGATCCAGGAGGCCAAGGCATCTCTGGCGCGCCTCACGAGTCACAGCAGCGACGTAACTGAGACTACTACCACTCACCACAAGTTCAGCCTCGACGAGACTGTGTCCATGATGATCCACACCAACGAGATTGAGCGCGCCGCCATGGAGGGTGTGACCTACAAGGACCTCTTCCATGGCTCCGTTACGCGCCGCCGGACGGAGATTGTGTGCTTCGTTTGGGCCATCCAGACTCTGTGCGGCTCCACCTTCATGGGCTACTCGACCTACTTTTACGAACAAGCAGGCATGGCCGTGACAAATTCTTTCAATATGTCGCTTGTGCAGTACGCCGTGGGCGCTGTCGGCACCGTCTCGTCGTGGTTTTTGATGCAGCACTTCGGCCGGCGCAGCCTGTACCTGGGAGGTCAGATCACCATGTGCATTCTTCTCCTCGCCATTGGCTGCGCTTCCTTCGCTGGCCGCAGCAACGTGGCCGCCCAATGGGCCATCGGGAGCCTGCTCCTCGTCTACACTTTTACCTACGACTGTACTGTCGGTCCTGTGTGTTACTCGCTCGTGGCGGAGCTGACGTCGACCCGCCTTCGGACCAAGTCGGTGGTGCTGGCACGCAACATTTACAACATCGTCGGCATCGCGACCAACATCATCACCCCGCGCATGCTCAACCCTACCGCCTGGAACTGGGGTGCCAAATCGGCCTTCTTCTGGGCCGGCTCGTGTCTGTTATGTGCCGTCTGGACCTTCTTCCGCCTCCCCGAGCCCAAGGACCGCACCATCGCCGAGCTAGACATTTTGTTTGAGCAGCACGTCTCGGCGCGCAAGTTCCACAGCACTGAGGTGGTTAATTTTGTGAGCGACCTAGACCATACCACGGCGGCGAGAAAAAGGGCGGCTATGACACACGTGGAGGACTGCACGGCGGATGAAGACAAGTTCTGATGCAGGAACATCAAGACCACAAAGGGAGCAAGGGACTTGAGGCTGCGGGTATGATCTGCACCATATGTCTCCAAAGGTGAGGGCGTCGCAAAAGCCGTGAAGCTAGTACATGGAAAACAAGAAGGAGCAATAGTGGGGGTCAAGCGTTAGAACACCTGCAAGATCTTTTAAGAAAGTACTTATACCAGAAATTCGAAGTCTTTAGAACCGCTTGGATCTCGAGTGATCGTGACGACTTGTGTGAGACTTGTGTGACATCTCACGGCCGCCGGAATAGACCATGACTATACAAATTCAGTAATGGGTCTGAATAACATGCATACAACGTTGGCAATTGTTGGAGGCGGGATCACTACACGTGCACCTCCAGCAAATCTGTAGAAGGCTTCCGAGGTTATTGTCGACGATGTTGTTGACAAACCAAGTACTCGAACACCACCCAGGTAGGTAAGTGCCTTGGAGGAAACTCACTGCAAACTCTGACTGTAGGCCCTGTCGAATGCTCCTTCCTGTCTTGCCTGCCTACAGTGTCTCGTCCTTTCTTCTGCTGGCAGTTTTTTTTACTTGTAGCTGGAAGGCGCTACTGCTCCCCGCTGCTGCCCCACGCCGCCGGCAGTATACGTACCACAGTACATGTTTGGGCCCCACTGCAGGCCGCACATGCAGCCAGCTCTTCAACCCGATCCGACATTCTCTCTTCCTTGCTCCACTCATCTCTGCTGCCACCACTCACCCCGTCCAGCCCCACCACAACAACCCGATTTGACAAGTCAAGTTATGCATGGAGAAGAGGGCCTCCCGAGCCTGCACGGCATGTCGGCTGCGCAAGGTCAAGTGCAACGGCCAGCAGCCATGCGCGCAGTGTAATCACCTCAATGTCGCTTGCGCATACTCAACCCCCACCGAGAGGCGTGGCCGGCGTGGCCGTGGGCGCCTGATCTCGCAGCTGAGGTCTAGCCAGCAGCAGGGGAAGGGGACCAGAAATCAACCCGTCGCCATCGCAAGCCTCGATGAAATATCTGTGCCAGGAGGAGGAGGCGGAGGAGGAGGCGGAGGGCTAGGGGGAATAGAGAAACAAACACGGTCTCGAGGAACCGTGAGTGCGACTCCGCCTGCTACTCCTCCTGGCGCTCCACTGGCCCTCCTGTTTGCCTCCCCCCCTTTGGATGAGGTCTACTTCACCGGCCTCATCCCATCCTATGAAAAGTTTGCCTATCCTGTCAACCCCATCATGACAACTGCCGAAATCCTTGAGTCGATCCACCTGATGCGTGAAGATCGGACACATGCCGCCTTCGTGTACGCCTTTGCTGCCGTCACCGTCAACCTGACTGAGGTGTCATGGACGCTTCATGGCGGCGTCGCGACTCGCATTCAGGATCTAGGCGCTCGCAGCCTCGCGGCGAAATACGAAGAACCGCCCATCGGAATCAGCTCCGCGCCCACAACCTCTGTCCGCCGGATCATGACTTGCATCTTCCTCGAAATATGCGCAATGGCCTGCAAGCAACACGAGCGGGCCTCCCTGCTTCTGCAGGAAGCTATATCATACATCCACCTGCTCCGCATCGACAGACTTAAACCAGTGCTCACTGCAGCGCCCTCATCTGCCTCTTCTCCCGACGTCGAAGTCGCTCGGCCAGAGCTGGCTCGCTGCCAACGTATGTACTGGGAGGCCTTTGTGCACGAGCGCTTCCTTACTATCGTCAGCGGCTACCCGTCGACTATGCCTCCGCTGCGAACGGGCTTGCCCTACCCCGACCCGACCATCCCGGCTCACATCCACGTGGGTTTCACTCGCATCATCCGCCTCTTTACCATACTAGACGAGGAGTTTCTCTCGTACTGGACAAGCCAGGACTTCCCCGAAAATGAGAGGCCCCCGATGGCCGCACAGTACATCGAGCGCAAGCATACCCAGCTGGACGATGACGAGGCAGACGCCGGCACCGACCACAACGGTGAGGTGTGTGTTTTGACGGAGCTGCAGCGCGCGGACCTGTTTGTGACGCGCATGTGGCAGCGGGTGCTGGTCTGGCAGCTTGGCATGTCTAGGTGCCTACTTTCGAGCGTCCCGCCCGCCTCGTCGCACGAGGCCATGTCCCTAGTCTTCCCCGCCCGCCGGCTCGGCGCCCAGCTTCGGTCACTTGTAACCCAACTCGACCCAATCACCTCCATCGGGATGCATGGTAGCGGCATCCTGCAGAAGCTCTTCGAAATCACAAATACGATCGCTGACGTACTGGCCTTGGTCCCAGATGCCACCCATCCTGGTAGCGGCCAGGCTATCGACGACTTCATCTTCCTCGCCCGCCTCCTCTTCTCATTTGACCGCATTGACACGGTCCAGAAGGATATCTTGAGAATGAAAATTCAAAGTATGGGTGACACCTTCTCGAGTATTCACATCGAGGGTATGTAGTATGCCAGTTGAATCGACACCTGGGCCGAAACAAATTGTATTTTACTTCAAATATGGATATGTTTTCAAAGAGTCCTCTGTTCTTCCCTTCTGTGCGTCAAACTTTCAATCACATCATTGGGATCAATGGTTGTGAATTGTAAAACGCGGCTCTAGTCGAACCTACTCGGACGATGCAGAACAAGTATGAGAAGAGACAAAACAGAGAGGGGATGTATATATTTATGTCATAATTCCTGCCACTTTGACATAATTATTCCTTTTCAAAGTCTTCGGAAAACGTTGTCACCTCCTGCCAACAACATTCTTGGACTTCTACCTGAACACTACTAGTCACCTGTTCACACAACCACGACCAAATCATGCTTCTTAATTGCTTCTCATCTATGGAAGACCTCAACAACAGTACACTCCGACGTATAATGAGCACTGCTGTGCCTTCAAAGGCCTAGAAGATTTCAAAGAGCTGGCATCAGCAATGCTCGGCTATACTCTGCAATAACCATCACCGAAGTTGGGCGTTCATGTAAATACTTACTGAGTGTAAAAATCCACAAACCACTAGCAATGAGCCTGCGTATTGATTCTTATATCCAAGAGAATACTTGCATCTCATACTCGGTTGATTGCTAACTTGTGAGAACTATTCGGCTGTATATTTCTAGCTGTTCAGACCAGTCCCTCAATCCCTTTCGTTGCTTTTTATCAAACAGAGGGCCTGCGAAAGTATTGTGAGAATCACGTACGCATCCCTGACTAAACTAATACGATTGAAAACTCTAGAGTCCTTGATCAGAAGAAGACCCGGATGCACGAGATATATTTCAGGAGTAATACCAAATAGAAGAATGGTAGGCAGTTTAGCGTATCTGACGAGTTGCTTTCGCCATAAACTGACCAAATATCCAAAATGCATAATAAAATGCGTGCAACCGGCCGGCAACCTGCAGTGCACACCTTTTTCGATCGAGACTAGTAATATTCCAACCCCATTTCTATTACCGCTTCAGACACTTTCACTACCCATGCTTGTTGCTACAAGTGGATTAGTTGCCAATCAAGAACTCAAGCTATAACAAGAACGCACCTCTGCTCTAGCCCAAAGAGCGATCTTGTCTCCTGGGCGCAAGGCGTCCAGAAACCCTTCCCCACTGCCAGCAGCCATTGGCGTTTGAGTCTCCATATGTATTCCGGCCCTCCAGTCGACGCGATAGTCATGCCATTCGTGACGAGCAGTGACTAGGAGAACGAGTTGATTAACTGGCCAATCGCATGTTGCAAATCATGTCTTGATCCATGCATATGCTCGATGAGAACACGGGAACCTTCAAGCCCATACTGGATGCGATAAGGTTATCACAGCTCAGATTTTACTTACTATTGTGATGCACTTTCCAGGTTGACCTTCCATCTCGCTCAACCATGTCCCAACCTCGCTCATGGAGTTCTTGTCTCGCATCTGTGGGGCTGCGGAATGTGTGCGCGAGCGCCATCTCGAGGGGCTCTTCTGCCTCTGCTTCGGCCGTGTGGTCGACCACGGGGTGTAGTATGGTGACTTCAAACCACGTGTGGCTGTTCTCATATGTTCCATCCCCCCCAAAGTCGGCCCAACCCTGGTCCGCAGCACGCATTTGGATGGTGATCCATGAGACGTGGTGGCAAACCGCAGGCAGCGGCTGTGTCGTTAGGTAGAGACCCGCAACTGAGGCCTTCGGCCCAGGCTCCCAGAAGTCGTCAGCCTTATATTGTAGAACCGCCACGCGACGGTCCGTGATACGGGTTTGGTAGGCTGCAAAAGACAAAATCAGGAGCGCGAGCTCCTCTGGCAGTTGGTGAGGGAAGACGGGAAGCCTCAGACCGCGGAGGATGAATTTGGCGATGAGCACATCTTGAAGTGTTGGATTAAAATCAGTCCGTGTCAATTGCAGAGACATGGTCAAAATCTTTCCTCAGGCAGGCGAGGCCTCTTTGCGTGACGTGCCGCCAGGATGTAATAAAAGAATGAGGTGCGGTACGTCCTATATGATATTTATGATATGATACAGTAATCAGCCAGGTGGCACAGAGAACCCCGCAAAAGCGACGTGAAGGATGTGGTCATCCATGGATGGTCGCACAGCCGCTAGATGCGCTTACTGATGGCGCTTATGCGCGGGTAAATTGTCTCCCGATCTTCGAAGTTCGAGAGCGAATTGTCAAGTAATGTGCCGCGAAACCGTCACCGAACCTGAGATAGTTACACGCAAAGTTTTCCCTTCTTCACTAGATTAGTTCTCGACACTGTGATGCAACTATCACGCTCACTCGTGCCCTACTCCGCTTAAGTATCCAGCGGGGCTTGACACTCAGCGGTAGACCAATCATCGACCTCAAACTTGCGTGTTTGTTCAGACTGAGAACAGAAGAATAGTGTGAAAGTAAGTGTAAGACAAGGGGCAAGGCCGGAAACAAAGTCGGAAATCTGGTTGGGAAACGCGTGTTAGTGACATGTAGAGGAAGGAGACGAGTACGTTTATACTAAGGCATCTTGAAAGGTGACCTTGTCGTGCGTGCGTATTTTGGCGAAAATATCATTCAGTTTTTCTTATTTAACGAATGACTCGGTCCTTCTGGCCATTGACGTAAGATTTCATGTCATAAAAAGATAAATGTATAATGCTTTGTATCCCGTCTTTGCCCCAAGTTTTAAAAGCTTCTTCCTCAGAAGCGAGCTGTACTACAGTTAACAAAGCAAATATAACCATTGCGCATAAAAACAAGCTCCAGATGCGTTTAGACTAAATATTACCGTCCTAATTAACGAGTCAATGCAAGGCTACGAGAACAATTAGCTGATGCAGAAGCATTCAGTCACAAACCCATTAGTATCTGGGGACCGGTCTGAACGGCGACACGGCCGTCGTAAGCCATAATAATTGAAGATATGTTAGCGGATTCCTCAAAACGGAAGATGTCATGACTAGAAGTTGCTTTTTAAATAGTCGCTCCTTTAGAAGTATCGGAAAAACGAGAGTCGAAATGTGCTTGCCTGTTTTGAGGATTGACGACTTTCTTATTAAATGGAGCAACAACTGTCAAGAGGAGTGATGAATCGAAGAACGAATTGCGGAACTTCAACGCGAACGTAGAGTTCTAACACATTGCAACACATTAGAATGCCAGCTGACACCCACGGGCGCGTACACATACAATGATGGTGACACTATATACTAAACACACATATATACACGAATTGTGCGTTAATTCATAGCTCCGAAAGACGATGGCGGGATTGTTTACCGTAACAGCAGGCGTTCCGTCGATGTGGCTCTCGGTGGTGCTCTTGATAGTTGGGATGGCGATGAGTTTGATACAAGGTCCGAAATTGAAGAGAAAGAGAAAGAATGGAAAGACGAACGTCATCGCGTTCTTGACGTCTTGCCAAGCTCAGGAACGGAAATTCAGTTTGGGCACAGACAATTTGCTATACATGCTATAATAATTAATATATACAAATAACGAAGAATATCGTCTTCCCCAATGAGTTATTCAGGTTGATATTATAAATAAAAAAACAAGAAATATGACAGCAGCTGGCTCGACCTGAGCTCCCTTTCTTCATTTAATCAGCGCTGCAGAGGCGACCGCTGCCATCCACAGTCCAATACTCGCTGCCCACAGCAAGCCAAGCATAGAGAAGATGGTCAGGGTCGTATTGGTTTTTGATGTTGAGTAGGCGGTCGTAGTTGACACCGTAAAGCTCATTCTTCCAGCCCGTTGGTCCACCCTTCCACTGTGCATCGACTTCGTTCAGGTACGTTCCGGCGCCTAGAGTGGCGTTCTCGAGGCCCGGCATCAACGTGTTGGCCATCAGAGTCTTGCGAGCCTGCATCTCGGACCACTCTACATCCCACTCCCATTGGCTCGCGATATTGCAGGTAGCCACGGAACTGCGCCATTGAGGAAGGACCGCATTGTCGTAATGCTCACTGTCTGCGACGTTGAGGGCATGGCAGCCAACGATCCAGTACTCAGCATCAGTATAGGCCTTCATTGCCGCCACAATCTCCTTGTTCTGAGTGGCATTGAGCACGCTCGCACGCGGGATCAGGCGCGAGGCAAGTTGAATATTTGAAGGGCCAGCTTCGGAGATTCCGATACCGAACCACTCGTTGTAATAATCGAGGTAGTTAGACGCAGATATTGGTGTGAAGTCGTAGCTGACATTTCTGGCGTTGAGAGCGTCGAAGTAAGGTTGCATGATTTGGACGACCTCCGTTTCGTTCTTATCTGGAATAGTCAGGGCAATGGTTGAAAATCCTTCAGTGCTGATTGCGAAGTCGAAGGTGTTGGGGCCCGCGTCGACAAACTGCGGCAACCACGCCCACAAGTCCTCGATGGCTTCCCAGAAATTCTCTTCGGTCGAATTGAAGCTTAGGGAGCCACTACCGATAGGGCCGTCCTCAAAGATCTTGGTAGTCATGCTAAGTACAACGCCAAAAGTTCCAGCGCCGCCACCGGTGAGGGCCCAGTATAGGTCGGTATTGTTAAAAGGTGTTGCGATAAGATGTTCGCCATCGACAGTGACGACTTCCCACTCAAGGACTGCGTCTGCAGCCATTCCATAGAGCCCGTTGAGAAGGGAATGTCCACCCCCTGATGTGTAACCTCCGGCAAGCCCGACTGTCTGGCACTCTCCTCCAAGCACTCGGTAGCCAGCGGCAGCGACCGCCGGGTAGACATATGCTCCAACCACACCAGCCCCGAGCTTGACGGCAGGACCGGTGTAGTTGCCATTGGTGTACGATTCGATGATGTCGGTCGTGTTCAAGTAGTGTGTCCAAAGGGCGAGGCCACCTTTGCCAGTGGACTTGCCAGCGAAACTGCGCTTCAAGTTAACGATCGCTCATTGCTAGGCAGGCAGCTTCATTGTGAGGGATGCATACTCGTGGCCGGTGTTTTTGATGACCAACCGGACATTGTTCTCTTTGGCGAAATTGAGACCCGCTACCACATCGTCCACGCCAGTGACATTGATCGAGTAGCTGACGTAGTTGCCCAGCTCGCATGTCACGGATTCCGAGGTGAAAGGATCGCAGCTTTGATTTTGGAAGTAGGGGTTCATGACCTCAGCAGGGTGTTCGATGCTGGCACAGAATGTAGGTAAGCGACGCGTCAAGAACATCAGATAATGGGGGTAGGCTCCACGCGCGGAGGAACTCACAAAACTATGTCCTCTAGCCATTCTGCCTGCACTGCTGCACACTCCGATGTCGAGTAAGTGTCGTTCATAACTAGGGTGCCAAGGTATTGCGTATGACACACAGAGGGGAGTGGAACAGTCGCAATGAGACGGCCGCCCACTGTTTCGTTGAGACTTTGCCATGTCGAGGTCGAAGGCCAGTCGGCATCACCTGGTATGACCCTACAAGAAGCATCTGCAGAGACCAAGCTAAGGAATAAAGAAGTAAGGAGGGTTCTAGTAAGGACTGCCATGGTCAACAAAGATCGCTGACCGAAGCGAGATGCCCGATAGAGACAGGATACGGTCAGATAAGCGTGAGAGAAAATTCACAAGCAAAGATTGCGTTTGTGAGGTACATGTGTATATATGTTGCTTCAAAAAGGTTGTAGTTGTGTCGGGGATTAAGTAATGATTCATCCAATGTCTGACGATATCTCAGACTACTGGATTCCGATGGCTCGGCAGCCTCGCATGCGCCACAAGATCTCACGATGTGGCCAAGGTGCTCCAGTTAAAACAGCGATGCCTGAAGCCGAGTCAAGCTCGTTTTTCAGCTCATGCTACATTTTGCTTCGAGAGATTAGGCTCCGTTCTGCTTCCTACAGATTCCTGAAGGATTACTCCGCTCAAGTAAGGAGGTGGGAGATAAGTCTGTGGCAATCTATCATTTTTGCACAAGCATAATAGTGCGTGACTTTCCCGATCCTTTATGCGGCTCTGGATAGGGGGTTTGTGAATACGTTGTCAGGGTGGCAATCGCTTACGATCTACAGGCTTGCATAGAAAACAGGAAAGGTACACAGTCTTTTTGTGGAATTCTTACTGTAAATCACCCATTTCATGCTAATACCCCAGCTCGAGTTCTGGCGTTGCTTCGCGGGTGGAAGGGTGACAATGACCTTTTCGTACCCTTAAGAAAATTTGATTCTTTTTTCCTCCAAGTTTTTGACGTGAAAATTCAAACTTCTAGACCGAAAGCTTATTGGGAGGTAGCGATACGTAAGATGTGGTACAAAACATTTTCCCAGATCCCCATCGATGTCTGTAGTTCCCCGGGTGCTTCTCACCTGACGCCGTTGCGACGATGATGTGTTGCTGCTCAAGTTCTTGCGACACTCGAATTCACGCTTTGCGGTTTTCTCAACCCCTTTCTATCTGTCCTCACAATAGACTCCGATGCATTAAGGGAACTGGCATGATCCAACCATGAATCTCTTGCTCAAAGTTGCGGTTCAGAACAACCTCTGGTGTGCGGCCGGAGTAGCCGAAAATTACCGATTGGGTCAACGGACCGTGTCGTAAGATCTATATTCCTTGTCGGGAATTTTGATAAACGCCAGGGCCACCCACGTCAGTGGAAGTAGCAGTCGATTGCCAGTGTACGAACGAGATGGTCGAGACGGACAATACTCAATTACACAGAGACCGACGAATAGTCCCAAGGCTGCAATTGGTCGACTGATATCGAACCATCCGCCTCGAACCACGATGAATATGGCCGAATGACTTGATCCCAAGCCCTTGCAGGATAGATGTGTATAGATTTCCTTCGATCTAAGGATATGATGAGTGATACGGCCCTTCGCATGTGTCCAAAGTCCCTGGAAAGAAGGCACTTGTTTTAATGAAGAGAAGCCTCCGTTCCATCGGGTCAAACATTGTCGCTTGATATCGTCTTTCAGAGTTCATAGTCTATGATTATGGCAAACACAATTCCCATTCCCGAGCCACCTGGTTGGCCCATCTTGGGAAACATATTGGATCTCGACTTTCAATTGCCTTTGAGATCATTGTGTCAATTGGCAGAGAAACATGGTAAGTTCTCACAAGTGCAGTGCTTCAACTTGGTGGGACGTACGTTGACTTTCCACGAACGCGGAAGGCGAGCTATATCGTATGCGGTTACCTGGTCAAACAATCTTGATCGCCTCGAGCCATGACCTCGTCAATGAGCTTTGCGACGAGAAGCGCTTTCCCAAAACCATACAGGGATTAAGGGTACGCATTTGTCGAAAGAATTAACAGTCATAACGAAGGATCTTTCTGACAGTCCGTGTATTTGCTTTTGCAGGAAATGAGACACGGAGTCCATGATGGACTTCTAACTGTAAGCCTGTGAGCCCGAGAGGCAGAAGAGAACCCAGCTCATTATTAAATCACATAGGCTCAAACAGAGGAGCCCAACTGGGGCATTGCACACCGAGTTCTCATGCCGGCTTTTGGACCATCGTCTCTTCCAGTCTGGTTTGATGGAATGTTTGACATTGCTAGCCAGCTAACCTTGAAATGGGCAAGACATGGAAAAGACAACCCAATCACAATCACTGAGGATTTCACTAGGTTAACCCTCGATACAATTGCGCTATGTTCTATGGATTTTCGGTTCAACAGCTTTTACAAGGAGAATCTTCACCCTTTCATCAAGGCAATGTGCGACTTCCTAGTCGAGACCGGTAATCGAGCTTCAAGGATGCCGCTACCTTCGATATTTTACAGGAGGAAAGATCGGAAGTTCTTTAACGATATCGAGGTTCTCAGAAAGACAGCGGATGAGGTCCTTCAGGCACGCAGGAGCGAAGGAGGCCTTGATACGCGCAAGGATCTACTCTCCGTGATGCTGAATGGTGTCGACTCCAAGACCGGTCAGAGAGTGAGCGACCAGAGCATCCTCGACAACCTCATCACATTCCTGATTGCCGGACATGAAACCACATCAGGACTACTTTCCTTTACATTTTATCACCTGATCACCAACCCCGAGGCGTACAGGAAAGCGCAAGAAGAAGTCGACAGCGTCTGCGGCCAGGGTCCGATCAAGTTCGAGCACTTATCCAAGTTGTCTTACATATCGGCAGTTAGTTATGATGGAAACCCGAATATGCGTCCATGTACAGACTAACAATACCAATAGGTCTTGCGAGAGGCTCTACGTCTTAACCCAACTATCCCCGTTTTTAATGTAGCAGCCAAGAAGGACGAGATTGTCGGTGGTCGATACCATATCCCGGCCAACGAGCTGATCCTGCTCCTCCTGACACGGTCTCATCTCGATCCCAAAGTTTACGGCGAGGATGCAATGGAGTTCAATCCTGACAGAATGCTCGACGAAAACTTTGACCACCTGAACAAGGAATTTCCCAACTGCTGGAAGCCGTTCGGAAATGGCGCTCGTGCTTGCATTGGCCGGCCGTTTGCATGGCAAGAGGCTACGCTGGTGGTAGCCATGCTATTGCAAAACTTCAACTTCACTCTAGACGATCCAAACTACTCGCTTTCTCTCAAGCAAACATTGACAGTAAAGCCCGATGGTCTTCAAATTCGTGCTGCTCTTCGCAATGGACTGACAGCCACTCTACTCGAGCGCAAGTTGGCGGGCACGGCCGCACCCGTGGATTCAAAGCCAGCTGCATCCAAGAACGCGTCGCCACGGACGACAAATGTCACGGAAAAAGCTACGCGTATGAGTATCTACTACGGCTCTAATAGCGGTACCTGCCAGTCCATAGCCGAGACACTTGCTGCGAACGCCTTCTCGCGCGGGTTCTACGCCAGAGTCGTGGACGTTGCCGATAATGCCATTGGGAAGCTACCTCCTAACGAGCCAGTGGTTATCATCACAGCTTCATACGAAGGGCAACCGCCAGATAATGCAGCACGGTTCGTGGATTGGCTTGAGACTCTGAGCAGTGGAGATCTCACAGACGTCTCGTACGCCGTCTTCGGTTGCGGTCATCATGACTGGGCATCTACGTTTCACCGCGTTCCCAAATTGATAGACGCCACCATGGAAAAACACGGCGCTCGCAGGATCTCACCACTCGGTCTCTCTGATGTTGCAGCTGGCACCATGTTCACCGACTTCGAGACCTGGGAGGATGATGTCTTTTGGCCGGCTATGATAGCAAAGTACGGCGCTGCTGTACCTGAAGAGCCACCGTTCACAGTCGAGGTTTCGAGCCCACGGAAATCAATATTGCATTATCAAGATGTCAAAGAAGCACGTGTGGCGGCCACCGGTGTCCTGACTGCAGAAGATGCATCAGTGAAGAAGAGACACATGGTGCTTCACTTACCTCTAGACACGTCGTACCGAGCAGGGGACTACGTTGCTGTTCTTCCTGTCAACCCGAGGGAGAGTGTTCACCGAGTGATGCGGCATTTTCGACTGCCTTGGGATGCACACCTCACCATCTCGGCAAATACCCTCACACCGCTCCCAGGCGATGTGTCAGTGCCGGCTGTCGACGTCTTCGGTTCCTATGTTGAGTTATCGCAACCTGCAACCAAACGAAACATTCTCACTCTTGCGGATTGTGCACGAGACGAGTGCACAAGGGCCAACATCCAAGCCCTTGTCGCAGATGATCGTTACACTTCCCACATTGTGGCGAGACGTGTTTCCGTCCTTGATCTCCTTGAGATAAATACGGATATTCACCTATCTCTCTCGTCATTTCTGCGCATGCTCCCTCCAATGCGGGTAAGGCAGTACAGCATTAGTTCCTCCCCTCTGTCCAAACCACACCACGCTGTCCTGACCTACTCGGTATTGGATGAGCCGACAGGACATGTGGGCGTCGCTACCAGCTACTTGTCCAGCCTTCGAGAAGGCGATATGCTACATGTAGCAGTGCGTCCATCTCACGCGGCTTTCCACTTGCCTGAAAGAAACGATAGGAATACGCCAATTATCATGGTGGCAGCTGGTACCGGGATCGCCCCCTTTCGAGGCTTCGTCGAGGAGCGAGCTGCACTGCAGAGCGCTGGGCAGAACAAGACTTTGGCACCGGCAATTTTGTTCTTTGGCTGCCGCGACGCAGCTAAGGATGATCTGTATCGTGCAGAATTCGACGTATGGGAAGCGAGTGGTGTGGTGTCTTCAGTGTACAGAGCTTACAGTTTGAAGGCAGAGGAGAGTGAGGGGTGTAAACATGTCCAAGACCAATTGTGGAAGGAAAGGGAACAAGTAATGAGTCTATGGGAACAGGGTGCGAGACTGTACATTTGCGGTGGGCGAGCAGTGGGCGAAGGCGTGAAGAACATGTTCATCGACATTTATGTTGATGCTGCCAAGAAAGAAGGCCGGGACATAAGTTGGGACGGCGCCAAAGAGTGGTTTGAGGCGCTGAAGAATGACAGATGGGCTATGGATGTGTTTAATTAAATCTGTAGATCTGACTAGAATGTGGTCCGAAACGAGCTTATACGCATTCTTGGATTTATATCTATAAATTGCCAGTACGAAAAGGAGCTGGCCGGCGCAACCTTGATCAAACCTGGCGCAAATCCTTAATGGGAGAATCCAAGGACGCAGTTTTGCTTATCGAGGGAATAATCACTAGACCGTTTTCCCTCCCGCTTCAATCATAAGGAAGAAGACCAAGTCCTTGAAGTGACGACTTACTTTTGAAACGTGGAAACAAACATAGCGATTTGTAAAGAACATAACGCCCATGTGTACTCTATGAAAAGATATATACAAATGTCTCTATAGATGCAGTGAGATGGGTTCAGACAAGAGGGTTCTTTCACAAATAGTATGTTCTTAGTATCAGGCTTCCTTCAGCCTTTTGTCAATCATGCTCCAAACATTCTCACGCAGAGCTCCAACGAGCCAGTAGTTCCCCGCAGCATCTCTGCCCATAATGGGGAGTATATCACGCAGCTGAAACCTTGGCGACCAAGCATTGAACTGGATATATGACGGGAAGCCCGGTGGAGTAGTACGTGTGGCGCGAGGGAGCCCTTCTTTGACGATGGCGGCTGACAAATCCGTCTCGAAGAACTTGCTCTTGGTGTTATTGGTAAAATTGATCATGTTCATGGTGACGTCGCCAAAGATTGTTGGCAAGATAAGTCCGGTGGCCTCGGAAGCCTCCCTCTTGATGGCCGCAAGTGCTTCGATCTGTTCCGGTGTGCCACCTTCCGTCAACGAACGCCGGATCGCGTGGGCCGTGTAGCTCAGCGGTTTGTTGAAGATGTCTCGGGCTTTGAGAAAAGTCCACACCTCGGTCACTGCGTTGGCGACGTAAGCTTTCCCGTCAGGGAGATATTTGTTTGGCACAACGCCAAGCAGTCTAAACGCCGTCATGATGCGGATCGTCCTGTTGGAATTCCGAGGCATGTCAGACATGGCAACTTGGGTGAACCAAGCAGTGAGGACGTCGTTGTCGCTAAGAAAGGCGTTTGGGTCTCCCGTCTCCGCTCTGACCTCTTCAATTGCCTGCTTCCGAAGCCGGGTCAAGTAGGGCCCCGGCATACAGAGTACACGAGACTCGGTCCCATAACGCACGCTCAAATACAACTGGCGAAGCAAAAAGAGCCATTTACTCCACCCTGTTAAGAGTTTATTGGCGTAGATGTACGGCTCCGTCGGGTTGGCTCCGAACCCGGCCAGAGGGTCGTTGTTGTAGCCGTGGAACTCGGCAATTTCGTCAAATCTTTCCTGAAGGGCAAGAGACCAAGCACGGTAGATGTGGCCACCTCCCGTGCCGTCGGTGAAAGTGTGTGGGAAACTCAAAGATGCCAGAGTTGCGTCGGTGAAGGAAACAATGTGCAGAGCAAGCTGGGGAACGTCTCGGGTGATATAGTCCTCGAAAAACCTTGGTCCGTCCTCGCTGCGCGCCAAATCAAGAAACTCATTGGGATCCGCCGCCACTGTCGGCTTCTCGGTCGCTCGAGGAATCCTTGAGGCCAAAGGATGCTCGTTGATGGAAATGTCGTAGGAAACGTGCGAGTACCCTATGCCTGGCCGCTTCTCGTCGTAACGCTCTGGCACATGGTATTCCAACTTTCCCGATTTCTATTCTGCTATTAGCTCATCAAATCCAAGTTGTTGCTCTTGCTTTCACATACGTTCAGCCTAAGCCGAGCGCCCATCTTGCGCCAGCCTGGTAGGTCCACAAGCCTTTCGAGGGCATGACGGAGTTTCTCGGGGTCGAGGACATCGTCGTATCTGTGCGTCACAACCAAGCAGACACTACGCAAGTAGTCGATGTCATCTAACGGACTGAGCGGGATGATCTCATCTGTAGGAATTGCTGCAGGCAACACTGGCTGTTTGCTACCAAATAGACCCCACATTTTGACAGTCAGGGAAGAAAAAAAAGAAAGGTTCGTTGGGCATAGAGACTCTTGCACTGCAGCATACAGGCATTCCCGAGCAGTTGATAAACAATTCCTACAGTTCTCCTACCGCCCTTCTCGAGATCCTGTCATCAACTCCTCAAACGCGACTGGGTCACCGTTCAGTCGGTCGGCAGTATTGTTGATGTCCGCGCCTGCTAGTGATATTGGCCGAGAAACGAGCGGTAATCCTGCCTGACAAACTAATCCAGGCCCTTTGGACTTGAGTACTTCTAGACCACACTGTCTCGGTATAACGAAAGACACTTTCTGGGCATTGTGATTCGCTGCGTTGCTGAATTCAGTCCAGAACTATACGTTCATCCAGAGTTCGGGAATATCCCCCCGAAATCCTCCGAACTTGGTCACATCTAGCTGTGGGCGACATCCCCTGCGGTGTATCCCTCTAGAACCACCGCCAGCCGCAGCGCCAAGGAACATCACCCTTGAGCTATCAAGCGCCAGATCCACTGCAGGTAAATAATACCGAAAATCCTATCTAATCCTTAGGTGAGGCTGAGGACTAATGGATACAGCCTTAAGGACAACTGGTAAAGGATTTTCAACGGGGTTTTGATCCTTTTTTGAAACGATGAGCCGAAGACTTTTGGGAGAATGTAGCAGGGCAGATTACT
Source organism: Cryphonectria japonica (assembly GCA_014851275.1). Taxonomy (NCBI): domain Eukaryota; kingdom Fungi; phylum Ascomycota; class Sordariomycetes; order Diaporthales; family Cryphonectriaceae; genus Cryphonectria; species Cryphonectria japonica. The sequence continues at coordinate 79,478 of JACWTT010000004.1, forward strand.
ACTTGGCCGAAGACTATTAGCTGTTTCTACCTGAGCAACGCATGCCCGACATGGTTTTCTTCAGTGTAGAAATACCGAATTACGCGAATGTAACTTTCCGTTGCGGGGCAACTCCACTGTACATGCGCAAGCTGGATGGCCTTCCTTGAGATGATGTACTAGATCTCTGCGTATGAGATCGTTTAGCCTGTGCCGGATGAAGGAATACGTCCACCTGAGAATGGCAATAGAGAATAGACATAATGAGCACCTACCAACTACGTGGCATGACATAGGACTGGTTTGAACAAGGACGGCTGATAGTGGCGTGGTCTAGGCCGAAATTACTAACTATTGCTGCTCCTCATCCCAAGACGGAACCAACCATCTAAGGCGCGGAGGACGTGGTTGTTTGTTACATATGCAGGGTCCCACGTGCTTCTCGGCCATAGCATATGTAACCACTTTACATGCATGCTTCTCATGCAAGCAATATTGAAGCCACTTGACTGTTCGAACCATGGATCCCACCTTATTCGCTAACCAATCATCAGGCACGATGCTCGAGGCTGCAGAAGCGGCATCGTATGCACCAGTCATGTGGGCTACGAGCATCGTGGCTGTTGTCTTGATCTGGGTCGTACGCAGCCGGTCCGGACTCTCTCACTTTCCTCTCGCTTCTGAGGAGTCTCGTTGGGACATCAGTGGAACCAAAGCCAAGGAACGCTTTACGGTTGACGCCCGCGGGGTGGTCGAACGTGGACTTGAAAAAGTGTGTTTTCTCCGCGATGAAGTAGTTCTGACGGCTTGACCTGATAAAAATCTGACACGAGTACAGTTTGGCGCATCAAGGCCGTTCCGAGTTATCTCTGAACTCGGGGAGATGCTCATAATCCCCCCGTCTATGGCAAATGACGTCCGCAACATTGAGGACTTCAGCTTTGCCGAGTATATGAAAGAAGTAAGAGAATCTTATAATGTTCACCCCTGGGACAATACGAAATCAAATCTGATACATGATAATAGTCCACATGTGCTCATTTACCTGGTTTTGAGCCGTTTTACGAAGCTACGAAAAGCAGCCTGTTGAATGATATGGTTAAATCCAAACTCACCCAATCTCTGAGTACTTCTATCCTGGGTCCTGAACCTGTCTGGCCAACTCGTCTCTAATATTCTGTAGGCAAATTGACGGATCCATTATCCGAAGAAACAGCTTCAGCATGCATTGATATATTTCCCGCTACCAAAGGTATCTGCCGTGAACATTTAACCGCTTTATTGCAGGTGTACTGACATGTCTAGCAGATTGGCATGAGGTGGGCTTGAAGGATGGCCTCCTCGACCTCGTCGCTCGTCTTTCTGCTAGAGTATTCCTCGGAGACGAAGAAATCACTCACAATGCGTCATGGCTCGGAATCACCAAAAGCTACACAGTGGACTCATTCCTTGCGTCCCACGAGCTCAGAACTTACCCAAGATTCTTGCAAATCATCATCCACTGGTTCCTGCCCAGGGCGCAAAAAGTGAGAGCGCAGCTCAAGGAAGCGGAATCAATCATTAAGCCTCTCATGGAGAGGCGACGCGTCGAGAGGGCATCTTCGACTGGACCGGCTGAAAAGGCTGATACGATCGAATGGACCGAGCAGATAGCGCGGGAAAGGAAGCTTCAATATTACCCGGCCGCCTTTCAGCTCAACCTGGCCGTGTCAGCGATTCACACGACCACAGACTTGTTGGCACACACCATGTACTGCCTTCTGCAGAATCCCGAGTTTATTCAGCCTTTGCGGGACGAGATCATCTCCGTAGTGGCAGAAGGAGGACTGAAACATGCGTCTCTTTACAAGCTCAGGTTAATGGACAGCGTTGTCAAGGAGGCACAGAGACTGAAACCTCCCATGTCAGGTATGCTGTATCTACGCCACACCCATTTCACGGTCCTGAGATTAACAAAGGTGTGTACTCCGAATAGTCAACATGAACCGTGTAGCCATGCGCGACACACGTCTGCCAGACGGGACTCTCATACCCAAAGGGACAAAAATTGGTGTATCCTGTCAAGCATTGTGGGATGCGAACGTGTACCCTGAACCGGAGAAATTTGACGGGTACCGATTTTTGCGCCTGCGGGAGCAACCAGGAAACGACAACGCATGGCAGCTGACGACAACCCGCCCCGAGCACATTGCTTTTGGACATGGCAAGCATGCTTGCCCAGGTCGATTCCTGGCTGCCAACGAGATCAAGATCGTGCTTTGCCACATGTTGCTCAAGTACGAGTGGCAGCTGAGTGCTTCTAGTCCGCGCCCCAGGATTTTTACCAGTGGAATCATGATGGATTCGGATCCGACGGTGAAGGTTAGCATGCGAGGACGCAGGGCAGAGATTGAACTGTAGTAAAAATTGATCCTGGAGAGTTTTCAGAAAGAAAAACGAGGTTTGGGCATACAGGAAAGAACCTTCCTGTACAGTGAGCAGTTTGCTAGAGCAAATCCAAAGATTCTGTCCTGATCAGCAATTACACACAGCTTTCAGTACTCCAATTTTTGACAAAGAAACCCCCCCCCCCCCAAAACACCGAACAATTCAGAAACGTAAGCAATGACTCAAAAACTGATCAGGTATCGCGTCTGTAGGAAAACCCAATCATACCCGTATAAAGCGAATAGGCACACTGAACATAGTAATATCGCTCTCTTTCAATTTTGCCAACTCCCAAATTCATGTGTGCCACGAGCTTACATTGGGAATCGTGACCTTTTCAGAGCTCATATAGTATACTGTCTTGGTATATATTGTTCCCCATTTCCTCTCTCAATGTAATCTTCAAAATAGATCTTCAACGGTTTCAACATCATTTTTCTACAAAGGAACCAGCAGAGTTTTACCAAAAACGTAATCCAAAACTACTCCTAATATACCTCCATGCATATATATGCACATATCCTCATGCCAATAATGTACGTGCATGAGATTAAGCCCCTTCACGGAGCATCCTGGGGTAGCTAGGTTGACCCGGATCGTCCATAGACTCAATCAAAGCAGCAACACCACGATTCAGCCCCATTCCCACTGCGCGCGTTGCCCAGCCATGGATAGGAAGTACCTCCACATTGGTGACCCCCGTTCTCTTCTCCACAAACTCTTTCAGGTTGTCCAATGAAACCACAATGTCACCGACTTGGTGGACATATGTCGCACTTCCTGCTGTCTTGGGCTTGTTGTCGAAGACGCATTGAAGAATGCTGGTGGATGCATTCTCAACAGAAACAAAGTCCAGAGCACCTTGCAGGTTCTTCATGGCGGGCACCGCCTTAGTCTTTAGCATGTACTCGACCAGGGAGTTCATCCAGTCGAGCTGGGCCGCGGCGTTCGCAGCATCTGCGCCCTCTCGGATGATGGTGGACGGGCGGTGAATCCACGTGTTGACACCATGGCGCTGCTGGAGCTGCTCCAGGAGGCGCTCGCTGGCCCACTTGGCAGCGATGTAGCCGTGCGAGCCGTCAGTTGGAGGGTAGTGCTTGGCGACCGAGACCTCGGGGAAGGATTTATAGTCCCCGAAAAGGGCAACGCCCACCGTGGAGAGATAGTGGATTGGGATCTTGCGATCCATGCAGAGGCTGATGATGTACTTTGTAGAGCCCATATTGGCATCCCTGATGGCTGGGTAGAACTTGAGATGAGAAGTATCAGCGCCGTTGTGGATCACAGCATCAGCCTCGCTGAAGATGGTGACAGCGTCCTCATTCGACAGGCCTAGGCGCGGCTGCTCGAGATCGCCCTCGAAATACACGACACGCTCATCCTTAGGGAGCTCTCCAGTCTGGAGGCGCTCTCCGAGGCGGCGAGTAGCAATGCAAATGACCTTCTCAACCGAAGAAGACTTGAGCAGCCGGGACAGCAAGGCGCGGCCTAAAAGTCCGCTGACTCCAGTGAGAACGATGACTCGGGGCTGAGGTGCCGCAGTGTTGCTGTTTGCCAACTTCACTGGTTCCGGCAAGACGATTTCTGTGTCCCAATCTATTTTCACTGGTCCACCTCGCTCATTCTCAGGTGCGGGTGTCGTATATCCCGTTGAACCACTACTGCTGGTTGCAGTTGATGTTGTCTCCGAGTTGTCATTCTTTACTGCAGGAGCGGGTGATTTTGCAGCCACGGCCTTCCCATTCGTAGCAGGTGAATCAGCCGCAGCATCACCAGCAAGCAGGCTTGGCGAGACCTGGGACGCGACGAGCTCTGCAATGTCAGCCATGGTGTCATTGCCCATGATCTTCAGGACCGGAATGCCGACTTCGAAGTTCTTCAAGAACCACGAGCGGATGTCCACGGAAATTAGCGAGTCCAGACCGATGCCGCTGCTCCTTGCAGCCATGAGATCCTCATCCGATGTTGTCATCTGCAGCACATTGCGCAGTTGAGCGGCAAACGTCCCTATGTTGTTTCCTTACTGTTAGCAATGTCTTTCTGTTGTTGTAATATGCTACGTTATTTTGACTCACGTTTGACAACAGCAAGAACGTCGCTCTGGGACTTGCAACCACTGAGCTGATCCTTGATGGACATAGTTGCTTCACTGCCCGAGTCCGCTCCAGTCTGCTCCACCTGATGAGCGATGAAAGATGAGAACACAGGGTTGGCATGCCACTTCGGAGCATCGGGGCCACCAGAAGCCGGAATGTCGAGAAGACCGGTTGTCAACTCAGCCTCATCGTCCGAGTCAGGGCGTCCAGCATCGATACCCTCGGCGAAGAGCTGGTGGTAGTCTTGCTCAGACAAGTGCATCAGAGCCATCTTTGACACCGTCAAGTCCAAAGCCTTGCTAGATTCTCGCTCCATGTAACCCGCACCAATAATAGCACCAACATTGAGGGCCGTAGCAGCCAAGCCGCGCTTCCTGCGTTGAGCCGCCACTGCGAAGAATAGAGTTAGTATGTGCTTCCTTGCGACAAGCCATTCAAGGGGTAGAGTAGGACTGCAGCAATCACTTACGACTGCACATGAAGGTATTTGCCGCTGCATAGTTGGCCTGGCCCAGGTTACCGATAACACAGTTGATAGATGAGAAAAGAATGAAGAAGTCCAGGTTCTGTGTTGCAAAGATGCGATCCAGGTGGATACTTCCGTACACCTTGGGCCTGAAAACATCGCTCATATGGTTGAACGACATGTTCTGAATAGAAATGTCTCTCAACACCATGGCTCCGTTTAGGACACCAATGATTGGGGGCAAGGTGTCGCAGATCTTTTGGTGGGCGGCACGCAGTGCAGGCTCATCAGTCACGTCGCTAGACAGAAACGTAAATGTCAGTCGGGTTTTCGTAATACAGTAATTTGGCAAATTTTTCTCCGTTTCAATCACTTACCAAGGTACAATGGTGACGTTGACACCATTCTGCTTGTGAGCTTTGATCCAATCCGGAGAAATGTTTGGATTCCGGCTGGTCAGCACCAGGTACTTGGCACCCCTCTCAATCATCCAGTCGCAGAGGGAAACTCCTAGAGCACCAGAGAGACCACACATCCAGTAAGTCTTGTCGCCCTTAAAGAAGGCTGCCGAGTCCAGACGGGTCACATTGACCGCAGGAGACTCGGACAGATTCCATTCAATGACCGTGACCGGGTTGACGGGGTTGGATCCATGCAAGAGGTCGTCTACAGTGACAACTTCTGCAGCAGACGTTTGAAGACCCTCGTGGCTTGCATCCAATACTCGCTGGAGGAGTCGCCCCAGTTGAGCGGTAGAGGAAGCACTGCCATCCCAGCCGACAGCCGAGTAGAGTGTCTCTGCGGTTTCCTTACGGCAATGAGGCGCCAGCGTGGACAGAACCGTGGATTCATTCTCTGACTTCTCGACCTCGTGATTAGAGAGGCCAACGAAACAAGCAGTATTGGCAGGAATAACACCAGCCACTTCCGACTTGGTCACGTAAGGAGCCAGCGTGACCCACGAGGAGTCCGAAGGCTGACGCGAATCATCTACCACGAACAGGGCTTTCACGTCCTTGGTAGCTGCTTGAGCAGAAATAGCCTGGGCGAGAAGATCCGATGCGTTGTGGACAACTACAGTCTCTCCACCTACGAGAGGATCGACCACGGCCAACGAGACCAGGGTAGCAGCCAGCGCGGTAAGCAGTTGGCCATCTGTCGACTTGGTCACAGGGCAGGGGATCACCGACTCCTTCTTCACGGTGATGATAGACCGAAGCGAGGGAACCAAGGCCAAGAAGCGTGCCTGGGTCTTGGGATCGGTTCCCAAGACGAGGAACTTGTGACCATAGGCCGTCCGAACAGCCGACTTGATAGCGTAGCTGACTGTCAACTTGATAGTAGTCTCATCCTCGGCAGTAATTCCCCACTTGGAAATCTCCCTCAGAGACCACACCCCGGCCTCTCTTTGTAGGACAGCGGGTGACTCGGCGATGTTGATTTGGTGTGTGGTAATAGGGCGGCGAGCCGAGTTGTATCTATCGTTGCGAGCGGCGATGGGTCGGAGTCGGGGTACGATCTCATGACCCTCAGCATCGAAGGCGATTTCGGGCTCCTTGGCCCAGAGGAGGTGGTTGCTCTCCGACTCGGCAACGCCGGTGATGGCCTGGAAGCGAAGCACCACCTCGACGAGCTTCTGAGGATCGAAGCTGGCTAGATCTTCGATGTCGATGTTCTGGAAGTGTAGAGCCGGAGTCTCGTGAACAGCAGTACGAGCAAACCCAACGGTCATGTTGGAAAATGGCTCCTCGTGCAGACGGCCGCTAGTGACCCACAGCAGTTTCGTCGGGGCCAGGAATATCGTCTTGAAAGCCAAAAACTCATCGGGGGTCATGTCCTTGAACACGGGCTTGTCCAGCTCTGACAAGCTGACAACAGTGCTGTCGGCACTGATGAGGCCGTAATCCACCGCCTTCAGGGTTTCGAAGGTGTGCACTGGGACCTCCTTGATGGAATCCTGGAGAGACTTGACCAGGCGACGAGTAGGCTCGGTGCTGCCGCCAACGATGACGAGATTCTGAGTGGGAGCAATAAGGGAGCGCTGGGGGACCTCGGCGGCCAGGGGTTCGCGCAGGAAAGTGACACGATCGTCAAGGGCCTGCGCAGCAAAGACGGTCATGCCAATAACGTCCTCGAAACCCTTCGGAGCCGTGGAGTCGATACCAGCAAAGCCGCTCACCTTAAGCAGTCGTTCCCACTCAGCAGTCGACACGAATGGCGACAGAGGCCGCCCGGTCTCTGCACCCAGCCACCAGCCTGGAAGTGTTCCGAAAATGAAACCTCCAGTGCCGTGAGGCTGACCATTGTTGCTACCGTCCGCAACGACCAGGTAGCCACCTGGCTTCAACAGCTTGCTGTAGTTGTGGCAGTCAGTTGACTAGTCCTTGCAGACGATCACAATTTCGACATGGAAAAGAAGAAAAGAGGCTTACCGAAGGTTTCGCATGGTAACCTCGAGGTCGGGCGTGGCATGGATGACGAGGGAGGCCACGACAACATCGTAGGTCCCCTCAGTGTATCCCTGCGTGGTAGGATCTTGACCACAGTCGAGCGTCTTGAACACCATGCGGTCCTTGTAATCAGACAAGACATCAGCAGCCACCTCGAAAAAACCACTTGACACATCCGTGAAGGTGTACGTCAAGAAGTTGGAGCCAAGGTGCTTCAGAATCCTCTTGGTTGCACCACCAGTACCGGCACCTAGAATTTGTGGTTAACTATACTGAACTCATTCAACGAGTTGCTCGGTCCTTCTCTGTTTATCCAAACTTACCGATCTCGAGAATGTTGAGGTGAGGATATCTCTCAGCCAGCTGGGAGATGGTCCTGCTCATCCACAAACCAGACTGAAGGAAGCCGAAGCCGCCTGCATAGTAATCATCCAAGACATTATTGACGCGGAACTCTTCGAGCATATTAGTCTCTCCCTTGAAAACACGCGGCATCTGTTCTCCGACAAGATGCATGACGCGAGCATCGGGCAGATCCGCGAATCGGGCCGTGGCGTTGAGCATGTCCTCCTTGGTATCGTTCAACCACTCCTTCTTGGCCCATTTGTGGTTTCCGCTCTTAACAAGCTCAGTAATATGGCGAGCATACCGCAGATAGTAGTGGTGCGGTGCCTCTTTTCGCAGAGGAGAGTCCTCGGGCACTTGGAGGTCAAACTGCCGCAGGTAGTAGGTCGAGATGCGCTCTAGGGCCATCAGGATATCTTCATGATACTTGCTCACGGTGGTGTCACGGGAAGCTAGTTCGCCATCTAGCTGTGTCTTGACCCAATGGATCTTAGAGAAGACCTTGCGGTCGTTTTTGGCAGTAGCAGAGCCCATAGGGACCAGCTCGACGCCCTGCAATTGAATGGCAGCGCAGGCGGAATCATTCGTGTACAAGCTGACATCGCCCCTGAAACCGGAGGCCTTGGGGGCTCCAAGCTTCGCATCAACCGTCATGTTGGTCATGGACTCGCAAAGCGCAGGGTTGATGCGGATGTTGCCCATACCGGTTGGCAGGTGCATGGTGAGAATCTGGTCATCGCCTGGGTAGCTGAAAGCCAAGATGAGCGACTGAATAGCACCATCAAATTCTGCAGGATGCACAAGGACAGGGTTGCCGAATGCCTCGCGGGGCGCAGAGTGAACTGCGCAAACGCTCGTTCCCAGCTTTCTCCTCAGCTTGGACAGAGACCGGAACGGTCCGTCAAAGCCGTATCCAAGGGTTGCCAAAAGACTGTAGAACCGCTCAGAGTCCACAGAGATCATATGAGGCGGTACAGGAGCACGCTTGGGCAGTGTAGCCTTGGACGGTTCTCCCAGGGCAATTTCAATGTCGGCTTGGGCAACCAACGTCATGTCTTCGTTGGTTCCGAGACCAGCAGAGTACGTGAACTTGGCTTGGATTCGATCCTCGCTTGGGCTGTGAATATCGGAAAGGCAAGTAGAGACCTCGATACCGGCGTCGTCTTGGTTGAACGTCAAAGCCTGGTGGATTACAAAGTCCTTGAGCTCAAAAAGGCGCACGCTGCGGTCACCTGCGACAACACGCGCCCCCTCTAGGGCCGTACAAACATATCCTGCAGCCGGGAAAACAGTCTGGCTCTGGACCTGATGGCAAGAGAGCCACTCAATCTCACTGGCCCGCAGCAAGTGTCCCCAGTGCAATCGATGTGCTGCGCTGTCCGGCAGCATGGTGCCCAATAGTGGGTTGAACGTCTGGTCCTGAGTCCGCATCTTTCTAGTCTTTCGCGACTCGTGCCAGTGAGATGCATCGTGGCTCCATTGGTAGCCTGGAAGTCCCTTCAGCACACGAACAGCAGACTTGTCATCGTTCACTGCCAAATCATAGGCGTGCAAATCAACGTATTTGTCTCCAAGGTGAGACCACAGTGAGCCAAGACACGACGCGAAGCCCAGAATAGCATCTGAGCCTCGAGACAGCACGCCGTAATACGGGATAGACTTGCCCAATACCTCCTGCATGGTCTGGCTTGCTGGGCCCTTCAGCGTCGGGTGGGGCCCGACTTCGATCGCGAGGTCGTAGTCATCTGTTTCCAGGGCCACACTGAGGGCTTGGTGGAACATCACAGGGCTAATCATGTTGTCTGCCCAATATTCTGCGCCAATATTCATATCCGATGAGACCTGGCGGCAGTGGACACTCGAGATCCATGAGATCTTCTGCGTAGGTTCAACGGCGCGAGCACCGGAAGCCTTGATAGCCGCGACATAAGGAGGACCACAGTTCAGCATGTGGTTGGAGTGATAGGCTTTATCGACGCGAAGTTTTCGGTTAAATCTCTTTTCGTCATCCAAGATGATCTTAACCTCGTCGATAGCGTCCTCGTCGCCAGAGATTGTCACACTCGAGGAGGAATTCACAGCTGCGACGCAAACACGACCAGCAAAGACCTCGTCCGTGCAGAGGGCTTGAGCATCCTCGTCTGACATGCCCGCAGCCAACATAGCACCCATGATTCCACCACCGTTGGGGCTAGCGATTTTGTCAATAAAGTGACCACGGGAGTAGGCAACGAAGATGGCATCGCGAGCCGAGAGATAGCCCGCGGCATACGCAGCAGCCACCTCTCCAGACGAGTGACCGACGACACCATCAAACTGGACGCCTGCAAGTCTAAGCAGGTCCACGAGCAGAATCTGAATAGCAGTAGACAGCGACGAGAAGGCACCCTTGGTGACGCGTGAGGCATCAGCACTAGCGCAAATCTCTTCCTGCAGAGACCAGGTAGGGCGGAGATCGTCCTGGGGAAGCTGGTCGAGATGGCCCTGGAGCTCCTGGATAATCTTGCGTGCGGTGGCTGACTTCTCAATCAACTCGGCACCCATGCGAGCATATTGAGATCCCTGGCCGGTAAAAACGGCGAGGATCTTGGGCCGTTTCTTGTTAGACGGGGTGGAGAATCTTGTGCCCAGCTTCTCAAGCTCGGTTCCCTCGAGTTCCTTTCTGATCTTGGCCGCCAGGTCGTCTGCCGAGGTGGCAGAAATGGCGGTCCGGTATTGAAATGCAGATCGTCGTTTCTGCAACGTGAAGGCCAGATCGCGCACGTTGATCAAAGGATCCTTCTCGAGAAAGTCGGCGTAGGCAGAAAGACTGGACTGTAGTGACTTGCGCGTGTGGGCCGAGAACACAAAGGGGCTGTATTGTGCCGCAGGGCTTCCTGATGAGACAGCTGGCGAGGAGGCGGGCTCGTAGCTCTCAAGAATGGCATGGGCGTTGGCACCGCCAAAGCCGAAACTATTCACGCTGGCTCGTCTTGGCTGGCCGGGCTGCGGTTGGGGCCACGCCTTGGGCGCCTTCAAAATTTCCAGATTTTTCGTAAAAGGTGCAACCCGTTCGCTCAGATTCTCCAGCAGCATGTTAGGCGGGACCACGGAATGCTGGAGCGCCAGAGATGCCTTCAAAACAGCTGCAACACCTGCCGTACCCTCAGTGTGGCCGAGGATGGTTTTGATAGAGCCAACGTACAATGGCTCTCCGGCCTTGGGGGTGAAATCCCGGCCGAAGAAGGCACTCGAAATAGCCTCGGCCTCAATCGGGTCTCCTGCTGGGGTACCTATGTTTATCTTTATTAGCACCACTGTACCAATGCCTTCACTGCATGGCAAGATGACGAAGAAATCAGGGTTACTCACCAGTTCCATGGGCCTCGAAAAATTGTGGACGGTCAGATTGCTTGGTGATATCAAGTCCCGCCTTGGAGTATGTCTTGCGGATCAAGGCCTGCTGGGAGGTGGCACTTGGCATGGTAATACCGGTAGTTGCTATGTATTTCAAGGTTAGCATCTAAACATACTTGGTCGCAATGAGAACACAGGTTCTCAGTTGCAATGGATTACTCACCTCCATCCTGGTTCAAGGCCGTCTCGCGAATGATGCACTCAATGTTGTCCCCATCTGCAATGGCTTGGCTCAACGTCTTGAGAACGCAAGCTGCTACACCGTCGCCGCGTGCGTATCCGTTGGCGTCTCTGTCCCACATTTTACTGCGGCCTGTCGGAAAGAAGTAAAACACGTGCAAATCAGCATAGTCCATTGTATGAGGTAGGCTTAGGCCCTTGGGGAAGAAAAGTACGAACCGTCAGGTGACAGCATCTTGAGCTTGCTTTCCACAATGTAGTTCTCTGGACCAAGAAGAAGGTTGGATCCACAGGCGAGCGCAACTCGGGACTCGCCTGACCTGAGTGACTGAACAGCCAGGTGTACAGCCACAAGACTGGACGAGCAGGCCGTGTCCAGTGTCATAGAAGGACCATGCCAGTCAAAGAAGTAAGAAATTCGATTTGAAAGAATGCTGCGCCCAATACCGGTAGCGGTATAAGTGGGAGCAGTGTTCACTAGAAAGCTTGGAGGTTAGTCGATGTAGTCTTCATTGTGTCACCATCTGAATGTTAAAATAGTTTAAAAGTAACTGACAGTCGCGCAACAAGTTGGCTTCGTAGTCACTGCACATGACACCAACATAAACAGCAGTGTCGCTACCTCGCAACTCATCAATCGTTAACCCGGCTGATTCCAGGCCCTCATAGACGGTTTCCATCAGTACGCGCTGCTGGGGGTCGATAGCCTTGGCCTCAATGGGCTTGATTCCGAAAAACTCCGTGTCGAAGGCTGTCACGTCTTCTTCGAGCAGGTATGAGTATCGAATGTTGCTGTGTCCATGATATGCCGAATCAGGGTGATAGTAGGCATCCGCATTGAAGCGAGTCTTTGGGATCTCGCTGCGGACATCCCTGGGGTTGTTCAAAAGCTCCCAGAGCTTCGAGGGCGATGATGCCCCGCCGGCGAAGTGGCAAGCACTTCCCACGATGGCTATCGGCTCGTTCATGGTAGGATTTTGGGCCATCTTTCTTTCGTTCCTCGCGATTAATATTGGGTATTTTGGAAGAAGATGCAAGTTGAGTTGACTTTGGTGAGGACTTCAATGACTTCCGAGGCCTGTGATAGGTCTACTATGATTAGGCGATGGGGACCAAGTCGATTATTTAAAAAGGACGATGATTGTGTTGACGACCGAGATACATTCGACGGAAAATACTGATGTTGAACAGATTTTGACGAGGTCTAATCCCATGACCATCCATCTCCCGAGAAGCTGTCTGTTGCTCCAGGCGCATTGCAGACATCTAATACGATTTGTTCTGTGGCTCCATCTAAACTGCTTCGAACACGTCGCCACACCCAGCTCTGCGGCATCCGGGCTCAGCTGCCATTGCCATGCCACTATCTCCATCAGTTTGACGCCGAGATCAAGGCCGGGAATTTTCTACCCAACATTGTTCCTTGAGGGAGGATCGTAGGATTAACCGATAGGGGGGCAAACCGTTGAGTGCCTAGCCGTGCTGTAACTGGGACCCGGTAATATGAAGTAAAAGAAACGGGGCCGGGCGCTGAAGGATTTGGCAACGTGGCGCACCCGACTGGATAGACAGAAGGAATCCTCATATCTCCCGAACCATAAACAGGGGCTTTTGACACGACATCAGAATGCCAAACGGAGGACGGGAAAATGGTATAGGTCTATCTATTTACGGACTATATGCGTACCTACAGACTCCACGTGCAAAGCTCTCTCGCTGGAAGCACTGACCAGAGCACGGTGTCTCCGGTCCGCCGATCTCCTGGGCTAGGCACATAGTTGCCTACGAGCGCCGGTAGATCCCAATCAATCTGAGAATCGGTCGGGTTTGGCAACAAGGTTCGCCTTGTCTTACATTGTGCTGTTTCAGCCCTCGGTGATTGTACACGCATGCATCTATTGTATGAGATCTCCCCCTCTCTCTTTCATTTGTGATATCGGGATTGCATATGCATGGTTCAATAGAATTCGATTGGATAGATTTCTGCCCACTCGGGCAAATGCGAATATCCAGACTTGGTCCATTGAGATTCAATACTTCTCTGACTGGCGTAAGCCCAGACCTTTCTGATAATCAGTAGCCAACAAAACAAGGTAGTTACTTCTCTTCACAGCAACACGTATGACATGTATTTGAAACTGGCATCTTGGTTGAGCCTGATTGTGGTCATTTTGAATCATCTTCTGTTATGAACATGGAACAGACAATAGCATTTCATAAAAGCAAGCTTACTGGATATTATATACGCCGTGAAGACGTTAACAATCTTTACAGGAGGCTATGACCAAGTTGGCTAGCAGATGTTTATAATACAACTCTGTCTCCACGATGGAATATCTATTAGTTCTGTGGGATTCGTATAACCAACTTCTGGCCACGGACCTCGCCCTTTCTTAGCATGGCCAAGCCCTCGATGATACTTTCCCATCCATTTTCCAGCTCACGAAGGGGGTGTGTCTTGATACGCCCCGAGTCCATCAGCTGGTGCATTTCGCGAACCCACTGCATCCCTATCTCCATGAGCCTCATGTCAGCGGGTCGCGTGTACACCGAGTTACCCATGGGCAGTTCCATGTCGATGCCAAGGACCTGGAATCCCATCACCTCCTTCACCTTTACGGCACGGCGTGTGCGCCATGCCTCGGGGCACTCCTCGAGACAGGCGTAACGTCCACCAGTGCGAGCCAAGGCATTGTAGCAAATCTCCACCGATTCGGCGTCCGTTATACAATCCAAGACACGACGTATAGGCTTCTTTGCGAGCGCTTGGACCTCTTTTACACAATCCTTGGACGTGTAAGATGCTGTGCCGATGGCTCCATATTCCATAGCCAATGCCGCTGACTTGGCTGAAGCAATTGCAATTGGGGTGTATCCCATTCTGTATGAATTTGCCAAGGATTAGTCTCACGCCCACATTTTTCACGAAGAATGCCTGTCTACCTACAGGGTCAACAACTGGCAGGCTAGTGTTCCGGAGGCTGTGCCACCGCCGTAAACAAGAATGGGTTCCCCAGCTTGATGCGTGGGCTTAGTTGGCAGACCCTCGAGTCCCAGAGCCTCAGGGTCCGACAAGGCCAGACATAACGTCGACCACCCAACGCCAAGAGATGCAGCCTCCACATCGCTCCATGTCTTGGGAACCTCGACCAACAGGCGGGAGTCAACGACACACCACTGTGCAAAAGCACCGTTGTCGGGGTCTTTGGGGTTGTATGGGAACAGTGCGCCGCACACCCTTGTACCAGTTGGGAATCGAGCTTGTTCCGACGCTTCTTCGACGATACCGCAGAAGTCGCAGCCAGCGATGCTGCCTGGCGTGTTCAGGTGTGTGACCATCTTGTGGTCGTTGGGGTTCAACGCCACCGCTAGAACTCTCACGAGCACATGATGCTCTGTGGGGGGCTTAGGAACTGGCGCTGCCCTACTAATTTCAAGGGGAAGGTCTGGCGATGCTCCTTTCTTGGTCTGCACAATGGCGGTTTGGGTTGTCGGTACGGGCATCGTGAATAGAGGCTTGATGATTGGTTGCTTGAGATCTTGGTCCAACGACGGTCATCTGATAACTCTGCTGCACCCTAATTCAAGGTTTTTGGGATGTCTTGACATTGTTGTACATGTACTCGACATTTCAATAATTAAGCACTTCATCCTAGCGGCAACGAAGAATTTCTGACATAATGTCAAGGTGATACAGCTGGTAATATTCGCTATGCATGCTGTGAAGCCGGAGAAGTTCGAGTGAGGACCACCGTTGAATCCTAAATGGGAATAGTTTTAGGCAGTTCAATCGGAACCGCACCGGGAATTACATACGTATGCACCGGTGACCGGATCTTACCTGCATAAGAATAAAAGGTTCTCACACCGCATGTCACCTTTGTTCCACTGCGCCTTCATCTCGGCTAAGTAAGCAATCCTACCGGCATTTGCTCGCAGGATTTCACGATTGGCTTCAGACTGAGGGAACGTCTGTGACGCAAGTCAGGCTGCGCGAATTCAGGGGTAACTGGTAGCGAGAGGTACATCAGCTGGTATGATGAGGCAGTGTAGAACTCTGCTAGTCATTCTGCATCCTACTTCCAGATTTGCTCGATCTCACAGTATGGTGTTGTACTCCTTATCTCATTCGGTGCTTGCGAACCAGTCCCTTGCTTGTCGTAGGGCGGGGACCCGTCGTTCTGACAGGTAGCCAAACAGGAAATCCTTTACAGAACGAGAGAATGAACACCCCCAGATGAATCTTAATTTTATCGGCTGGGCACAAAACGATTCATCATATTTCAACGGTGCACTACATGACAAAGTACTCAAAAACATGGAGAACCCCTGAAAACATGTTTTGTGGGCAATCCGTGAAAATAAAGTTTGGTATCGCGGTGATTGAGTTTACCGCGTCGTGTCGGTCGTAAGATAGTCAGTTTGCTACACTATGTGAATATATATTCGCAGGTCGAAGTATAAACTGTAAGACATGCCACCTTCTCGGATTTCGTAGTCTTTTTAAGTTTGTTGGCGTCTTCAGCCAGTAGCAATGAGCGACTCATTCAACCCGGCCCCTTGACTTATTTCTTGTCGATAGGGGTAAGATCCTTCACCGCCTCCAGGTTGTCAAGGCGCGCCTGCGACTTCATCTTTATCAACTGAGCCGCCGTGGTAGTCAGGGGTAGCCACAGAGGAACTTTATCGTTTCGGCTGGCGACAAGGTACAACACGTCGGCCACGGCAGAAGGCGGCGTGCCACCACCAGAAGCCGCGGCCTTCTTGACCCAAGCAGCCAGCTGACGTGCAGGCATGTCGGCCCCGTCGTAGTCCTCGTGAACCTTGATATGTTTCTTGCTCCCATGCTCGAACTCTGTCTTTACCCCGCCAGGCTCGACGACGCAGATGTTGACTAAGCGGAGCAAAGCAAAGGAAGGGAAAAAAGTCAGCCCGTGGTAGCAAGTTGTGGTTGTTGAATGCTGGTAGACTTACTATTCCAGTCTGGGTGCAATTCCCGCGCAAATGACTCTGACCAACCTTCCACAGCAAACTTGCTTGCGTGGTAGAAAGCCTGGCCGGGAAAGGCGGCCACGCCGGCGAGCGACGAGATATTGAAAATGATGCCGCCGCGGTGGTCCTTGGACTGCCTCATGACTCTGGTGGCGTTTGTAGCCACGCGTACGGTACCGAAGAAATTAGTCTCGAGCTGGTCGTGCATTTCGTCCTCAGTTGCCGCCTCTGTGTCGCCTGCCAGCTCGTATCCGGCATTGTTGACGAGAATGTCAATGTGGAACTTGTCTCCAAAGTGTTCCGCAGCCGCCTGGAACGCCTTCTCCACCGAGACAGGAGATGCAACGTCCAGAGTCAACTTGAGAATGGAGTCGTTGTCGGGGAGGTATGACAGGCTGGAGGGGTTTCGGGCTGTCGCGATGAGGCGCTGACCGGCCTTGCCAGCGACGAGCTCTGCGATGGCACGACCAATGCCGCTGGAGCACCCGGTGACTGGAATGCCAAGATTTGTTAGCCCTATTCATCAAAACCAATGAAAAATAAGCGGTTTCGTACTGAACCAGGTTGCATCAGCTGGCAGCTGATATGGCTTAGTGTTGACTGGGTTCATATTGCTTCACTGTTCAAGAAGCCTGTACGCAGCACAATAGCATTATCGTCAAGGTCTGTAGTCACGAACACGGGATATGATGTCGTGTATAAGAAGACTGACCTCACGGTGATTTAAACCTCCAATAACACGTATGCTACCCCGCTACTCCGCCGGACAGCTCATACAGGCGGCTGTTGGAGGATGTCAGAGATCCCTGGCAGCAAAGCATAAGCTACATTAGTGGTCCTGCAGGCAGCAACGCCCTGAGCTGAGAGGGAGAGCATGTGCTCAGATCGTCTGGACTTATGGTAATACGGTGAAATGAATTCATTTGGAAGCGGGATGGATGGATCTGTACGAGACAAAATTCCCGAATGCCTATGAGACGCGGTAACACCGAAATAGTGGTGAAGGCACTACAGTATCAGCGCCTGAGCGGTGTGGGTCGGCGCAATACATAATAGCTTGGGTGTGAGCTGCTGAGCCGCTGTTAGTGGGTGGCATCTTTCCAATCAAGAGGACGACTGACGTCGTTTCTTACGGAGCCGACATCCTGCGACTGGGAATCGAGACCAGTGACATCGTGTTGACTGATGTTATTCTGAAAAAGAGATGTAATGAGATCCTTGACAACAATGAGGCACCCGTGGATATTCACTCCACGGTAAATAGCCAATAAAAAGCTTGTACATAAGTTGTTGGAACAATTTGAGAGGGGAAAACCTGGTATTCTATCGCTGTTACCTTGGTTCCATTCCCAAAAGGTTCTAAATATACATTATACCCGCTTTCTTTCCATAGGCAGTTGAGCCAGGTGAAAGCGTTAAAACTTTCCCAATGTTCCATTAAGCCATATTTTGAGTTATACTATAGTAGAAGAAACGAAATATACATGGAACAATGTCTCCCCTGCAGTGTAGATTGGACGACCACATCCCCGTTTTTCAAAGTTCCCCAGATTCCACACCTTCCCATTTTGCCCAGTTCCGTCCTCAGTAGTGTGTGGCAACTGAGCTGGAAATTCGTCCCCAACAGGTCCGCGTGTGCTGGCACCACAAAGGCTTTACATGCAGCTGTCGCGTCCGCACTCTATTCCGTAGACACTACTGCAAGATAGGCCGCCTGCGCGGCAAGCGAACACGACCAATGACCATGGCTTGAGGTGACAATGAGTTGTGGGCAATCGAGGTGGATCGAGATTTTTGTGGTGCGATAGCATCAAATCCTGCAGAAATCCTGCACAGCACGGGCGTGCCGATCAGAACCACAGGGCGTGGAACTGGAACAGGCTGACGATTACGCTCAACAAACGTGTCAGGTACATTTATGATTGACTTGCATCTTGAATTGAACTGCCAAACGAATACATACTCTCTGCAAACGGTCATTTTTTTGATAGGTGCCCACCCGATGACTTGTCTCTCGCGCCGTTATACCCCCAGGGAGGTCCGCCGGGATGTTAGTAGCTGTTTAGCAAGCACTGCTTATTCGTTACCATCACCAGCATCGTCGTCCCTGGGAATGAATGTCCCAATGTCTGATGCGCAACGGCCCCGAAAGCGGTCAGCCTGCGACCGCTGCCGCGCGCAGAAGCTCAGGTGCCACCGTGACGACACGCATCCAGACGACTTTTGTACCCGGTGTATTCGCTCGCAAGTGGAATGCATCACTAGCTCGTCAAAGCGGCCTGGCCGTCCCACGAAGCACTCGGCCAATTCATCACGGGGCCAGAACGACGCGGACTCGATCATATGTCGCGAGGTTGCTGCCCCAAAGGACGTGGGAAATATCCCACACGTAGCCCACGTCGAAGAATGGTTCAACTTTACGCCATTAGACATGGACTACGACATGCCCTCAGCATATTGGGGTTCGGCGGACTCACACGAGATGTTCTCGGGTCAGTTTACTACTCCAGGCGATGCCGGCAACGTTTTCAACATGTCATCTCTGTCCTCCACCGACACGAATACGCACACAACGTCACTCAATGGGTTGACGGAAACCATGATACATGGGTCCCCCTCCGGCCCTGGCTCGCAGTCCGACCAGGACTTTGATCACACCAGCATGCTTTCCCCCGCCATGCAGGTCGACGAACCTGGACTTCGCATCTCCAATTTATATCGCGATCTCTCCCAGCAGATCTCCACGTTACGATCAGTACCGTGGGACACAAACAAGGTTCTGCGGCTGACCTCCATCCACGACACCAGCGGTGAGCTCTCGAGGGGCTGTGAGGGCGGCTCTGCGACGAACCCCTTGGCCACCATTTCCAGAACCTCTGCCGAGTTTGCCGAGCTTCTACGCGCGTTTCGGGTTTCTGCGGCGGTGGGTGGCAGTGAGACAGGCACCGCTGCAGGAGAATCGAAGTCTCGCCTATCCACCGACCCACGCCTGAGCATGTCGGATCTTCTCACGACCATCTCATGTTACATCCTGATTGTGTCCATCTACGACTCAATCTTCAGCCACTGCATAGCGCAGTCCCTCCAGAACCCGGCCCAAGCCGGCCCAAAACTTTTCTTGGGGGGCATTGAAGTCCCGACAAGACCGAATATGCTGGGCCACCTTCTGTTCCGAGTGCTAGACAGTCAGCTGCGGCCGATTGAGGAATTATTGGGTCTCCCATCCGAATTTTGTGTTTCGTGGAAGAGAGAGTCATCGAACTCGGAGAATCAGACGGGGCTGTTCAGTGGTCGTAGTGGTCAGTCACTCTTCATGGCTCTTGTTCAGATGGAAATGGAGAGGACGACGGATGACAGAGGCGGCTTGGGTGTTATAGAGTCTTTGAAAGAAAACGCTAGACGGGTGCAGAACCTTGACAATATAGAATAAGTAGAAGAAACATAAATAGAACATGGGACCCCTGGTTCAGAGCCTGTAGATCTAGCTTTCGGAGACATCGTCCGACTGTGTGTTCCAAATTTGCCAGTCCAAGCAAGCAGTGCGTCTCAGACTGCAGCATGTGTGATGATGTTGGCGTCCTGATATGTGGCTTGGATCCTAAAAAGGATGAAAAGGGTTTAAGATGAAAAATAAGAAAGTTACCCGTCCCTAGTGAGAGGCTACTTGGAACTATAATCCGTGAGCAGGTTCGGTATTGGCCAAGCAAGTGGCGGCTATCAGCTACTGTACCTGTCGCTAGCCACGTCAGGATGCAGTGGTTCGTACCGGAACGGGAGGCAAGTGTCGGAAAACAGTGGTCTAGGGCTATGCTACATCTTATATTCCGTCCATACTTACTTTACTCGCCGATTTTCTAGCTCAAGCACCCCTTCATACCGCCTATAATGTCTCAACCTCTTACTGGATTATCCGCGGCCTCGGAAGAATCCCCGTCACCTCTCAAGTTGGCGTCAGACCAACAAACGCACTGGGCTCCATTCCGAGCCATGATCTGCGGGTAATTATCTTATTGGGGCCGAATCGGATATTTCCCCAGGCCGAGCGCACAGGTAGAATTCGCCGATTACAGTACCAAGGTCTTTCCCGTGGAGCTGGGACCGGGTATAGTACGCAGTCCTCGAGCCCGCAGAAGGAAGAAAATAGCTTCAACATGGCTTGTGTAAGGGACATAAGTTACGTGTATAGTCTAGGGTCCCGAGGTCACACTGGGTTCCGTACACGAGACCATATACCATCGCTTCCACGACTCACAACATCTCTGATGTAAACTGTGAAGAGTCGAAGGTTGCATGTGGTGGATATACTCTCACTCCTGCATCAAATCATCCCAAGATGGAAAATCCCAGTATCTGCTTCACGCTCGATTGGGATGTCGACCTGGATTTACTGGCACCAGAAGAGTTCAACAAAGTGTTTCCTGATTCAGGATACAAAGCCAACGCACCTACACCCATCGAGAAATTTGAAGAGGTGTCCTTCTATTACATCGAGGCCGCCCTTGCCGAGCTGACGAAAGACAATGTCGCAACAATGGATCCACATCACAAGCTTTTCTACGCCTGGATGCAACAACAGGCAGAACGTGCCCATGCCGGTACGCTCAGATACTGCCAGCCCTCATGGATATTGGCAACGTCCGAGCAGAAAGATGCGGCTATTGCGTTTTGCAAAAATGGTGGCACGGACGGGCAGATACTATGCCGCATGGGCGCCAATTTGACGCGCGTGATGCGAAAAGAGGTCGATCCACTCGATCTACTATCCCAGAACGACCTGCAGTCATCACTGGGCTACGACTTCATTTCCGATTATGTGCACAAGCTCTCACATAAGCACCCCGATCTGGAAATTCTGGAAATCAACTCCGGTACCAGCGAGGTCTCACGCTCTATACTGAAGAAGTTAGGAGGGCACCATGGAGTGACGCCGCGCTTCGCTCACTACACTCGCATCGATATGTTGAGTGAATTACGCGAGAAGGCGCAGGAGAACTTGAAAGATTATGGCAGTCTCATCAGTTTCAAGGAATTAGATGTTGGCCAAGATCCAACCACGCAGGGGTTCGGAAAAAGTTCCTATGACCTGGTCGTAGTAGCCTTTCGAGCTCTTCAAGATATCAGGACGACCTTACAGTATATACGGAGGTTACTCAAGCCTGGTGGGAAGTTGGTGGTTGTCGACATCGCAGACAAATTAATGAGGCCCACTATCGTCTTTGGCACATTGCCGAGTTGGTGGTTGAGTACTTCTGGAGATTGTAATGAAGATGAGTGGGACGAGTTGCTCAAAGAGACCGGTTATTCTGGCGTCCAATTCTCCAGCAGCAATCATCCCAATGCCAATGATCGATTGTGCACAGTCATTATAAGTGCGGCAGTGGAAGCGAACAGAGATTCACAAGTGAACGTCACGATTCCTCCTACACTTGTGGTCGTCCCCAAGGAGAACTCAGCCACCGCAGATCTTATTCTGCAGAAGATCGCAGAGATCACGAAAGGACCGGTACAAAGTGTTCCTTTTGCTTCAGTTCCAGATACAACCGGCAAGGTCTGCGTCTTTTTGACCGAGACAGAACGACCAATGATGCACATCGTCAACGAAGAACAATTTGAGGCGGTCAAGCAGGCGATAATCAAGGCCAAGGGCGTGCTCTGGGTTGGAAAAGGGGGTGCTATCGAGAGCCCGGTTCCAGAGAACAATCTGATGACCGGCCTGGGGCGTACTATCCGGAGAGAAAATGCGGGAATCAACTTCGTAACACTCGATCTGGACCTGGACAGCCCTCCAGAACAGGCTGCAGATATCGTCCAGAGACTTTTCTCTCACACGATGACCCCTGTCGAAGAAACGCGGAACCAAGATTTTGAATACGCCTCACGCAACGGCCAAATCCTCATCCCACGCATTGTGGAAGACACTCAGACCAACATCTTCATTGCGAAGGACAGTGTGGTCGACAATGTCATGGGACTCAACAAGGATGCTTCTTACCTTCTTGTTGGAGGTCTCGGTGGCTTAGGCCGATCTTTGGGCGCTTGGATGGCTTCCCATGGAGCCAGACATCTTATTTTTCTCTCACGAAGCGGAACCGACCGTCCAGACGCCCAGGAAGCTGTCAAAGCGCTGAATGCCATGAGTATCCATGTTGCCGTGTACAAGTGTGACGTAAGCAACCAGGCGAGTCTTGAGAAGACTATCCAGCAGTGCAGGCAAGAGATGCCCCCGATCAAAGGGATTATTCACGGTGGTATGGTTCTACGTGTAAGAAATACTAAAGACCCTTACAGCTGGTCATGCCCCAAGTCTCCGCCTCTTCATTCACCACCAGATTTGATCTAATACCTTAGTTCCAGAACTCAACCTTCCACAAAATGGGTCACAGCAACTGGAAACAGACGCTGCAACCCAAAGTGTCTGGCACAAACAACCTCTGTCGAGCTTTCTCGGGTACCGAGACGACTACCCTGGATTTCTTCATCATCCTGTCCTCCTCTGTTGGTGTGATTGGGAACTATGGCCAGGGCAACTACGCAGCCTCATCTACCTTTCAAGACGCCGTCGCCAATCACTACGCCTCCAGCCCTAACGACCTTCCCATCGTCACCATCGACCTTGGCATGATCCTGGGTGCTGGTTACGTGGCAGAGAACTCCAACGCTGCCGCCATACTGAAGAAATTGGGTATCATGGGCATCAGCCAAGCGCAGTTCCTCTCCATCATCAAAGCAGCCATTCTGGAGCCCCGACGTGCTCGGCCCCGCTGCCAAATCATGACTGGGCTCGGAACCAAGGCGATGGTCAGCGAGGGCGGCTGCTGGGATGATGGGGAGGAGTACAAGGTGCCGTTCTACTTCAAGGACACCAAGTTCTCCCATTTACTCCAGATCGACCGGCGATTGACGGCTACAATTAGGCAAACTAATAGTAATTGAAGGACACTGAAGCCGTTCTGCGTGGGAAGTCTATTTAGACAGATACGTTTTTCTCATTACCGAGTTAAATTTCTACGAAATTTACATCACTTTCAGACGAACCTGTGTCTTAGATCACCTATATCAATATGCCAGGGACCATTTGACAGCTTCTATCGTAGAATAAGTTATTGGAAGACATATCTAGCATCTGCCAATAGTCAGTAGGGCCTCGATACTCGGAAAAAGAGGTCTGGAACAGACTAGGAATAGCGGAGAACAAGGAGACCAAGGGCGAAATCCCGAAATTCCCGAATGTAGCATGTCAGCCGCAATTTCTTGTGGTATTTATACTGAGGCTCGGTAGTATTTCATGGCATGAGCTATCACAGGATGCACATCGGGGTTTTACTGTAACATCTACCTCAGATCCCGCAAAACACAGTGGCTCAGCTTCGAGTTTGAATGGTTGGCAATATGAGGATTATGTGGTTGTGATGTACCACTCGACAGCTCCTAGACCCCCTGGCCATAGTGAAAGGGGGACAAGTGGGTTTCAAGGCATCCTCCCGGAAACTATTCAGTATTCTGCCAAGAAATTTAGGGCTTGCTGGTCCAGTCTTGTTCGTGCAAATTACTTGTAATACAGTGCACAACCATCGAAATCAGAAACAGCCAACGCCATCTTACAACCGCAGTATGTCCATACATGAACCAGGACTACAATTCGTCAACGTAGCTTGAAGACTCGACTTATCATCCATATGCCTGGCGTTTGTTGATGACCCAGAGTATTCTGTTGTCGCCTCCGCTGACCCTTCCTTTAGCACCCAATCTGTCACCATGGCCGCTAAACTGCAGTGGGAGCCAAAACTGGATGGAGTTCCGGCTTCTGAGCTCATGAAACGCAGTCGAGACTCGACCGACGAGCAGAAAATGATGGAGAAGATGTACATCATGTGCGCTGTTGAGATGCTAGAGAGGCTCAAGGCTGCACAGTGTACCAAGCCGCATTTCGAGCGATACCGTTCGTGGCTGATGGAGGAGTATGAGCGTTACAAGCAGCCGGGAGGTGTGCCAGTGGTAACTGACTCGGCTGCCATCGTCGCCATGAGCAGCGACACGCGTCGGAAGAATATCGAGGAATGCTACGAGAAGTCCAAAGGCACGCACATGTGGCCTGTTATGGAGGCTGCGTGGCGAGTATACGTCAACATGATCGATATTGTGGAGGGCCGCATCAAGTTGCTCAGAGTGCTCATGACGGACAATCTGCTGCCGCAATTTTACGATTGGACAAACGAGTTGAGCGACCTCCGACTACTCTGGCGTGCCTTTGGGATTAGCAAGCCCCAGCTACGCGTCCTGGAGATAGGAGCTGGTACAGGAGGCACTACAGCTCGAGTCCTAGAGGGGTTCAAATCTGAAAGCGGGGAGCAGTTATACGGTAGCTACACCTTCACTGACGTGTCGGCAACCTTCTTCGACGCAGCTCAAAAGCGCTTTGGCGATCATGACAAGATCGAATACCGTGCACTCGACATCTCGCGGGATCCGCTGCAACAAGGCTTCGAGGCCGGTGCGTATGATCTTGTTATTGCTTCCAACGTAAGGATCACACCCCGTCAGTCACATATCGCCGGTCTACGTCCAGCTAATCAAACTAATTCTAAAGGTTTTACATGCGACACCGTGCCTGGTGGAGACGCTCAAAAACTGCCGCACAATGCTACAACCCCAAGGCTATCTTTTCTTGCAAGAAATGTCCCCACGTGAGTCATAATATCCAACTCGTCCTTGAAGAATACAGAGTGCTGACCAAGACACAGCGGGAAAATATCCCGATTTTGTCGTGGTACGTACATATTGCTCGAGTATGTGGCGGGTTTGTGCTTACCTTTCATTTCTCAGGGTATGTTTCCAGGATGGTGGGCAGGCGACCCGGATGGACGCCCAGACGGACCGACTATAAAGCCCAATGAATGGGAGAGTCGTCTGCAGCAGGCAGGATTCGAAGGCCTTTTTGCCGTGGCCTACGATAACGAGCCACCGTTGTACTATAACGCTAATATGCTTGCTCGTCCCGCCGCCAGCATCGAGTAGAATGACCACGGGGGGCACGATATCAAATCTCAAGAAAAGGCACTCGAAAGGGCAAGAGGGTAGGGAATCACGGTCGTTAGATCAAGAGTAAAAGATGTTCGGCTGTGCTATGTTATGTTTCAAAAACGAACCATCTAGACACGATGATTGCCATAATGAAATGAACCGGCTCGCTGTTGCAAAGCTGTGACGAAGTCAGCGTTCCCAGTATAAAAACAAGTGATCACGGCACACGTCAAAATTAAAACGTTGACCTCTACCAAGTCGTTCGATCCCAAAACGGCCACCACTTCCCGTGAAGTCTTCTACAGAGCAGAGATTCGACACCATATTGCGCATTAAGGCGGCATTCAAGGAGTTCTCCAACGGTCGTAGTCAAATAAATTCCAAATTTAGAAACTATTGGGGAGGGGGGTTAACTTCGAACAATACTCCTCGGACCCTCTCTCTTCTATCCCAAATAAGTAGCAAATCTTTCTACATAAACTTGCCAAGTCACCGCCTCTTGCAGTTATGAAATGCGCTTGAAATTAATGCTTGCAAATACGACTTGACTCATAAGACGGGGTGCCTCAGAATGGTAGACAAAATTTAGCAATACTCGCGACTGGGTCTTCAGCCAGCTCCTTCTCAAGTGCACGCAAATACCTTGCCCTGACACAACTAGTGACATGCAGTTGAGTTCAAATGCATAAGCACAGAGGGGTAAACAACACATGAAGGATTTCGAAACTTCCAGGCAAAATTGCCGAGTGTGTCGGCAATTTTAATACTCTCGGTAATATTTTGCTCATAAGCTGTGACAACTTTCATAACTTTTACAGCAAACGTAAAGATCAATATGCCCAGACCATTGTACCTTTCAGACTCACATATGGAAAATATGAGGGAGGCTTGTCTGGCAACTACTATGGTACACTCTTTAGCTGTGGGGTGACTCCGGCCGCTCCTGTGGCGGATTGCAAACATGTTCGCCAGCGGATCAAGGTCACAGCCTACTATCAATCCATGCCGCAATTCAACGAAATGCTGAGAGGTGGAGACTGTTTGTAAGTGTAGGATTCATGGGGCAAATTTACAAAAAACAAAAAAAAAAGCCGTGGTTGGTCGTGAAATTCGCTTGGGTTTCCAAGGCCCAAACGAATCGAAACAGGATTGGCTCTATGACGAAGGACTGTGAAGTGGCCGTTGATCTTCCCTCTATCAGACTATCAGATTTCAATTCAGCCAATTTTCTCGTAGCTGAAAGATTATTCCTGATCCAGCAGCTGGTTGCGAGCCTCGGTGCCTGGAGCCTCGTGCTGATAGTGCCTGGGTCGCAAATGATTTGGCAAACGCAAGAAGGTCCCGCTGTGTCTGCAGCGGCATTCGGCAGCTGTTATTCCCGTTTGCCTCCGTCAAGGAGGCACGTTCTTTTTTCCTTTTCCTTTCCTTTCCTTTCTAATCTGTTAGAGTTTTGGATGCTACCAATCACCCCGCGCAGTTCTCCATCCTTCCATTCTCTTCTCTTACCCTCGTCTGAGATCGTGCGCTCGACATCCTTGCTCTGCTCTTGCTTTACCCCCTCGTCCTCTGTATCTGTGTGACAAACTCTGAACACGACGCAAAAACCAATGTCTGAGCAGGCCCAGCCTCTCAGGGCCGGGAATGTGATGGCGACTGAGGAGCCCAGCGATGTTCGAGACAACGATGGCGACAGTCAAGCGGTGACCGCCGGGAATGGTTCTCTCCCGCCGGACAAGACAGAGGAGAACACCGAATACGCCGAGGGGTTCCAGCTGTATGCCATTGTAGGAACAATGACCCTGATGATGTTTACCGTACTTCTAGACGTCTCGATATTAGGAACAGTAAGACTTCTCTCATTGCTGCCTCCTTGACCTGGCAAGGAGATTGGCAGGCATCGTGCTGAACAAATTTCTCAGGCAATTCCGAAAATCACAAGTCAATTCCACTCCGTTGCTGCCACAGGATGGTATGCAGGATGTTATCAATTGGCGAGGTATGAACCCCCTTCTCGGTCGAATGTCCGTCGTGGCAACCATTGTGCTGACAATCCATGGACAATCACTAGCTCGTCCCTCCAGCCATTGACGGGAAAGATATATTCCAATTTCAACTCGAAAGTACGTCGCCTCGTACACCGATGAGTCTATCCGAGCTGACAAAGTGGTGGTACAGTGGACACTCCTCATCTTTTTCTTCGTGTTCGAGGTTGGGTCGCTGCTGAGTGGTGCGGCCAACTCATCTGCCATGCTGATCGCAGGCCGAGCTATCGCCGGCCTAGGGTCATCGGGATTAAATAACGGGTCCATGACCATAATCGCTGGAGGAGTGCCACTGAACAAACGGCCGGGTGAGTCCAGCAATCTGAGTTGAATAAAACAAAGCTGGTGCACAGACAAGACACTAATGCCGTGGTTGACAGTCTACATGGGGGTGATCCTGGGAGGTAAGAAGACAGGTTACACATGCAAGAGTTGCCATACAAGACCGAAGTTCGCTAAACTCAGACTCTGCAGTTGGTCAAATCGGGGTCATCTCTGGGCCTCTAATTGGAGGTATGTTCCACGTCGAGACGACAAAGACAATGACTCCATGCTTAGAGAGAAATCGTGGCTGATCTCATACAGGTGCCTTGACTCAATATGCTACCTGGAGATGGTGTAAGTCGGAAGGTTCCCCCAGCGGTAACCCTCAGCGACTAGGCGATAGCGACGAATCCTGACCTATTATGGCATATCAGGCTTCTACATGAACTTGCCCATCGGCGCAGTTATTGCTGCCTTCCTGGTCTTCCTGGACGTTCCTGACCTGACAGTCAAACCTCCCTTTACATGGAAGCTCTTCCGCGACACCGTCACACATGAGCTGGATCTCCTCGGGTTCGTGCTCTTTGCACCCGCGGCCGTCATGTTCCTCTTGGCTCTCGAGTTCGGCGGGAACTCATACGCTTGGAACAGCTCTGTTATAATCGGTCTCTTTTGCGGTGCCGGCGTGACGATCGTCGTTTTCTTCCTGTGGGAGTCCCGCGTGGGCGAGAAAGCGATGCTGCCTCTGCAAATCATCCGTGAACGCATCATATGGGCAAGTGCCGCCAACATGGCCTGCTTGATGGTGTCCATGGTCGTTGCATCGGCGTATCTGCCCACATACTTCCAGGCTGTTCGCGGGGATGAGCCGACAATGAGCGGAGTGTCGATGCTTCCAAGCATTCTCTCGCAATTAGTCATGTCCATCGTGGCAGGAGTATTCAGTCAGTAATCCAGGTACCTCAGCCTTGATTCAATATGTTTGCTAATATCTCCACCTGTGATACAGCTCCTAAGATTGGATATTATCTTCCTTGGGTCATCTTCGGCAATATCCTGATGGCCGTTGGCAATGGGTTGCTCTCGACACTCACACCGACCACTCCTACCGCACATTGGATCGGCTATCAGATCCTGCTAGGTGCTGGACGTGGCTGTGGACTACAGATGGTACGTGGCTTTGCTCCTCTGCCAACCCAAAGACAGAAGAAATGGGGTCGACTAAACTTTGCGATCACAGGGAGTCATCGCTGTTCAGAATGCCGTCAAGCCTTACCAAATTCCGGTGGCCATGGCATTCCTGATCTTCTGCCAGAACTTCTCCGGATCTATCTTTGTAAGCCAGCGGCTAGCCCACGAAACAGGAACTATTAAACTGACCCTCATATACTTGCACGCTAGACTGTCGTTGCTACTACAATTTTCACACAAGGCCTCGCAAAGTATATTCCCATTTACGCACCGTCCGTGTCTCCCGAAGCAGCCGAAGCCGCGGGTAGCAGCGCAAGCGGTGTGAGATCATTACTCCCTGCTGGGAGCCCCGAGTTGTCGGGCTTGTTGACGGCATACGCAAAGAGTATTGACGATATCTTTTACATGTTGATCGCATGTGCATGTCTTGCATTCTTCGTGGGGATGGGAATGGGTTGGAAGGACACCCGCCAAGAGAAGACGCCGCAAAAGGAGAAGCAGGACGCTTGATCATCGCAACATTTGTGGTCGAGTTGTGCGTTTACAAATCTTGTATGGCTCGGGTTTATGACGGACCAGGGACGGCGTATATTTAGGACTGGCAGCACGAGCATATGCCATGGCTTGTATTGTAAAGTAACGCGGTACTAGACTAGCGTTCTTAGATGATTTTTATGGCTGACAACTTTGGTCAATGTGCAATATACAATTCGCCAAGTGGGTACTTGTATGATGAGCTTCACCAAGACCACTGGATGAAATCTAGGACATCACTCTCAAACAACTGTTTTCAGCGCCACATGGACAACTGCGCAATTTTATATGATTGAAAGCCTCAGCATGCTGGGAGTCCAGCGGAATTATGGCACATGCAGTACTCATGCCAGTCTAAAGCGAAATGGCTGAAAGAATAGCATTTACATTAAGGGTGCATGTATATAAATCGAGGCGTACTGTCTCTGTTGTCGGATGCGCTTCTTCTGTGACACAGAAAAAGAATTGAACAGAAAACCACCAGCGGCCCGGCCCGTCAACAACAGCTATGTTTCTGAGTCTAAGTACATCACAGGACTCAGACCCTCTTGAAAAACAGTTCTTTTGTCACGTCCGGAACTGACTGCATTTTGTGATTTTGTTAGCCTTTATTACCCGCCAACTTAAGCCCTCTTGCTCTCAGAGCAGGCACAAGAAAGAGGAGGAGCGGGAGGGAAAGTGTATAGAGACTTACACTCGAACCGTGGACAATATTAGCATAACGCTCATTGGAACCATCGATGGTTTTCATGTCGTAGTTAAGAAGGAAGGTACCAATGATCATTTTGATCTCGTTGATGGCAAAGAACCGCCCCGGACACGCATGGCGACCGTAGCCAAACGTGAGGTGGTTAGGCGTAACACTGACCATCTGATGACGGGCAGCACCATCCATGCCATCTTCCTTCTCTTGCTCCTGTAATTTGGAAAAGCGCCAAGGGTCGAAGCGTGAAGCGTCGGGGAAGACCTCGTCGTCTTGGTTGTGGGCCGTTGAGCATTCTAGGATGACCCCAGCTGGAATTACCTGTCCGTTGGAGAGTGTGAAAGTCTGCATGACTTTGCGTTCGAAGCTGTCTGTACAAGGGGTTTATCAGTGCCTGCTCTAGAGGGGATCTAGGTATGATTTCAGGTAGTGGTTCCATGGTGACTTACGATTGGCGAAGGGGTAGTATCGCATTGTCTCTTTAATAAAGCTGTCGACTTTCTTCATCGACTGCAGTGCAGAGCTCGTAAATTTACCGTCATTTTCTTCAAGCACAGCGCGAATCTCGTCGCGCAGTTCCTGAATGACTTCGTTGGGCATTACTGCCAGGGTATAAAATCTGGAGGGATTCCATCAGTCTGCCTCCTCAAAGCATGAAGGATTGTTGCCCAACTCAAACTCACATATTGGTGGATACGACAGTGGAAGTATCTGTATCATTCAAGAGTCAGATATTGCTGTTCTGAACAAATTCTTGAGTCATGACACGAATCCTGACTACTATTGACTGGGGACAAAAGAGAAGGGGGAGGCTGCTACTCCCGTGACCACTTACGAATGGCCGCAAAGCTGAGCGCGAGTTGCGTCCTGGCGAGCTTCCAAGTACTCATGTCGCCAAGATTCCCTTCGTTGTCAATCAGCCACTGCAACAGGTCGTCCGGCTTCTGATCCAAATCTTTCCGAGATTCCACCACGGGCTGCATGAATTTGATAGCATGTTGTCTCCTTTCGTGAAGCCTTTGAACCTCAGGCAGTCTGGAGGCTTTGAAGGACCGTAGCCATGGCGAAACGTTGGATACTGCATTGGCAGCCCCGATAACTTCGACCGTGTATTTGATGGCGGCCTCGAGGTATTCTTCCGAGTGGCAAAGCTCTGGGCCGACGAAAATGCGCCCGGAAGCCTTGGCGACAATTCTCAAAAGGACCGAGTTAATTTTCACGGCTGTCCAGTCCTCGCAAGTCGGCATCTCTTCCCGAAAGGCAGACTGGACCTCATCGGCAAGATTCAGGTTAACACGGTCTGTGTGCACAAATGTCAGTTCGATCGTTTGCAGAGGTCATGTTTTCTGTCTTCTCTGACGATACGTACTTAGAGCCGGAGTCAAGCGTGCTTTGAGCACCCAAGACATGGCCCTTTCACCAGGACTAATTCCGGTATACTTTGAATGGAGTGTCTGTCTTTATCGGTCAGTCATATATATCATAAAAAGTTGTGCACAAAGGCTTGACATAACTTGCCTCTACAATAGCGGCATCTCGGCTCAAAATGTTATCCGGAAGTTTTCGTAACTCGGGGAGGAAACGGGTCGACACGACAATAACCTTCGAACCTTCGATTTCCATGTGTCAGCCGCCATCGATGACAGAAGATTCAAAACATCATGTAAACATACTTGTCGGGGTGACAATTCGGTATACGCCACTTTTGAACTGCAAAGAAGGCGAGGCACATGTCAATGCCTACGCTTCTTGAACTTGATTCGAGACAGAGCCTTACACGCTTGTAACCTTCCGTGTATACTCTTTTGGCTCCTTTGAGATACAAGGCTCTTCTCTTCTCGTCACTTCCCAGTTCCGCACCGATCAGGGGAATCTGATTCCAGGTGCTGCGAGACGCCACCGTGGTTTGCACGAATATAGCCGCAAGAGACACCGCAATAAATGTTGCGATAACGGGCCATTTCTCCTGGGCGACTTGGGCGAAGTACTCTAATCTGTCCATGTTTCCGGGTCCGTCAAGCACTGGGCATACAGAGTAATTATTGAGGGAATTCGTATCAATCATCGTACTTCTCGTGCCAATGGGCTGGCCTGGTTGAAAATGACTGAAGACATCTATCTTATAGCATCACTCGGTTCATGTGAGATCCTACGGCCTATGAGCCCCGAATTGTGGGTCAACTCTTAGGCAAAAATTCCGAAGGTAGTAAAAGAGCGTAGTGAAATTGCCGAGCAAAGGATGACTTCGAATCGGCTTCCTTCAAGATAAATTGCACGATGATCTCACCATCAGCAAATTATTTGTGGGAGCACACCCCGAAGAGTATACGCTCATCCGCGAGTACTAATAATACTCAGTTCCTCGTGAATATACAATGTCTTCTACCACACTCGCGCATATGGCTGTACACTGGTGGAACTTCTCCTCACACGATCAGCCACTGAGGATGTTTCGCCTGCCTAGCTGTAACCCCTAACCCTGCCGTTCCTTCAGGTCCTACTTGTGCCGGTTGCAACGCGTTTCTATCGTGTGTATATACATATTTAATAAAACAAACCCCGCCTCCAGTAACATGTTATAAGTTTCCAGAAAGCACTGTGCAAACATGTCATCCGCTTAAAAAAAAATACCGAACGTGAAAGGTGTTGCAAGTGTGCGGTGTCACGCATCAAAGTGAATACAACATTCTTAACCTCGATAATCTTTGAAAATGCATGTGGTGGCGACGACTGGCACATCAGGGATGGTTGTAAAAGCGCTCGAAAATAACGGAATCAACTGTACAAAACGTGTGGGACTTTGCCAAGCAGTTGAGGCCATGATGAGTCAGATGAACTTGGAACGGTCATTCATGCCTTTGCATCAGTGATATGCATGCTGTCTTCTGCCGTCATCTCTCCGTACCAACATGTTCAGTTGAGGTACGACTTCTGATTTCGAGACCCAAACGGGACCTCGGGAATAGATGCCAAGAGGAGACGACGCTTCTGCTAGGGAAGAAGCAAGCGTAACTCTCTGTGATGAACGATCTGAGTGACAGGACGGTATTTGACAGCTGGCAATACCGTTCAGCGTCAATTGCTGAGCACTTCAGTACCAGGTAGGTCCTGGAAGATGCATGTCACGCAGGCAAAGCATGTTGATAGGCCTATGTAGTTTGAGAGCACGGTATTTTGAGAACCTGGATGCCGGGAGAACGAGCGCAAATTGAGTTCTCAGCCACTCGTCAGTTTTGAACCTGCCCAAGCACTTGGCATTCATGATGCGGCGGCGCACACCGGCGTGTGGCTCCGTAAGATACTTGATCTGGTCCTGATCGATGCAATAAAACTATACTTCATCTCTGATAAGACGTGATGGGGCAGATGCACAGAATCATCCAGTGCCAAGACGTTCCTTCAAAGAAAGCTGCGTCGACTACGACTAAAAATGTCTTTTTCCTCTGTCTTTCAATCGAAGAGTCCCTTCATTTGATCACTCGCGCCCAACTCAAATTGACACAATCTATTAATATCCAACGGGCGGGTGAACACGACATTATATCCGACATGGTCCCGCGACCAGAAACAGGACCTAACCCCAGTAAATAACCCGTGATTTAATACTTTAGCAAAATTGACAACAGTAAACACGACGTGTGAGAACGGCAGATGGCCAACGGATACGAAGCATGACTGATTGAACGTACTTACTATCTCGCATGAATGACCCCGTATGTTTTTGGAGTTTCCTGGTTCGATGGTGGTGATACTGATATCTACTTTTGATCTTCACACCATCGAACAGGCCGGATTCCCTGCGTGCACCCTGCCGTGTTACAAGAGGCTGTTGCTCCCCGTCCATTTTGCAAGTAACTAATCGAGTAGTATTACAAAGTCACGACTACGTTGGCTAACGTTGTCATCCATGGCTTCGCTTCGCATGGCGAATAATCGGTGAGACCGGATGGAGCGTATTTCCATCGAGCAAGGACGAGGGAGGTTCAAGCCCTGAACGATGTCTCGGTAAATCAGTCGAAGCAACTCCCTCCCAGGAAAACCGGAGAGCTATCCACGAGAACAAGTCATTGCGCCAGTAGTGGCCAGCACACACTAAGCCCTGATTGCCTACTAGTACAGGAGGTCTGCAACCTGGAGGGTAGTGAGAAAGGGTCAGGGGGACAACTGAGGCCGCAGACTGGCCTTTGCACGCGGGCTGATCGATTCTCACCCCCTGAGATGCGACCCGTTAAAATTGAAGAGTTGTGCGTGGCGCAGCATTACGCAACCGCATCCAGCCCATAGAAGGTCCCCAATGAAACCGTCACGCAAGCAATCGGCTTATGTGATCAGTGCAGATTTTGCAGTCTCCCACACCCCAAGGCCGGGGAGGACTCGACCTTGTGTGAAGCGGTTCGGATGAAGGTGGCCGGCTGGCTTTTCAAATGTTTTTGGGGCCAAGCTGACGGGCCGCACCCCCTAAAAGTTTTGACGTTGGCTTGCGCGTCGCACGGTTGGCCAGTGAAGGGGTCTTGACCGTTGTTGGAAGCCAGTCTTCGAGAAGCCCAGATTTAGCGACCACGTACCCACATTCAATCAAATGAACCCCAGTGTTCTACCAGGTACAGACGAACTTGCCCCTTTGTACGGTCCACTTACAGCCAGTCATTCCGCTTCCAGTTGCATGGTACTGTAGCAATCAGGGCAATACGAGATCGAGCGCTTCGGGAGATCAACAACTTTCCGTCGTCATGGGTGGACCGCGGCCAGAACTTGGTCGATGTTTGATGGCGCAAAACAAATGGCCTTTATAAGTGGTCTTGGGGACGGCCTCTTCTATCGGCCAGAAGAAGCGACCTTCCCTCCACGCCCGCATCTTCGTCACTCTTTGGGAAGAAACAATTCCTGGGTATACATTCGTTTTTGTTGTTGCTTGATAAAATATAGAAATATTCGTCTCTTAATACCAACTTCGACACTCGTTTAGTCCCATCCTCTTTTTCCTTCCTTCGACCATCGCCAATTTTTCTCAACATATCCTCTTACCGTCACAATGGTCTGCGTCAAGAAGAGCGCCTCAGCAGTTGCTGCTGCGGCCACTGCTGGATCTTCCATCTACCAGGCTTCTACCGGCGTCCCAACAGCCACATCCTCCACCCCATTGGCTACGCCACCGTCTCTCATTGCCTCGAACTCGTCATCAGTCGCGAACACGACATCTGCTGTGGCGACGACCGGAAGTGTGACGGCGGCGAACTCTGGCATCAAGGGATTCAACTATGCCGCTTTCTTCCTGGACTATACCGCGAAGCAGCAGTCCGATTTCGAGTATGAGTTCCAGCGTGCGCAGCAGCTCACCAACACGTCGGGCTGGACCAGTGCGCGTCTGTACACCATGAGTACGTACTTTTACCATTTTTCATTTTTGGTCATGTTTTCTTGGCATTTCTTGTATCTATCCTTTCTTTCAACTCCCCTGCGGCATCTCTGCAGCAGGGGATCCATTGATCGTCCCCTCTGCTGTGCAGCAAGGATCTGACCTGATCTGCAGTCCAGTACGACACCACCAGCGATCCGATCGAGGCCATCCCGGCGGCGATCGCCACAAACACCAGCCTGCTCCTGGGTCTGTGGGTGTCTGGCAGCGACTCGGCCATCACCAACGAGATCGCAGCCCTGCAGGCGGCCATCACCACCTATGGCACCGACTTCACCGACCTCGTCCAGGGTATCTCTGTGGGAAGTGAGGACCTGTACCGTGACGCCGAGGGCGACGCCAGCGACCCTGGCAACACTGTCGACAACCTCATCGACTACATTGCCCAGGTGCGCACTGCCATCTCCGGCACTGGCCTGGCCAGCGTGCCCGTCGGCCATGTGGATACCTATGACTCCTTTGAGAACGCCACCAACACCAAGATCATCGAGCACATCGATTGGATCGGTTTTGATGGCTACCCCTACTGGGAGAGCTCCAACGGCAACGCCATCGAGAACGCCCACGATCTGTTCTACACCGGCCTGAACAAGACCACCAGCATCGCCCAGGGCAAGCCAGTCTGGGTCAGCGAGACCGGCTGGCCTGCGACCGGTGAGAACTACGGCGAGGCTGTGGCTAGCGCCGAGAACGCCCGAACCTACTGGAAGGAGATTGCCTGTGAGCTCATTTCTGCCAACATCAACCTGTGGTGGTACGACCTGCAGGAGTCCCAGGAGGCCCAGGCCAACCCTGATTTCGGTATCTTCCCTGCCGGCGACCTGATGACTGTTGAGCAGAGATACGATCTCTCTTGCGTAAGCTTTCCCTTAACTCATGAGATCTTTTTGACACGGTAAACAATTTGCTAACTCTGAGAATAGTAAATATCGATGGATCCATAATTTTGGTTCATAAGAGAAGATGGATTTCCGCATTGCTATTAGACTTGGACCAATTCTAGGTCTTTATATTAATGGAAGTTTAACCTGCTCACGATGCAACCAGTCCTGCTCCAAATTCGCATTAGTGACCTTTTGACTTATATAAAGTAACATCAATATCCGTCGACGATTCATGCCCAATGGTTGATATCTCGATTCATTTCTAGCTTTCTCCTAAGTTGGGTATGCTGAGAACTCATCAGAGGTATCACGCATTTAGGCACGTTGCCCTGCCTTATTAAGTGTCGTTCAACTAAGAGATGCACTTATAGCTGAGGGGCTAAATCTCGACTGTGTCATCAATGGTCCAACGCCCACCATTACTGGTAATATCGTTGTAGTTTGATAGAAATACGTGAGAGTGCGAGGACAGGGAGGCAGAGAGCCGTACAAACAGCTGTCGATGATGTCGGTGATGCTGGGCCAGCCGACCCTAACCCTTGCTTGTCATCTCTACCAAACGACCTTCAACATTCACGCACAGGTGAATTCTGAATTCTGAACAACTTTGCAAGACTGGCCTCAGTGCCGATTAGACTCTTTTACGAGGAAAGAATATAGGTAGATTTATATTTATAATACAGACATGTATGAACACGACGTGTTCACAGTCAAAGTGGAATCCGACAAAGACGTGGGAAAGGTATTTATTGATTTCGTTCGATCCGAGATCACAGTCTTCTTTTTTCATGCTGGACATCTGAGTTGGGAGTGTCTGTCTGTACCTAGGCACTATGACTGTTCGTTAATCCCAGGATCTTCCTCCCTCCACGCGGCCACTCCCAGTATTAATTACAGGGTACCTGATCCAGCCAGACACAACAATCTCTCCATGGGTCTGACCGTCCAATGTTCGTGCCGTGGCAAGATCTGTTACATGCCACATTTTGTGTAGTGTAGTCTTCCTCAAAAATTTTCACTTGCCTTGTCCTTGACAGATGTTGGTAGAAACATTCATCTATGATGATTCCGCTTACATACTATGTAGTAATATCCCGTTGCACATGGCGTGGTTTTTACACGGTGGGTGGGGGCGTTTACGGAAAAGCAATCGACCGAGAGATCACTTGGCGCGCATCATTGCGGGGCCTTCTCCTTCTCTCTTCCTGTCTCTACCGACGTACGGCGCAGATGCGCGACGCCGCTGTGAGTCGGAAAGTCTAATAGAAGCCCAGAGTCACATGGTAAGGCCTCAGTCAAGTCAATCATCACACTTTCTTGTTGGAGGGCAACACTTCTCAGCACTCTTAGTCCATAAGTCGAGGAAGTATTTCCACAACCTATCAGGGGAATTTCCCCGGACAAAATCTTCATGGAGGATTGAAAGTGCCTTGCACGACCACGATGACCAACAGCAGCGGTAGAGCTTGCCACCGAGTAATATATGGCTAGCGGGACAAGGAGCGGTACCCTCCACTGCATGCCCAGCGTGCCCAGCGTACCTAGGCACAGACAGGTGCCCAGGTGCCCTCCACTGCCAAGCAATATACTGCCAGCCGACGAGCCGGGGGGCAGAGGCTGGTGTGTCTAAGCGAATCAGCACACTCGGGCATGCTGATCGTCTTATCGACACTAACCAGGTCCATGCATGCTGCGCATGCCACACGCTGAACAGGCACAAAGATTGACGAAAGCGGAGCTGCTGTAAATGCTGTGTATTGTTACATGAATCCTATTTACCCCAAGCTCAGCCAAAATCCCATAGTTTCGTGCGCCTTTTCTTTTTCTTTTTGTCGCTCTCCTACTTTTTCTCCCGTCTTTAACTTTCGGATCGGCTTCGATTTACCCATCTTCTCCCATCTATCGATCCTCGCGCGAACAGACTATACAGGTTCGTTCACCCGACTACACTCTCTTGCGCCAAACAATAGTGTGGGTCCATGTCGCCGCCACCATGAGCGACCTCAACGAGAAACCCAAGTATGGCGACAGCGATGTCGAGGCCATACGATCTGGCGATGTCACCACAGGAGCAATCACCGAGAACGTTGATGGTTTACAGCGCCGCCTCGCCAACCGACAGATTCAGCTTCTGGCTATTGGCGGATCAATTGGCACTGCCCTTTTTGTCAGCATCGGAAATGGGCTTTACGCAGGTGGCCCAGGCAGCCTGTTCCTGGCTTACCTCATCTACAGCTGCGTCCTGGGTCTTGTGAACAATTGCATGGCAGAGATGGGCACCCTTCACCCCGTCTCTGGTGGCTTCATTCGAATGGCCGGCAAGTGGTGTGACGATGCTCTCGGATTCACAGCCGGCTGGAATTTCTTCCTCTACGAAGCACTGCTGATCCCTTTCGAAATCACTGCCCTGAATGAGGTCTTGAGTTTCTGGAGCGGCAACATTCCCGCAGGAGCCATCTGTGCAGCGTGTATTGTCCTCTATGCGTGAGATCCACCCTCTCTGATTGAACTATGGAGTGCGGGTGACCAATTTGCAGACGTGGCCCGGTTCCCTGTTGTTGTTGTCATTGTTGTCTTCTTACCCTCCCGACATATTCCCTCCGTCCCTTTGCCGGACCCCTTCCCCCCCCCCCTTCTTGTTCGATCTGGGAACTTCGACTAAATTCTGCTCGTGAACCTTAGTCTTCTGAATGGCCTGGCCGTAAGGGCCTATGGAGAGGCAGAGTTCTGGCTCTCCGGCGGCAAGGTCATTCTCATCTTTATGCTGTTCTCGTTCACTCTGGTGACCATGTGTGGCGGCAACCCTCAACACGATGCGTATGGCTTTCGCTACTGGGGCAATCCAGGTGCTTTCAACGAACACCACTCGACAGGTAGCCTGGGCCGGTTCGAGGGCTTCCTCGCTGCCCTGTGGTCTGCATCCTTCACCGTCGTCGGCCCGGAGTACATTGCAATGGCAGCGGCCGAAGCAAAGCGCCCTTCTGTATACATCAGGACCGCTTTCAAGACAGTCTATTGGCGCTTTGGCATCTTCTTCATCCTGGGCGCGCTCTGCGTTGGCATTGTGATTCCATACAACGACCCAACCCTCGTTGGGATCGAGGAGGACAAAATCGGTGGAGGCGGTACTGCTGCTGCCTCGCCTTATGTCATTGCAATGTACGTCGTATTTTTGAAGACCATGTCTCATTCAGCTTTCCATATGTTTTTATGGACCCACCCAATGAGATCGTGATGATCCGTATCAACCAGATCGGTGCTTCGGTAGCTAATTCATATCCCGCGATACAGGAAAAACCTTGGCATCTCGGTCTTGCCGGATATCACCAATGCCCTCATGCTAACCAGCATCTTTTCTGCTGGCAATACCTACACGTACGCGGCGACGCGCAGCCTCTACGGCCTTGCCCTAGAAGGTCGTGCCCCCAGATTCCTCCGCAAGACGACGAGAAACGGTGTTCCGATCTATGCCTTCGCCATTGTCATGTGCTTCCCCTTCCTCTCGTTTCTCCAGCTGTCCAGCGGCTCGAACACGGTCCTCACGTGGCTCATCAATCTCATCACGGCCGGGGGCATCATCAACTACATCATCATGTCCGTCACCTACCTGTTCTTCTATCGAGCCTGTGTCGTGCAGAACGTCGATCGGACAGAGTTCCCCTACTGCGGAAAATTCCAGCCGTATAGCGCCTGGATTGCGCTGGTTGCCGAGACGCTGGTCGTCATCTTTTACGGCTATTCCAGCTTTACCCCGTGGGATGTCTCAAGTTTCTTCACATACTACACCATGGTCATACTCGCGCTGATTTTGTTCTTCGGGTGGAAGCTCATCCATAAGACGAAGAGGGTCAAGCCTGAGGATGCAGATATTGTCTGGGAGAGACCAATTGTCGCAGCCTACGAAGCCAGCTTCATCACCCCCCCAATTGGGTTCTGGACAGAAATGGTACAGTTAGTCGGTTTCAAGAGGCATGTCAAAGAAGAGCGGATGATGGAATAAACTGTTTGCTTAGGTCAGGTCACAAATGAAGGCCCAATATTAATAAAGTCTTCATCTGGCGAAACTCAGTACCTATACCTGATAGCCTGCAAACCAGCCTGGGCTCCCTAGCACCAGATCAACAAACAGACCACACGTAGTCTGCTCCCTTCTCTCTGAGCTGCATTCCAATGGCTAGTAGCGACTTACATCCACAGAGAGTGAAGGTATCTATGCCTTATGACACAACCGTCGAAAGTATTTACATCGATTATCTCGTAACTCATTGGGAATTTTGAGGACTCCGAAATATGCTAGAATCCATGATAGACGTAGAATACTACCCGTGCCCGTGGCAAGAATGAAACCAATATACTCCCATGCTAATTATCTTTTCCTTCCCGATTTCCCCCTCGCTTATGCTAAAATCGCTTTGGTCCGTGGACTGATGTCCATCTCATCGACGTCCTCGATCCTGACCTCCAACCACGCATTCTGATTGAGTTTCTTCCGAATGCCACTCCAATCTGCAAGACTATATGGAAGAGCATGGCCGGCCCTCCAGTGACTCGAGATTGGCGGGATGTCCTGCGGCGTCCGATCTGGCTCAGACAAACCTCTCGCCAGATCAGGCGAGATCTGGGTCAGCTGCGATGTTGTCTCAAGACCCTCAAGCCTGCCCTTTAGGCTGTCAAAGTCTGGCAATTTTGTCAGACCTCTCCCGGCCGTTGTCACCTCCTCCTTCACCAGACCATAGCCCCAATGACCTGAGCGGTTCTCCAGCGAGTCGTAGAACTCGTATGCTATTCCGCCAGAAAAAATAGCGGTCATCGCAGATGAGTAGATTGCCGAAGTTTCCTGGAAAATTCGCTTCCCACATGCACCAAGATTGCAGCCGTACTGGGAGAAGAAGATCGGGATTTTCGAGTTTTTGAACGTCTTCAGCTAGTCACTCTTGTCTTAGCCTCTGTGCAAAGATTTCTAGTTGGAAACAGGGAAAATAACTTACTTCCGCATCATAGCCAGCCAATTGCATTGTGGACTCACCACACCAGTTGAAGTTCGCATACTGGCCAAATGTTAATGCTTGCCAGGATCAAGCTGAATGAGCAAGAATGACTTCATATCGTAGCCTACTTACACAGAAGAAATCCACTGTCTCCTCCTGTTCACCAGCCGTGAAATAGTCGAAGGTAGTCTTCAGTATCAGCCTGCCATTCGAGGCGCTATAGCCGACTGGAAGTTGTTCGCATTAGCTTTAGATAAAGACAACGATGTGGTAATTAGTAGGTGAAGGACAACTCGGGGAAGTGGAAATTGTTCTGGACACGACCCAGTTTGGAGCTGGCCTCCGAGACACTTACTCGGTAGCTGGCGCTGGTCAAGGGTCTTCGCGGCAGTAGACATGTACTTCTTGATGTCCCGTATCACGGTTTTGATCATTGGAGCAGCTGATGTGGAATAGATAGTACTTAGGGCCCCGTTCGCAACGATGAGTCCCAGTGTGTTTGAGTACTGTGACATGCAGTCTACTGTTGCAAAGCAGTCCTCAAGCAATTGCTGACTGTATGGGCGGAACGTTGTCGTGGTTCCAGCACCATTTGTTGTGCTTGCTGCGGTAGGCAGGCCCTGTTCAGAGTTAATAGAGTTGCGCCTGCGCCGGGGTTGCCTTCCAGAACTCACCACAACAACGTAGATGCCAGCTTCTGAAAGAAGCTTCATGGCTTTGTCATGGTCTTGAGTACAGTCGACAAAGTCTATTCCTCATATCAGCTATTAATTTGTCCATCAAGACAAGAAAGAAGAGGATGGCAATATGTACCAACGAAGAGAACATTGAGGCCCAACTCCTTGAACAGTGAGATGTCTCGCTCAAGGTCGCCCAGCCGATCTTCAACAAGTGGATCGCGAGCGGTCTGACTGTGGAGGCGGTATACGACTCCCTTAATGAGGAACTAAAGACGAGAATTTCTATCAGTAAGAGCCGCCACATTGTGTTGGAGTTCTTTGTTCTTACCCTTCCACCATCCTTCCAGAAGAATCTTCCCTGGACAGTGATCGGAGCGGTAGCAGTGTTGACGTTCATATCAGCAACGGTCGGAAGAGACTCTTAGAGGTTACAAGGAAGGACTTTAGGTAGAGCATGGGAAGAAGGGACACAGGAAGAAAGGCCAGGAGGTAGCTCATTTTATACATCAGTGTGTACACGACTCTCTTCTCCTTTGAACCGTTTGGGCCATGCATCATGTGAATACTTTCGTCAAAGGGTGTCAAACTCCGCAAGATCGTGATCGAGAGCGTGACCGGGAAACTTTACGTAAAAGGACGCACGTTGCAACGTTTGTCCCGAGCTTTCCAATTTCCATGTCGTCTTTATTCGTTCTTGAGGCGTGTAGATGGTTTCCGGTGGTATACCTCAGCTGCCACAAGGTCTGGCCCCCGGATCCTATTACGTACTAGGCGAGTTTGAGGATGTTTCTCTGGGGTAATTTTGGGGTAATTCTGGGGTAATGGGTGATGCCGCTGGCCGCGAATCCACTTCAGCGCTGTTCCGCCTTCCCATGGGGCTACTACGGAGAAGTCTCGCCCTAATAGTATCTCACCTACAGACTTAAGGCCGTCGTACCCCGTGCTTGATTCACCGCCCGCGGTACTTGCCTAGCCAGGGGCGGTCAGCATGTTGAATCATGAGACTACATACTAAGCTTGTAACCACGTCGTCGGTACTCTTTAAGGGCTAGCATTCCATTTTTAGTCGCATGCTACATACATGCTTGACGTTGACGCCGTTGCTCGAACATGTCGTTGTGAGGGCTGGCTGTGGTGGCGCCGTTGGTGTTGGTAGCTGCAACGTCCACGCCTGTGGGCAAGACTTTGCTGATGGCCAGTTGGCATGGGATCTATGGTCAAAGAGTGGGGCCATATTGCGAGAGCGACGGTACCAGCAAGCGAACAAGAAAAGCAGCAACTCCAAGAATGGCACGGAATCTATTCCAAGTCTTGCCACGCCATTATAGCATAGATTTCGCACTGGCACTAGCTGACAATCTGTCTTTGATGGATGATTGGTACAAGAATCTAGTTGTTATATTGTCTTCTTACTCATCCCTGCTCTCTTACTCCTCGTCTCTGAACGCTGAAGCGATCAAGGTGATTGCAAAGGCACTCCCTTCATGTATTCTACCTGACGAGCCAACTCTTATAAGTCTACATCGTATATTTGTAGTGAACAAAAAGGACAACGGCCAATGCATACTCTCTGATCGGACAACTAACCATAGGATCAACCTATAAACGCTATTCCTCACTTTAGTGGTAGAGTAAATACGCATTGGGTCTGGATCAGCTGCTGTGCAGGAAAGC
Organism: Cryphonectria japonica; assembly: GCA_014851275.1. Classification (NCBI taxonomy): domain Eukaryota; kingdom Fungi; phylum Ascomycota; class Sordariomycetes; order Diaporthales; family Cryphonectriaceae; genus Cryphonectria; species Cryphonectria japonica. The sequence goes on from JACWTT010000004.1 coordinate 123,206, forward strand.
TTCTGCCCCTATGTTCTCGCTGCGGTGGAACTAAACTTTTCAGTGAATCATCCGCTCTCCTTCAGATGTTCAGAGGAATGAAGGGTCGGGCAGCTACGATATGGCGCACTAGGTTAGATTCCCAGAGCGTCCAGAAAACACTATTTTCTTTTGGTAGGTCATACAATGTCAAATCATGTCTTCACTCCTGGCCTCATATTTTGCATAAAGACGGCTACTACGAGAAGAGAAGAAAAAAGCTCAACGGAAATACCGATGACGCTATGTTGAAGGAAATTCTTCAACATCATGCCGCCTGCTGCAAACAGCCCAGGTCAACCTAAATGAAGCATTTCTCAAAAAACTCCAAGCTCTCAATAGCATTCGACAGATAAGAGATCCTCCTATCATCGAGTTTGTCTCCACTGCCCACAAGAGGGGAAAACTTACCTCATATTTCGCTGAGCGGATGGAGAACACCTTTAAGATTTCTGGGAGGTACGTCTAGAGCTAACAGTTTCCAGCGACTTGATCGAAATCTATACCGAGCAACTGAGAGACTTCCTGGATGGCCCGGAAGTTCTTCAAAATGTTGAAGGCGGCTCATACCCCCATACTGACATCGACGCTGAAACCATCTCCTCGGTTGTAGAGGATACAAGCTTCCTTAACTCAAAAATAAGGTAATTTAAAGATTTCGGACATAGACTTAATCAAGCTATATAATACTTACAGAAGAGCGCCTAGGTGACGACATGAGGGCCATGACGACCACAGAACATAGACCACCCGAGGTCCACCGAGGTGCTGGCCACGGGCAAAATGATACGACAATATGGCATTTCGCCAATGGGCCGTGTCATGCTTGAATTCTGATCATGGCTTCTCTAAAGATTCTGAACATTAGAACGCTTTAATTGAAAATGGTCACTTAACAAGCCAAAAGACGCAAGTGATATTCTTTTTGAAAGTTCGAGGACGGGGAGCAACCGCATCCACTCCATTCTCACAGTGGGAATGAACAATCTCTTCACTTATCCAAAACACAGGGGGAGTACTTTACTGCGCGATGTTTTGGAGTTGGTTCGGAATCAAACATTGATTGTTAATCTAGGTGATATGGCCACAAGATTGATCGACTCTACTCTTTGTTAATACTAATACCAGTATAAACTCGTCTGAGAGACCGCACGCCAAGCCAGAAGGGGTTTGGGAGGGTTGGGACAAGATTATCAAAGAGGGAGGAAGGAGTTATCGCTACTGATTCAGAGAACAATCTCAAATAACTTCCCTCCCTTTCTCTAGAGGATGCCCGAGGAGCGACCAAGTGGACTACAGGTCCCAGAAACCGACTGTTTTGACTAGTATCAATAAGGCCCCAGAAGAGGATGAAGAAGCAACCATTCCGCTGAAAGTTTGGGTTGATAGGCCCAGCCGGTATGTTTCTTTCATCAATCAAGCACTTTTCAAATCGACTTGTTCGGAGAGTGATGGACATTCCAAGCATGTTTCGCCCAACCTCGATCCTCACTTCAGAGAGGCAATGATTTCTGTTGTAGAATTATCTTGGCAACAAATGAGAATTTAGTTCGCAGTATACAACAGAGTTTCTCGAGACCTTTCGTTGGAAACGGAACCGATAGGACATTGTTTCCACCTGGAGGGTGAGTATGTCTAGCGAATGGTTAGAGTTGGCTTCTTAGCGGAAAGAATGTTCAACCTGGAATCTGCGGTGCCACTTATCCGATTCTATCAAGGTTTTGGAGCAATTTACTCGAAACTTTCATTGATTTTCTACCCTTCTATATGAAATTACATAGCCTCTGATGAGTTCGTTAACATTACAGCCATATAACAAGGACTGTCATGATAGCACGGCAAACAGCAAGCACCGAAGTGAAAGCGAGTCGATGCAGACGAAGCAAGCAGACTGCTTGAATCATTCTACAGTTTGGTTATATTGCACGCTCCCTCCAGTTGTCAGTCATGTTCAAACCATACCTTATGTAGATTAGAGCTTCAAAAAGCCACTTAAACTGCGAGAAGTCAGAACACCAGTGCGATCTCTCACACTGGGGATATTGCACTTGGTTATCACTCCACATCGGCGCTGTAACACTCCAGCTTAACATGGCGAATCAGCTGATTACACCCCCACAAGTTCGGTTACTTCATCCACAGAAGAGACGCCGATCACTGTGCAAGGGCCTCTCGTGATTTGGATCTCGTTGCGGTCAGGTCACTGCGGGCCATCGTTTTCGCGTTTTAAGTCCTTCAACGCGAAAGAGATCATACAGCCAAAGAGGATGAAAATGAGTGGTCACAACGTCATTCTCTCCTGGACTCTCACACGTGGAGGTACATCGTCGCTCGAACGATGCATGAGGGTCTTGATCTACGATCCAGACGGCTGCTGGTAACGTTCTCGCAACAACGGTCTTAGCACAGGCCACATAACAAGCAAGCCCTCCTTCTAACCCATGCTCTGTCTCGTATCCCCAGGTTCCAGAGATCCTTCGAGATTCATGTGCTCAGCCAACTGCACGGTCCAGTTGCTCAGCGGGCTTGATTGCCGGCCGTAAAATTCCGACCTACACTGTGCGGTCAAGAAAATTGGGTGAAGAGACGCCGAAGGTACAAGCCATCCCCACAATCAGCTAAAAGCACTGATCAGTGGATAAAGTGTCAACGTTCAGGGAATTTAGGGAGTTCATCCGAGACAAGAATGCTCCGAGAGACTGACCGACTGGCTGAGTACTATGTGCTGTTATCTTCCCCCAAACAAAGCATGAACGTGTCTTGCAATGGATGCACCTTCTTGAAAGTGGTAGTATGAGTTTGGAGTGATCTGTGTCAATCAAAGTAGTTATCGGTGCTCAGCACGTCGCTGTACTATAATACTGAGACAACATTTGACTAGTAATTAGAGCAAGATACAAGCAGAATGGAATCCTCCGGGGATTTTCTACATACCGAGACAATGCCGATGATAACCATATCAGGATAACATGTGAGAGACGTTCATGCCCGCACATCCAAGTTGTATTGTATTAACTTACACGAGAACCCTGTGATGATGACTGGACCATCGTGACAGAGCTTCTGGGGCGTCAGACTGGCTTGTACTGCGATGGGGAGAACGTATGCTGTTCGTTGTTGTTCTGCTATGCCCTTCACTTGGTTCTATTCGGATCTAATTTAACCCCCATACAAGATGATCGCACCAGTCTGGATTTCTGAGTGAGTCTCTCCTCAGGAGGATCCTCGCTCGGGGGGATTGGTACAAAGGCCCAAGAAGAAGGATGAACTGCGGAAAAGTGGTCCTGCAGAAGATTACCCAGGCAGCGAGACTGGATAACAGACAAAAAGATTCCATGGTACAGAGGAATCGTCTGGCAAAGTGTGCTCGAGGAGGTTGGAAATACTGTGGTAGAGAGTGGATCGCAGGAAGCCAGGATGGGCGGAGCCTCTGCAGTGAAGAGCGGGTTATAGTGGGTACAGTGGGTTGAGTGGCACACATTTAAACCCTGGCATACGCAGGCCAAGGCGACCTGTGACGCAATTGCGGCTCCTGGACCCTGGAACGTCAGTCACGTCTCTTTCAGCCTCTTGGAGAGGCACTTTACTGGTCACACTGGTGGCCATCACACACCATTGTCTGTACATAAGCGTGTGTGTGCACCTGATGCAGCACATGCATGCAGTACAACGCAGCGGCACAAGGAACACCCGCCGAGTATTTCCACGAAGGTTGCCCTGCCCTGTCAATCATTTCCCATATACTTACTTATCTTGGACTTATCTTGGCATGATTCAAGAGGAGAGAAAAGGGAAAGAGAGAGAGAGGGAGACAAAGAAGAAGGGGAAGGGGGAAAAAAGTCTAATTTGAGTGCAGCTCTAGTTCCCGTGCCTTATCCCGTCTTTCCAACTGGTTATGGCACATGTCCCGGGACGGCGTTCAAAATTTTAGATGTTCAAGAGTCAGGGTTGGTTGAAAGCTGCGTCGACGTAAGCGGCGGCAACCATTTTGCAGTGGATATAGAATTCTGAGCCTGAAGTGAGATCAGCCAAGTTATGCTCTTGACTCGTGTGCCGCTCTTCATGTCTAGATCCTGCACTCGCAACATGGCCAAATCATCGTCATTGCTGCTATGGTTGCATTTCTGCAAATACTGTAAGGGTCGTTGGAGGCGATCCTTTGTCGGTTTCCTGTCACTTTTCAACAACTTGTTGAACCTGCTTCATTAGGCTAGGCGTTGGCATTCCCCTTCCCACCCTCTTCTTCTTTTTTTTTCTTTTTTACCCCCTTCCAGTATGATTATTCAGATCTCATCCGTGACCCTTCAGCTTGATCACTACTAAGTCGCCTCCCATCAGCATTTAGGTCGGTTACAATGCACATCAATAAGAGATGGTTCGAAACAGCGCACCATGAAGTAATCGGACCGAGCACAAAACCGGCAGGCTTCAGTCGTCGCATACCTCGCTCACGCTCGACGTCGGGATGATCTGCGTTCCTGACCCACCCGGTCCGCAATTCTGTACCCACTCGGGTCCGCAGACGGGCACCGTCCGGATCTCTGGCGGCCGTGCTGCACACAGTTCCCCTGTGGGCGCCAGTCTGACAAACTGAGACAAAGCGTCGCTCCAACCGTGCAAAGCCGTGTTAAAAAAAAAAAGTTTCTTCTCACAGTGGCAATGGACCCTTTGCCCTGTGTTCCCTTTGAGTTGGTCCAGGACCCTAGCGGTCAACAAACTCTTTGCAAGCCTGCCATCCCACCTCATCTTATCACTCCGCGTTTGCCCCAGCGAGAACTCCAGTCTTCACTCCACGACACCACACTTCCACTCCGCGATAGTGGGCCATAATGACGTCCTGGTTGAAATCTCTTCTCTTTTCGTCTATCCGATAGCGACCCACTCTCTGGGGATGCGACGATATGATGCCATCTCTGAGGAATACCAAAGTACTCGTCTCCTTATGTACGTAGTTAGGTATGTAAGTATTTAAAAGGTCACCTCCACGATTGAAATTTTAACATTCCCTGAGCTCTAGGGCTTTATTCCAACTATTATACCTCGTTCTGTCCCTTTTCTCTCCTGTTTCCCTTCAAGAGGTTGTGCCTAGTGAGAGAGAAAAATATCTACCAACACAGACCAGGCACTATGGTTGTTCAGACGATCAGAAAACATGCCCCGTCCACGGGGCACAAGGACAACCATCATGGTGTCCCTACCTACTGGAGCAAATCTGGGCATACGCTCCAAAAGTACATCACAGCCTTGGCCACATGCGACTTTCTCCTCTTCGGTTTCGACGTGAGTGTTTATTCCTCCCTACCTTCCCTGTTTTTGGTGTGATGGTATGTACATGCTGGCTCGTCAAGGACGCAACGCTGACAAACATTGCAGCAAGGTGTGATGGCTGGCATCATTTCTTCCACAGCATTTGTGGCCGACTTCCCCGAGGTTGACAATAACGACACCTGGCAAGGCTTTGTGACGGCCATCTATGCCGTGGGCTGCTTCCTCGGCGCCTTGTTCATTCTCACTTTCGGAGATACTCTTGGGCGGCGCAGGTCTATTTTCCTCGGAGCTTCCATCATGATCATTGGCGTCATTATCCAAATCTCCAGCGCTCCTCCCAACAGCGGTGCCACAGCTCAATTTATCATCGGTCGATGCATCACTGGCATTGGCAACGGTATCAACACGTCTACTGTGCCAACGTACCAGGCCGAATGCTGTCCCGCTCACAACCGCGGCAAGCTGATTTGCATTGAGGGTGGCAACGTCGCCGTCGGCTCGATGTTGGCTTATTGGATCGACTATGGATGCACCTATGGCCCAGCCGCATTCTCGTGGCGGTTTCCTATTGCCTTCCAGTGCGTCTTCGCCATCATCATCCTTGTCATGATGCTCCGGCTTCCCGAGTCGCCTCGTTGGTTGCTCTCTCATGGCGCAACGGACGACGCTGTTACGGTTTTAGCAGCACTGCACGACAAGACCCGCGATCATGATGATGTCCAGGGGCAGATGAACTTCATCCTTGATGCAATTCGTGCTTCAGGCCATGATGGTGGCAATGTGCCCATGCGGGAGATTTTCACCAACGGCAAGACGCAGCATCTCCGCCGGATGCTGCTGGGTGCTGGTAGCCAGTGCATGCAGCAGCTATCTGGTTGCAACGCCGTCATCTATTATTTCCCCATCCTCTTCAAGACGTCTATTGGTGTCTCGGACGACCTGGCCCTGCTGCTAGGCGGCGTGAACATGGTTGTCTATGCCATCTTCGCCATGACCTCCTTTATGATCGTCGAGAGAGTTGGGCGTCGCAACCTCTTCTTCATCGGAACTATTGGGCAATGCCTTTCCATGGTCCTCGTGTTCGCCTGTCTTATCCCTGGCACTACCAATGATGCCAAGGGTGCCGGTGTGGGACTGTTTACCTACATCGCCTTCTTTGGTGCTACCTGGCTTCCGCTGCCGTGGCTGTATCCCGCTGAGATCAACCCTCTGAAGACGCGCGCCCGTGCCAACGCCCTTTCCACCACCCAAAACTGGCTTTGGAACTTCTTCATCGTCATGATCACTCCCGTGCTCATCGGTAGCATTGGATGGGGCACCTACCTGTAAGTATTTTCGCGCCTTGATGCTCGCTTCAAGTTCTTCTACTGGTTTTGAAAAGAATGAAACAAATTGCTGACACTCCAATCTACTACAGCTTCTTCGCCGTCCTCAATGCCATTTTCCTTCCCATCTTGTACTTCCTGTACCCCGAAACGTCAGGCCGATCCCTCGAGGAGATCGACCTCATCTTCGCCAAGGGGCATGATGAGAAGATCAACTATGTCCACGCTGCCCAGAAGATGCCCAAGCTCACCGATGCTGAGGTGCACGCCATGGCTCGGGAGTACGGCTTCTCAAGCTCCGACGACGAGGCTAGCAACGGGAAGGCCAAGCGTCGTCACAGCGAGCGTGAGGGCCGTGACAGCGAGAAGGAGTCGGAGATGGCCGCGCTGGATAACCAGAACGCCTTGATGGCGTAAAGAAAGTGATGATACCCCAAGAATTTGATTTTTTGCAATCGTAACGGCCTGCCAGTCAGGCTCGATTGCAAATTACAAAACGCGACGAATGTGACGATATACCCTGCCTAGATTAGAAGGCTTGAGAGGAGAAGTAGAGATCTTTCGCAAAAGATACAATAGATCAAACATTGTTATGTTATTCCACGATGACTATTCTTCCGAGTCGCCGTTTCTTTTCCTATTCAACTCTTTGAGCTGCCTGAATTTTAAACCGCGAGTGAGGTTGCTCATGCTGTCATACAGTGAGGGTCCGGGCCGGGAGAAGTGTCTTACCCCCAGATGAGAATGGATTTCTGTACTTAGCGGGCATCTCCTTGACGTCACTACGGGGTCAGTCTCAAAGCCTGCTGGCCTTGGGCGACGAGGATTTACAAGGCACTCAACGAAGTGCTTCTCATGAGTGAGACAACTTGACCTGGGACATGAATTCTCCACCCAGAAAAACTCAAATTCCCTCCTTGCTTCGTTGAGAAGTCTCTCAACGGTGAGCAGAGATTATGCCCGCGCATTTTCAAGACTTTGCAGGCCGCACGCTGTTCCTCCGAGGCGTCAACCTCGCAGATGCCAAAATTCCAGCAGGTCAACCAACCTACCTCCTTTCCTCGCTCAGTACGGACCCCCAGAGTCCTTCACGAGTCTCGTATGTCAATGTCCCGTTCAGTCTGCACGAGACACCGACTCATCTGGCACGACTCCGCTCGCTCGGCTTCAACGCGCTTCGTCTGCCCGTTGTCTGGGAGGCCCTAGAGCATGAAGGTCCAGGCATCTATGATGATGAGTACATCACGTACATCCAGTCCTTTGTACAGCTCTGCAACGACTATGGCTTCAGGGTGATCATCAACCCTCACCAGGATCTCTGGTCTCGCTTCACTGGTGGCAGTGGAGCGCCACTGTGGACGCTTCATGCATGCGGCCTCGATCCAGACCACTTCGCAGACACACATGCCTCTATCCGCTATGCAGAGTGGCCCAGGGATGGGGATCCCACTGAGTCTGGAGGGAGGGGAAAAGAAAAAGACCCCAAGTCGATGCCGCCCATGATGTGGACCAGTAACCACAACCGCCTCGCCCCGTCGACATTATTCGCTCTATTCTGGGCAGGAAGGGATCTGACGCCCAAGTGCATAATTGATGGCATCAATATCCAGGACTATTTACAGAATCATTATTTTGCCGCATACGGACGTCTGGCGGCATCTCTGGGTGATCTTGCGTACGCATTCGACAGCATGAATGAACCGGAGTCTGGACTCCTTGGGTGGCGTGATCTCGAGAAGAACGAAAGGGAAGCAAGTGCAATGATGGGTACTGCACCCACCCCAATCCAAGCAATGAGGTTAGGGATGGGGATGGACCAGACTGTGAATGTATACAGGCTGGGAAAGACTGGTCCCCACAAGGAGGGCACCACTACTGTTCGGCCAGGTCGTGGATGCTGGTTGGAAAGAGAAGACGCTAGGTGGGGATGGAAAAGGTCAGAGAGCTGGCCTATGGGGATGTGTGTTTGGGCTCTGCACGACGTCTGGAATCCGAAGACAGGAGAGCTGAGGCAACGAGATTATTTCGTGAGACAGGATCGTGGCACGAATACGGAAGCCGAGCGACCTGCGCCCGACTGCTCCAAAGACGTCTGTGATTGGAAATCGACCTCATGGAAAGCTTTCTTTGATCAATGGGTCTCGACAATCCGCAAGCACACCCAGAGATCCATCATATTCTTTCAGCCGCCTGCCTTTGAGACGCCTCCTGCTGCCTTGATGTCGCCCAGCACTGACTTCAGCCTGTTGGGCTACAGTCCTCATTTCTATGATGGTCTAACCATAATGAAAGGGCACTGGCACAGATATTGGAACGTCGACGTACTCAGGCTGCTTCGAGGTCAACAGGACATCACCACCAAGCTGAAAGCCTTCAAGGTTGGGCCCACAAGCGTACGCCAAGTCATCTCTGACCAGCTTGGTGCGATGGGAAAGGACATCATACCGAGAGGAAGAGATATTCCCTCAACAAGTAAAGAAAGACTCGTGCCAGTTCTGGTCGGGGAGACGGGCATCCCGTTCAACCTGGATGATAGCAAGGCGTATGCAGATGGGGACTACACCAGTCATGTCGCAGCTCTAGACGCAATTCTCAGCGGCTGCGATGACCATCTCCTCAATTACACGCTTTGGGACTACAGTGCAACCAACAACCACGAGTGGGGAGATCACTGGAATGGAGAGGATCTGTCCATCTACTGCAGCGAGACCGGATCTTTCCCCGATCATCAATATCTGTCCGGCTTCCGAGCACCAGCTGCTTGGTGTCGACCCTTCGTTCAGTCTCTGAAAGGAACGGTCTTGAAGATGTCATTTGATCTCAAGACAAGCAAATTCGAGCTGCAGGTCGAGTCATGTGCCGATGGTGATGCCACCATCTACATTCCCTGGCTGCACTACAGGAAGGCTAACGGCGCCGATGAGCTGGACTTGAGGGTCACAGCTACAGGAGGTGACTGGCGTCTTGAAGATGGAACAGGGCTCCTCCATTGGGCATACGAAAATGTTGGAAGGATTACCATGAATGTGGAAAGAGGAGCTGGTCCTTTGCAGCCTAGAGACCTGGGGACGATTATTTCTGTCTAATATACAGATACTGTTCGTCAGAGGTCATAAGGCTCGCTTGTCAGGAAAGAAAGAGTGCTCATTTGTATGAGAAGAGACTCGTTATAGATTCATAGACTTTCTCGACATGAATATAACCATGAGCCAGTCGCCTATACGGGCTGTTACCGGCTTGTTTCCATTTCTATGCAAGGGTTCTCTGGCTGCAAAAAGATCTGCTTGAGATCCAAAGAAAAGATCGTCGCAAATATATAGGGCTGAGGAAAGCAAGCATCCCAAGACGTATCGTCCGAGAGCCAGAACCTCTCGAGGACATTCTTAGCTAGCAGCGGGGCAAAGGAGCCAACAGATTGGCTCATGTTTTCCAGCTTTGTCGCAACAAAACTGCGCGTCGCTGTGCCACAGCCAGTGCTGCCAGCTCCAAGCACCACCAGTGGCCAGAGCATATTGTCCTTGATACATGCTGATGACAATGCCTTGTCGAGAAGCTGCTGCAGAGACCGCGTCTGGGTCGCCCAAAGGGCATCCAAGGAGGGGGATTGGTGGAGGACTAATGCGCTGCGTAATGAGGAAATGCCGTACAACAACACAGCGGAACGGTATACATCTCCTGCTAGGGCCCAGTACTCCTGTGACGCTGGCTTGAGCCGTGCCCATCGGCCTGGAGAGAAGCTCCTGATCCGATCCAGTATCTCGACCGCCTCCTGTGGGAAAGTCTGACAGCCAACGCAAGTCGTGGCTTGCGCGCGAAGGCGGTTGATGTTGACAATTTCGACAAGGATTGATGGTGGCAGTAATTGGAAAGGGATCCTGTCGCTGCTGCTCTTTGCGAGTATGAAGTCGATCTCTTCCATAGTCGGGATGGTTATATTGAGGTTGGATGCTGGGCATGTCGTGTTTCCAATGACCGAAAGACTGGGATGTATTGATTAGTTATTAAAAATCATTGCCCTATCTGGGTCCTACCAAAGCGCCACGTACAAGACAAAGCAATGAAGCAGCTGTTCCAGGTTCTTTGATCTAGCTAGGGAAACCACTCCGCCACGCAGCACAATCAATTTATAGATCGCGTCAAGATGGCATCTCCAGTTCGAGGATACACCTTGTTGAACCTAGGGTTAAACCGTATTTCAGTCTAGTTACCGCCGTTACTTTGCCATATACAATAAATAATTGACTTACATCGCCAATTAGGAACGATACAATACCGGCGAGAAGCATATCACCGCCCCATTTGCTCTCGAGATTGATATCATGGACCAAGGAACGAATGATCAATCCCCGGTACCGATGATACTTCCCAAACAAAGCAGATCGTTGACTGCGATCCTGGGCTTGAATAATACGGTGAGTGAGGACTATACAAACCAAGGACATCCGCAAATGATCTGGACGAGAAACCCCAAGCTGGATGAGGTGCGGTGAGAGGCGGTAGAGCTGAGGACATGGGCCCAGTTTCTGCACTGGGGCCAAGCTTTGATATATGCAAGTGTTAACTTGTTGTGTTAGCTCGAGTAGACCTCAACCATGCCCCTTGATTCAGCAACTTGCAGTACTCGGCAGCCTCAACCAGTGCATCATGCTCAAGCCTGATATGGAGACGAGAAAATCCGGGCTCAGTAGTGAGGGAAACCAGCTCGCTGCCGGCATTTTGCCTTGCAAACCCCTCCTCGTTTCCCGGGTGTTCTTCTTCGGGGAGTGGAGGCCTGGTCCGCTTCCTAGTCTTGGACTTGACTCTCCCAGGGTCGAGCCAGCGTAATCTTAAAGGCTTGACACCTCCGTAGCCTGGGCAGTCGAGACCAGATGCGGAGCACCGTGCGCACACGGGACGCTTGAAGTCGCAGACCAGGCGGCGTCGTACGCACTCCCAGCAGTGACGCTGCCGGGCACTTTCGACGACCGACGTTGTCTGCAAAGGGGCAACGACCTGATGTGAGACCATATTGGTACGATGGCGGCAGGTCTCTTTGAAAGCCTCGACGCCGAGAGGAGGGAGTATGGGACATCAGTGGGATAAAGTCAAGTTGATTGGTCACCGGAGGTGAGTCAGAGAGCTGACGTTTTATGGCATTCTAGGGATGGAAAGGAAAGATTAAATGAAAATAATCATGGTGGTAGTGAAGGAAGCCCAGGACATGGGCTTTGATGGTGGGAGTCGCACCTAAAATCCGACGCTTTAGAGGGCCCTAAGAACAAATTAAAAGATTGGCAACATATGCTTAGCCAAAGATCTACAGATACAAGTCGAGAGGCCAACGGGACGATCAGCCAAGTAAAGGATTCCGTCAAACCTGGCTCAGGGTGTTGAACGGTACGACCGGCAGCGCATCTGCGAGCCAACTAAAGACCCGCTGCATCGCCGCCTTGATTTTATCTTAAAGCAGTTAAGCGGTCATCCTGGACGACCAGGGGGGGAGAAAGTCTTGGCAACTTTTTTCTCCTATTCAGGTTAAGCGTTATGTTTTAGAGAACTCCTTTTTAGCTGGCGATGTCGAGAGTATATGCGTCTTCATTAAGTCTTTTACGAGCTGACGGTATGCCGATGAAAGAGAGTCCCTCATTGTTAGACAGCGTCTGTCTGTCCTATTTAAGATACGAAGTGCTTCGCCCAATTATGCTTCTCGAAAAATTTGAGACACAATGAATCTCAACTTCCTGCCCAACCTCTCTCCGTGAGCCCTCTGCCGCCCACGGGTTGTTACGAAGATTCTTTGTCCTGCCGCTTACTGTATATTCATTCCTACAAATTATTTATTGCATTGCCCAGTTCAAGATGGAGAATGGACAACCAAGTAAGTCATGATACAAAAATACCGACAGTTCACGGTGCCAGAGCTGCTATTAATGATTTCTGCTATAGTCTTATGGAGCCTCTATGTTTATGCTCCCAACAAAGGAGCACCTATCTTCTTTACCATTGCCTATGCTTGCTCCGGAGCTGGCCATCTTTGGCAGTGTTAGTACGTGTAAACCGTTGATGAAAACTCACTGTTCGCGAAGGAAAGAAGGGGAAACAAAAAATGTACTCACAGCCCTGAATAGCCACCACAAAGCCTTCAAGCTGATGGGACTGCACCCACTCTGTGCTCTACTGTTTGCGCTCGGGTACGCCTTGCGAGAATGGGGTGCCTACAATTACCTCTACACCGGTACAATCACTACCTTGATCCTATACGTCCTCAGCCAGGTCTTCATATATGTGGCTCCGTAAGTGTCTTGTACCATAGGAAACGGTCCGGACCAGGCAATAACCCTACCGCTAACATCAGTCGCCATGCAGTCCACTACTCGAGCTCGCCAACTATCATGTTCTCGGCCGCATGTTCAGCTACGCCCCATCTTTCGCCCCCGTGCCCGCCAGTACAGCACGAACGGCTTTCAGCCTGCTGATGATCGTTGTCGAGACCGTCAACTCGCTGGGTGTGGCCCTTGCTGCCAACGTGCATGGCAATGAGCAAGGCCTGGGCAGGATCCTCACGCTGCTGGCACTCTCATTACAGCTGTGCATCTGTGTCTCATTTGCGGTGTTGACGGCCTGGTTCGACTGGCGGTGCAGAAAGGCGGACGCACACGCCACCATCTCAACCCCCTTAAAGGTGCTTTACGCCAGCACGTCGTTGATCTCCATCCGCTGCATTTACCGGCTGATAGAGCATGTAGGCAATTCGGTGGTGCAGATCAACAACCTAGCCGCGCTTGAGGCTCTCACGCCAGTGCTGCGGTATGAATGGTTCTTCTACATTTTCGAGGCCACTCTCATGCTGATGAACTCCGTCATCTGGAACATCTGGAGCCCAGTCCGGTACCTGCCCAACGACGCCCACCTGTACCTGTCGCAGGACGGCACCCGGCTTCTTCGGGCAGAGGAAGTTGATGGTTCGGACGATCGACCACTGATATTGAAGATTGCATGTGTGTTGAGCTTCGGCTTGTTCTTCCGAGGAAACAAGCATTCCTTTCCCCACCGCGCCGCCGCTGGATTTCAGCTCACAACTCGTCAAAACTGATCGGAGATCGCGTCAGCTCTCAGATAAGAAAGTATGAGTCCAATCTAAGCTTGCCGACACACATGGCACTGTCGGGAAGGTCGGACAGGGTCTGAAACTGCTTATATTATTGTTAATGGAGGTTGAAAAATGGTGGGAAATCGGGTTGACTGGAGTTAATGATTTTGATTGAGAGGTCGAAAATGGGGAGCAGTGTTTGAAAAGGAAAGAAGCAGTGACAGAAAGTAGACATCCGCTAGGATAATCGTCTTAAAGTCCTACAGGCCCTGTGCTTGTCACTATCACTAGCGTGACAGGGGGAGTCCCACCAATCTCGGGACGACCCCGCCATGCCTCAATTGAACATCTTCTCTCTCGTCGATTCTCACGCCTCTGCTTCCAAACGATCGTGCCTCGCTCTGACCACGTCTCTACCCCTCCACGCAGATTCCGCTGTGCTCCTTACAATCAAAACCCTCCTCCCGTTCCAGCTGGACAAGATGGCAGAGAACAAAGTGTATCGCGCGAGTACCACTGCTCCGGTCAACATTGCTGTTGTCAAGTAAGCGTCGCCGTCGAGCTTCACCGCCCTGGCCTTCTTCCCCTTCCTCCTTTCCCTACCATGTTTTGCTAACGGTATGTCTCGACACCCAATCTAGATACTGGGGCAAGCGCGATGTCAAGCTCAACTTGCCTACCAACTCCTCCCTCTCCGTCACCCTGTCGCAGTCCGACCTCCGCACCCTCACCACCGCCTCCTGCAGCGCCTCCTACCCCGCTGGCGAAGATTCCCTCCTCCTCAATGGCGAGCCCTCTGATGTGACCGGTGCACGCACCCAGGCATGTTTCCGCGCCCTCCGTTCCCGCCGCGCCGCCCTCGAGGCAGCCGACCCGTCCCTACCGAAACTATCTTCCATGCCCCTCCGCCTCGTCTCCGAGAACAACTTCCCCACCGCTGCCGGTCTTGCCTCCTCCGCCGCCGGCTTTGCTGCCTTCGTACGCGCCGTTGCCGACCTGTATGAGCTCCCAGACTCGCCAGCCGAGCTCAGCCTGATCGCCCGCCAGGGGTCCGGCTCCGCCTGCCGCAGCCTGTTCGGCGGGTATGTGGCATGGAGGATGGGCTCTCTGGAGGACGGCTCCGACTCTCTGGCCGATCTCGTCGCCGAGGCCTCGCACTGGCCAGAGATGCGCGCCCTGATCCTGGTCGTCTCGGCCGCCAAGAAGGGTGTCAGCTCGACCAGCGGCATGCAGCAGACCGTCGCCACCTCGGGCCTGTTCAAGCAGCGTGTTGCAGAAGTAGTGCCCAAGAACATGGACCTGATGGAGAAGGCCATCAAGGGCAAGGACTTTGCGCTCTTTGCCGAGGTGACGATGCGTGACTCCAACTCGTTCCACGCGAGCTGCGCCGACACGTACCCGCCCATCTTTTACATGAATGATGTGTCGAGGGCGGCTGTCAGGGCGGTCGAGAAGATCAACGAGGCTGCTGGGCGGACTGTGGCGGCATACACTTTTGACGCAGGTCCCAACTGCGTGGTGTACTACTTGGAGAAGAATGAGGCTGCCGTAGTCGGGTCATTCTACAAGGTACTGGGGACGGAGGTGAGTGGCTGGAAGGCAAATGCTGCTGGTCACTCGACGGACATTGTCCTGGAGGAACCAGTCGCCGCCACGCTCAAGACGGGCGTCTCGCGGGTCATCATGACTGGCGTCGGAGAGGGCCCTCAGAAGACGGACGAATACCTAGTCACGGATAACGGAGAGCCGGTCAAGCGATGACCATGATCCGCTCAGATCATACCGCGCTGGAAGCTTATTGCTGTAGATTTGGTAAAGTAGCATGACCAAAACTTCTTTCCAGCTTTCTACATAGCAGATGGCTGTTGGCCGAATCCTTTGTTTTCATCTTGAGGAAGGATATTATCAGTGATATAGGTACTTAATTATAGAGGAATATTATAGAAAAAGGACAATGAAAAGATGTGCAATGTCATCAGGTCACTCTTGGCATTTCAATGTGGTGGCAGAGGTGTCTTAAAGTCCAGGTCAGTGATATTCAGGGTCCAAGCTTCAGGGACCAGAGCTCTGTGGCTAGTGGCAGGGCCCCCTGGAACATGTCTGCATAAGTGGTGGTTTGGCGTGTGTCTTTTTGGGACTGGTACCCCAGCATGCCTAGGGTCTAGCAGTGCTTGGGTACTAACTACAAGTAGCAGCTAGTAACATGACCCTCAATTCAGTGCCCGACAGCGCGCACCTTAAGTGGCAACGTCACTGGAGAACCCCAACCCACCTGAACCGAACAAGTCAACAACAGAGAGAGACAGGAAGAAAGTACCTAGGTACCTGTCACACTGGTCATCATCATCCTCTACTTTCTTGTCTGACACTGTGAAAGCTTCAGTAACTTACAGTCGTCACTCACAGGCATCTCTTTCGAACTCTCTCTTTGCAACTTTGTTTATCCTTCCAGTCTTCCGTGCCCATCCCTGCATCTCTTTACTCTCCCTCCTCTGTGACATCACCCGAATGATGCAGGAACCCTGATTATCGTTTGCCTCGCCCGCTTTCACATCTCCCAAGAACCAGGGATTGGAGAGGTTGCTTAACGCGACGACACTGCTGGGCACTTATCTTACCTTGTGCTTTCAGTTCGTGTGTGTCGCATATCTTCACCTCTGCTTGGCAAGCCTCCCGACGAGGACGACGACTCCTCTGTACCCATCGTCGGGGGACAGACAAGAACAGACCCTCTGATCGCCTCCACTCCATTCTCAGTCTATTGGGTCAAGATGAGTGCCATCTATGACATTGATGAGTCTGGTGATGTCCTTGTGACATACACCAACTCAGAGAAGAAGGGTGGCCTGAAAGCAGTATGTTTACCTCTTTGCTGTGCTCGCCTGCCCTTATCATCGTCACCATGATGGAATATTATTAACACCAATCTGCAGGAGAAGACCAAGACCCCCCTGCCCAAGGCTATCCTGTATGCCTTTCTCCCTGCAGGCTTCCCTCACACTGTCACCAATGATTACCTCGCCTACCAGACATTCGACTCTCTGCAGGCCTTCTCCTCCTCCATCACCAACTTGCTGGCCAATCGTGCCATCCTGGAGGGGCTGGGTGTGGGCAACTCTTCGCAGACGCCGACGACCGCCCTCCTCCTGCAGATCATTCAGGACACCTTTTCCCGCCTGGCCACCATCCTGTTCGCGCACCGCATGGGACAGGCTATCGAGCCCGAGTGCAAGTACTACCGCTTCCTCGCTGATATTTTCAACGACTGCAGTCAGTTCCTCGACCTCCTGCTCCCCGCCTTGCCTCTACTGCCCAAGGTGTCGGTCATGGTGTCTGCGTCGGTGCTGCGCTCTCTGTGCGGTGTCGCGGCCAACGCCTCCAAGGCCACACTGAGCGCCCACTTTGCCCGGTCCGGCAACCTCGCCGAGCTCAACGCCAAGGAGGCCAGCCAGGAGACCGTCGTCAGCCTTATGGGGATGCTGGCCGGGACCCTGCTGGTGAAGTTGGTCGAGGGCAAAGCCGCTGTCTGGTCCTGGATGGTCGTCCTGGTCGGCATCCACCTCCTGACCAACTACTGCGGCGTGCGCAGCGTCAAGATGCGCACCCTCAACCGCCAGCGCGCCACCATTGTTATTCGCGACTGGCTCGAGACCGGCGCCATCTTGACTCCCGACGACGTCGCCCGCCGCGAGTCCATCTTGTTCGACAGCCGCGGCAACATGTCCTCCCGCACGGGCGAGTACCACGGCACCGCCGACTTTGGCGGCTACGGCGACGTTGTCAACTTCCGGTCCTGGGGCTCCCACAGCTACGTCTTCGACACCGACGACTACTACATGGGCATCTGGCAGTGGGGCCCGAGCTTCACCATCCGCATCGCCGTCAAGGCCGGCAACCGCTCTGTCAACGACCCCCTGATGGCCTGGTTCGACGCCGTCGCCCACGCCTACCACTTCGACACTGCCGTCCTCAGAGATGGTCTGGGCGGGGCCGGTCACTACGAGAACGAGGTCCCTGACGACCACCGCGTGGGGTCTGGCATTGTCGACCGGGACACCAAGATGGCTGTCTTCGAGGCCCTCAGGGCCAAGGGCTGGGACATTGAGAACACAGCTCTGGAGACGCGCACCCCGGTGCGCGTGCGCGTCGGCGACACCAAGACCTGCAAGGGCATGTAGTTCTTTTGTTGTTCAGCTCGTTCTGGCTTTCTTCTTTCCCTCCCTTCTCTGGGATCTGTCAAGTCGGCCATCAAGGGCGCCCTAACCAAATGCGCTTCCCTAATTTGAGCCCGACCGCAAATCCATTTCTTTGTTTCCTGGTCTCCCTCTTCGAATTTGTTCGGTTTTCTCTTCCCTATCTACACTTTATGAGAGGATTCATGTCATGCTGACCCGCTCAAAAATACCCAGTGCCACCACCCCCGAATGAAAAGGACAAAGGTTCTCTTCTGCATCCACGACCACCTCCTCAACAGGATGCAAAGAAAGACTGACACCATGGTTGACCCGTTTGATTTTTTCCATTTTGTTATTCCCCTCTGGCGTTACGGGAGAAGGTTGGAAGGCGTTAGGAGAGAAGGGTCCGGTTTAAGATCCGGCGCGGGGTCAAGGCTGGGGGCGTTGGGGTTGTGACATGATGGCAAGGGATCATCAACTCAAGGTGATATTGAGAGAATCACAGGACAGACATCTCATAGCAAGCAACTGCGCAGTAGGGATACGAAGGTTTTATTGGAACAAGATCTGGGGAGATTTCTTCCTTTTATCATGGGTATCGTACACGTTGGAATAGTGAGGGGGAGCTGTGATTCTCGATACCAGAAATATGGGATGAAAACCTTCCAAAATTGCCTTCCGATATGTGGCGTGCTTTTCCTTTCCTTCTTCCGTTTTTTTTTTCTCTTTCTCTTTTTCTCTCCTTTTTTCTTTCTTTTTTTCTTTCTTGTCTTCCTGTTTCTCGTTCTTCTCTGGTGATCTGCGATGTTCAATCTTTCGGGAAGCCGAATGGCCGCCTCTGTCTCAACTTGTGCGCAAAGGCCTGCGTTCTCGTGGCCCAGTTCCTTGTCACAATTTGTCTGCCTCTTCCCCAGCGCGCTTCATCTCTTTGTATTTCGTGCCGACATCTTCTTCATGCCAGGCCTAGGGCCCTTGTCGCCCGCATCCTGACAGCCTCCCAGCTGTTGAGTTTGGGCCGGACGTCGAGGTAGAAGCTAGGCCTGCCGGCCTTGTCGTTCTTGCCGGCGTAGAAATCGATCACGTACTCGACCTTAGTGCCGCAGCGGTCGATGATCCAGTCGTGCCTGTCGAAGGGGGCGGTGTAGCCGAGGAGGGTGTTGAGCCTGGCCTTGGGTGACATCTTATTGGACAGGCCCGTGAAGGAATAGAGTCTTGGGCCGCCGGGGCAGCTATTGTCACGAGGGGGTCGTCAGCGCATAAGCGACCTCTTCTTTTCTCTTGCCTTCTTTCTTTTCGTTTGCTTTCGCAACAGATACTCTCTCGTCTTGATCCGGTGGGAAAGGTTGGGAAACATACCTGGCAGCCTCGTAAGGCTTCTCCCATTCCTTGATCTCGACCCATGCTCTCTCATTAACGGCGTTATGGATAGGAACGACAGCCTTCATATCTGCGGCGCGGGTATCGTGGCCCTTGCGCTTCATAGCGTCGAAGAACATCTTCTCGGAGGGGTAGACCCAGTTACCTGTCTTGGGGTCGGCCCCAGTTTCCGTCTCGTTGTTCACAGGACAGGCGGATGTGGTCG
The DNA here is from genome assembly GCA_014851275.1 of Cryphonectria japonica. Taxonomy (NCBI): domain Eukaryota; kingdom Fungi; phylum Ascomycota; class Sordariomycetes; order Diaporthales; family Cryphonectriaceae; genus Cryphonectria; species Cryphonectria japonica. Next base: position 142,643 of record JACWTT010000004.1, read on the forward strand.
CGCCAGACGAGGTGGAGCGAGGGATCGTGGAAATGACACGGTCGGTGCCGAGACCTGGGTCGTGATGAGGGTGGTTTTGTGGTAATGTCTGTTGCCGGGCGGCGGTCGAGTCTGGGGAGGAGGAGGAGGAGGAGGAGTTGAAGAATGGGATCCGCCAGCCCCAGCCTGATGAGGAGGCAGGAGCTGGCTCAGGTGGTGTGAGGGAGCGTTGGGCCTGGTGTTGTTGTTGTGAGGATGGTGATTGTGCCTCTCGGGCTGCTTTTGCCTGTGCCAGCCATGCTTCTCTGCTTTTGTGATCAACAGGGCACTTGTCTGCGCCTTCTGCGCCCCCAATGGCTACTGCATCCTTCGGCATGGCCTGTGGGACGGCGGTGGTGCTCGTCGTTGTCGTTGTCGTCGAATTCGCGTTCTGGTTCTGGCCCGTCTCACTAGTCGTTCCTCCAACGTCCGCCAGGGCCTTCCTGTTTAGAAAGAGCGTATCTAATAAATCCTGCTGCAACATGTTGAAGGTGCCATTGTCATGAATTGACTGATCGGGTGTGTTTGGTTTGGTTCAATCTCTAGAGGGAATATGGTCTGCGCGAAGTGGTGTGAAGTGGTCATGAAATAAGGTGATTTCTTTGTCGAGAGGCAAATGATTCAAGTCATCTTGCGCTAAAAATAATCGCCGGGGCACTGCGGCTGGCAAGAACGGGACCACCTAAAAGTATTTTTAAATGGGGGCGATAACCAACTGGGGAATGCCTAAGGTTGGGGTAGACTTGGCTTAGCTGCTGGGTTTGCTGGGCACGCAGTGGTTCTTACAGTACCTCAGTACTATGTACTGTGGGTGCTGTAGGTGCTGTAGGGCCTGTACTAGTAATGTGTTACAGCACCAGGCCCGTTTCAACCAGGGTCAGCCTATCCCTGACGGTATCATCGACTCCATCCTTACGACCCATACAGTCAATTGATATGTCATCTAAGCGTCCAAGATATCGTCTAGGAAGGTTCAGAGACATATGTACGAAAATTGGACAAGAGCAGCTCCCTTCTCGTCTCGGTAGACTCCTACACCAGGACGTGTCCAACTTCCTGCCAGCGGGAAATGACGAGGTCAATGAAGAAATGTACCTTCAATCTCGAAGCCGCAATAGCTTCAGATCACTCAGGTCCAGAGCCAGAGCATTCTCGTAGGAAGAGGGAAGCACTGAGATCCTATCTTCCTATAGCGGAAACCATACATCGCCGCATATTCCAACCGGGGCGCCGTCATATTGAAAATGGCCAGGACAATCAACTTTAGCACGAAAGCGCAAGTGCACATGTGGGCATGAACAAACTAGTTCACATCTCAATGTTTGGGTATAAATAAATTACTTGACAACAAGTGTATCAAACATTTGCCTCTCTCTCGCGCGCGCGCTCTCGCTCTCGCTCTCTCCGGTAACACAAAGTCACATCTCCGTCCCTTCTGACTTTCACCTTTCTTCTTCTTCTTCTTCTTCTTCTTTGTCCTTCTACTTTTCTTCTTCTAGATCTTCTCCTCAGCGGTGGTGGCGGGGTGATCGACGTGCTCATTGCTGGGCCGGTCCAGCTTCGACTCAAGATCGCCCCGCTCCAGCCTCACCACGTTGGCACGGTGGTTCTTGGTCTTCCAGGCGGGCTGTCCAATGAACTTGACAGCGCCGGGCTTGGTATCGTCAAAGATGTCCACCACCTCCTCGAGGGTCTTGTTGGCCGTCTCCGGGAACATGAAGAAGACGTGGACAAACATGGCGAAACAAAAGACGGCGAACAGCACATAGGTCTTCCAGGTGATGTTGGCAAAGGCAGGCGGGACAAAGTAGGCCAGGGCGAAGTTGAAAGCCCAGTTAGCAGAAGTCGCCAGCGCCACAGCCTTGCCACGGGTTCGCAGGGGGTACAGCTCTGGAGGGTAGGTCCAGGAGACGGGCCCCCAGGTGGGAGCGTACGAGGCGACGAAAAGGTAGGTCGAGGCGATGACGGCCTTGGCGGCAGGGCCCTTGATAGACATGGACTCTGCGTCCGAGTCAAACTCGTTGGGAAGAGCAGGGACGGAGTAAACGGCGAAGAGTCCAGCGTTGACAGACATCCAGAGACACATAAAAAAGGCGCCGACGAGAAGGGTAGGACGGCGGCCCCAGGTGTCCAGCCAGATCAGGGCAGGGATGGTCATTAGCACGTTGATTATGTAATCAATGCCGGAAGACAGTAGCGTGGCGCTACCGATGCCAGCCATATTGAAGATGTAGACGATGTAGTACACTAGGGTTGGTCAGCCTTGTGTCTGTGTATAAAGATGAAGCGAAAAAGGCAACAACAACATACTCATAACGTTCATTCCGGTTAATTGACTCCATATCTGCATGAAGACTCCAATCATCGTCCGGTTGATCATGTGCGGCTTCAACAGCTCCAGATACGTAACATCGGAGTTCCGGCGCTCAAACTCGACCACCGCGCGGATCTCCTCCATTTCCTGGTGCACAAATGGGGCGTTTGGATCTCCATGGCCGTGTACGAGCACCAGGCACTCCAGGGCTTCTTCCCAGCGGTCCTGTTTGGCAAGCCAACGTGGCGACTCTGGGAGGAAGAACAAGGCAGCGCCGAGCAGGATAGCAGGCAACATTTGAACCCCCCATGGCACGCGGAATGACGCTTCGCTGTTGATAAAGGAGCAGCCGTAGCAGATGAAGAACATTATTAATATGCCCCACGTAATGCTTTTTTCGAAGTCTGTCAGCTTTCTGAGGCTCTCGTGAGGAAGAAGGACGATCTGGACTTGGAGAGACGACATACGCCCATTGCTGCATACTCACGAGACGACCACGCTTAGAAGGAGGCGCGATCTCGGAGATGTAGACAGGAACCTGAGCGGAGCAGATACCAACGCAAAAGCCGTTGATTATTCGGCCGACGATCAGCATGGGAATGTTCTGAGCGGCACAGCAGAGAATCGAGCCGATGACCCTGGAGATCACGAGTTTCAAAACCATAGTGTTAGCACCTTGTGCAGGGAAGAACAAAGATCTTGTGGCCAACAAAGCAGTAAGGTCACCCACCAGATGAGACATCCAATCTGAATCGAGGTCTTGCGGCCATATCTATCAGAGAGGAAACCAGAGACCAGAGAGCCCAACCACGAGCCACCAGGCATAGCGGCCGTGATACCACCCTGTACATTAGCAGATGGGCCCTTGCAGGTTCCGTCATCAGCCATGCCCTGTGTGTTGAATTTGCATGCGTACGGCTGCTCGCCGATGAAGGCACTCATGGACGAGATATCGAAACCGAACAGCCCGCCGCCCACCACAGCGGTGGCCGCGATGAAATAGATATTGCCGACTTTAGGCGCCATCTTTATGTTGTCTGTGCCCCGAGAGGCTGAACAAGGTATCCAAGTTTCAGAGAAAGTGGTGTATATAGAGGGTGGCCCTCAAAGTAGGAGTTGATGGTATACTCTAGACCCTACAGAAGCGTTAGGTGTCAAGGGCAAAAAAGACGTGGAGAAACAAGAAGAAACCCCTGCGTAATAAACAAGGTGAGGGGAAGAAGGGGTTGCCTTCCATTTTATATTTGTCTGCATGATGGCCTGCCACCTACCTAGGACAACATAGAACGCAGCAGCCTTGTCCAATGCCAAGGACAGCAAGACTCAGGTCACCCCATAGGATACGTCCCCATGGGATAAACGCATGGTAACAGCGCGTCCTTCGGCCCCACACGGTGCAACGGCACGAGAGGGCAACGCAACACAAGGGGCCGTTCTGGTTGTTGTAAGGAAGGGGTGGGCAAGGGGTTCGTTGGAAGGAATGGACGGATGCAATCTAGCTGCAACATAACGTTACGTGTGGGCTTACCGTCAAGCAGCGAGCGGTCACGAGAAAGGGTGTGTGATTGGAAAGAATGTAGATCTCTTCTGCAGGCCCGACAGGTACAACAGTACATCCAGTCGGGGTGGTGGGCATCTCTTGACGAGTCAAAGACCATGCTGGATGGGGGCCGACTTGCAGATCGAGGGGAGGAGGACCAGTTAAGGGTCGTGGACCAGGGAACGCATAGCTACCATCATAGAGCAATGCTGGCCCGGGCCACGTACTGTGGTACTTCCTCAGCAGTAGGTATAGACAGGGGTGGACTGAGGTCGTGCCGCCCCTTGGGGGTACTGCCCTTCATTCTCGAAAGAAAAAGGAATAAAGGTGTAGTAAGAACTAATGACTAACTGAAGACCAGATGACCAACTGACTGGACAAGGTCCTGACGGCCCGATCTTGGATTGGCCCCTTTGATGAAGAAGCCGTTGGCGAAGGATCCGAACAACAGCTGACGGCAAACAGGAGATATAGTACCATAGTACAAAAGACTTCACAGCAAAACACAACAAACCTAGGAAACATTTTTTCCGGCATGGCATGGCCAGGAAAGTTTTGGTGGGTCTTTGGGCCTTCGTGAGCCTCGGCAGCCTTGCCTTTGAGATGGAAGGGGTGAGAGGGTGCCGGGCTGGTGGAAGCATGGCAGGCGCGCGCACACACGAGGCCGGGACTTCACGACGAACCCACCAGAGAGATTTTTGTGGCCGTAGATGATGAAGGTGGGAGACTTGAGGGCTTGACTGCGCTCGCTGTCGATGCGGTGGGGATTGTACCAAGAGGGCCACCCCTCGGCCTTGTTCGCCCGCAAGCCACACCCTAAAAAAGCCTATCAAAGGATCCATGTACATACTTATGCCATCCATGGCTCCGGCAGTCGTTCCCACAATCCTTTCCGAGGTCCTCCTACACTGGGACATTCGTTTCCGTTCCTTGTCGCTGTAGTGACGTAGTGGCCATTTTCTTAATTTTCTTTCTCCGAACCTGAGAGAAATTAAGATGCAGCGGCGATGTAGTATTCAGACAGGGAACAAAGAAGAACGAGGGAGGAAAACGTGGTTGTGGTCGCCCACAGCTTTGGGTAGAGATCATGTGCCTGAAAAGTGGTCTCAGTACCAAGGTGCCGGATCTCGTCTTCTTTCTCCATGCCATCCACCCTCTCCAAGATTTGCACCCTCCAGCCCCATGGAGAGACAAACATTGGAGTCTGGAGAAGAGGGTGACGGGTCTGGAGATGGTGGGCCGGGGTTGCCAGGTCGGGCCAGTCGAGCCAGGTTCCAGCAGAGTGGAGAAGGCCTAGTGGGCTGATGGGGTGGTATCATTTTCTCGTCTTGGTCTTTTGTTGTTGTCTCACCCACACACTTCCCCACAGAAACACCCCAGAGACACCGAGCCAATTGCGACATCTCTCCGGCGGCCTTTGACCGCTGATCACTGCCGACTCCGGTTTGCCCGCTTCTTCAGAGTTCAAGCCCTAACAAACTTCCAGGCTTTGGAAGCTGCGGGGAGGGAGACATCTGGAAGTAGTTCGATCATGTCCCACCGCAGCTGGTAACTTTAAACCCCACTCTTCACCTACCCAAGGCGGTGGACGGACGGATATCGTCTTTCTCGTTCTTTTGCCTTTCTCTTTCTCTTTCAATTTCTTATTCTCCTTTGGCAGCAGCTCATTACATGATAATGATGTTGTTATAGTTGTCCTTTTCGTTTCTGAGCCCACCATTAGTCCACTAGCAGGGCAAGGGACGACAGATGGCGTAGGTGGCTTCATGCGGCTTAATTTGCATTAGCTTGCCGCGGTGTCAAAAGCTTTTCTCAGCGGCCGTTATGGGCCTCACCGGTGATCGACCAGGGGTAGGATTATGGGCGCGAAATAATATAGTAGTAACGGACCGATTAAGAGAGTTATACCCAAACCAGTGTAGACTGGCACGAGCCCCTAGCCTGCTTGCCAGGCAACTGCCAGGGCACTGTGCGATTCTGTGACAGTACCAGATCGAGATTTGCCATGCTCAGAGGAACCTTGACATTAATAATTTCGAGCACCATCTCCTTGAGATCAGGATAAGATACTTCAGCAAAGTTGTGCTTGAGGAATCTACTTTACTAGTTCTTATCTCGACGAAGATGTTGTTGCTCCCGTCGATACAATCTCGGGGGCTTCAAGGCTCAGAGGCCTATCCAGCGCGCCTTTGTTTGAGGTCATGCATAAGTTAAGCACACCAGTTGACCGTACCCAGGACTAATCCGATGGTAGAGTATCGCTGTGGGGGGAAAGCTTTGTTTTTCAATACTAAAAAGTTTTATTTCACTGCTAGAAAGAGAAATCAAGGAGGGAACAGGCTCAAGAAGGAAGGCAAATAATGAAAACAGTAATTAAATAAAAAACCCATTATCAGAAAGAGGCGACAATACCATCAGGTCTATTCCAAGGCAGGGCCGCGGCGACCCAGCCACAGAGCTACTAAGAACTATTCTAATTCATTATGGACTTGTGGCTGAACTGATCAGAAAGGTTGCCTAGTTCTCGCGGAATTTACTCCACAACATCGGCAGTACCATCACTAACACCATCACCATCACTATCACCAGTACCATCACCAAGCAGACTCTGAAAGTTTTTCGCGAACTCTTCGCCACTAAGTCTGAGACCGGAATCATTACCGATATCGCGAGGGGGCCGCGAAGGGGTCTCGTAGAATGGAGCGCGGGAAGGCATGGAAGGAACCTCAGCAGGGGGCCGGTTACTGAGCACCAACTTCTCCATAACCCGGCGGAGGTCTCGCACCTCCTCTGTCAAACCCTCCATCACAGCATGGATATCCAGCACAAGGTCTTGAAGATTTTTACCTTGGCCAAGGACTTCATTGTGACGTTGCTCGAATATAGCGTCGACCTGGGGCTCGGTGTCCTCACTAGCGACCTCCGCGCGACGCTTGCCAAGAGCCTTCTGAGAGGGCCGGTAGGGGGCGGCAGAAGAGCCCTCAATCTCCTTCTGACGATTATTCCAAGCATCAACAGCATCCTCATACTCGCGACGCAGCTAAGAGAGTCAGCAGAGGCTTCAACAAGTTAGAGGGAAACACTTACGCGACCTCGCTTCGACGCAGGACCAGGCCATTCGCCCTCGGAAGCAACAGCCAGGCAAGGGGCAACAACATTCAGCAGGAGCAGAACATCCTTATCATCCGTATAAGCATCAAAGATCTTTCTGAAAGTCAGCTAGGGGGCTTCTCAAATATTGAAGAGATAGGAAACAGACACTCTGGCAACTGCCCTGACGATTGGTCTTCGTGCACCACAGACATCCTTTGGTGAGACCTGTAAAAGTTAGCGACAGATTTACAAAAGAGTCATAGGTAGTCACTTACCAGTCTTCTAGACGCAAGGTTTTCCTCCAAAAGGGTCTTGGACATAACGCAGAGCGCAATCAACACAGACATGTTGCGGAGAGATCGCAGCGCGGCTAGACTCTGCAAACTTGGACATCGCAGCATTCAGATTGGCATCTTTGAGCACCTTCTTGTGGTACTCGGATAGCGGAATGCTCTCAGAGAGCTTGGGCTTCAACTCGAATGTAGAAGGGCAGAGGAGACGTCGCAGAGACTGGTCAGAGACATCGTACGGAGCTTTAATGGCATGAGCGTCCCGGATACCACCTGCAGACAAAGATAAAGAAGGGCCGGAACTAGACATAATGTTGCAGGATGGTTACGGCGACAGTAGTGGAAGGTATAGAAGAAAATAGAAAGGAGATAAGGTTGTGAAAAGAAGTTAGATAGAAGAAAGAAAAAGAAAAAAAAACAAGCTTACAGCTTGTAAGAAAAGACTGCTTTATATATTTGCAGTAAGAGTGCATAGGCCACCTGCGCCAAGGACTGACCGCTTTCCTAAGAGGGATAAGCAATAGAGAAGGTTGGAGAGATGAGATGCAGATAAGGTGCAGGTGAGGGCATTGTGAGGCAGGCCGCCTAATCCAGGTCGGCCGGTCACTGTGGCCACGGAGTGCTCGCAGAGCTGATAAAGGGCGCTGTTATCTCTTAGAATGCAGTGATAGGAAGTAGCAAAAAGATTCCCGGAGAGGTCGACACGAGAGGCTCTTTTTTAGTTAATTGAAAAAAAGTCTCTTTCCCTTCTATTATTTAAAGACATTATCAAGTGCCTTCTACAAGATCTATTACTCCGTGGCATTGGAAGCCTATTATTAGCGCTCTAGTATTCCACAGATTGCGCTAGCCCGCCGCATACAAGCGAACAGAGCAATCTACAATTCAGTAGTCTAGAAAACCAAGTACCGATGTCTCGTGGCTTCCGACTACCAATAGTCGTGTGGCGAGTGGTGTCTTATATTTGTGGCTTTATGGATCCAGGGTCCGAAATATCAAAGTGACGCAATTTTGATACCTATAAGTACTTAAGTATGGCTAGCACTCTGTTCGTGTCGATGACAGGAAGGCGCCTGTATACATGCTATTGTAAACAGGACTGTAAGAGAGTTACTTCCATTGCATTGCGCATATTATTGGTATGAAATAGTAATGTTGTTATGGAGCCACGTGTGGGAGCCCAAAGGCTACGGCCCGATCCGCCGACCGGGGAAGATGTCACGTGATGCCCCAAACTCGCACCCGCCCGCCCCTTCCCCCAAGGCACCAGTAACTTTGACGCCTCTATCGACACGCGCATCGCGCTCCCAAGCCCCACCACTTTCTTTCTTTCTTTCTTTCTTTCTTCCTTCCTTTCTTCAAGAACTTACTCCTTGCGCGAATCGTCACTGCCAGCAGCAACGATCTTCCCCCTGGTTCTCAAGTTCAATTGGCGACGATAGACTTCGGGTCTATCATTTATTCTTTTCTTTGAGTAGGTAGTGAGCTGTTCGGATGCTCCATCGTCGTGGACAACTTCGTGTCAATCAGTACGACCACCGAACCCTGTGGAAAGGTACCCGGTTGGGGCCTTTACTCTTAGTTTCGGCTATTTGGGGCGAGGTGTTGTGCTGTTTGGTGTGGACGAGTTCGCTTCAGTGGTTGCTGAAGGCAGCTCGACGCACGACTTTGGGTTATCCATCACCAGTTCTCGGTTGAGGCTGGTACTTGTGTTGGCTTTGCCTTCGCTTTGGATACCCATTGTCAACCTCATCTCCAAACCTCCCTCCGCCTTCCTCCACCATCAATTCTCTATCGCCTTCACCTCGAACACTCATCGTCCGTTCCATCTCCAACCATGTCTCAACCAACGACAGATATCATCGCCCCTGGCAATGACAAGCCGGCCCCCCCTCCCGAAACTCTCAAGACCTGGTCAAAGAGCTGCGCTGTCCTGATGGAAGGGCCTTTCGGCCCACCTGTCGCCGTCGGCCATACTCTGGGTGAACCATCCAAGATAGGAGCGGTCCTCTTCGTGTCCAGAACGAGAGATGCGGACCATTACATGTCCTTCTGTCTGTCTTTCCCGCTGCCACAGGAACAGACCATCAACGAGGACTCGGGTTTCGGCGTTCGTCACCACTGTAAGTTGGAATCCACAATACACCCTTCAAAGCCGAAACTGACAACCAAGTTTAGTTGATGGGCAATCTCGTCGGGTGCTTCCGTTCGACATTCATCGCATCACCGTCAAGTTCCCTCGCGATGGTGTCCAGACATTTGTTGAGAAAGCTCCTTCCGCTCTGGTTGCTCGTTTCCCCAAGGCCAAGACCGTAGATAAAGGGCTTTCTTTGGTCTCAGTCCATCTGCACGACGATGCTAATGTCACAGTCGACGGCTTCGGTTTACCTTATGCCAACCCCTTGGAGCCCGAAATGGAAGGCTGGGTCAACAAGAACATGCCTATCTTCGAGAAGCACACCCTCCTCGACGTCATACAACAACGGGACTTCCACTTCCTTGTCGATTGCCCAGCTGAAGCAGTCAAATATAACTGGGGTGTCGACCGAATTGCACCGCCGTTCAGCTATCCATATGGCACAGGCACAGATCATCACTGGGACGTTAACTACCTGAAGGAGCTGCTCTTAGAGACCAGGAGTCCAACCAGCTTCATGCCAGCCTACAGGTAAGTACACCACCCTGAGACTTCCCAACCACACAGCTGACAACAAACTCCAAAGCTTTGACAACGACAACGCCCACGTCAGTGTCGTCACCCAAGCCAGTGTACAGGACGTGATGTGGCTTGACGACGCCGCTGCCGCCATCCGAGAGATCAAGTTCCCGGCCTATTTCGTCCCGGAAGAACCGGTTGAACCGGTTGAACCGGTTGACTGCGATCGTTTCCTTGCCGTTGTACCCCTGAAGGAGGAATTTCGGACTGGCTATGAGGCTGCCTGGCGTCGCCTTACCAAGACAATGCCGTTCCGCCTGCATCTCTACGCAGAAGCCGATGACAAGGAGGCTGAAGGCGACTGGTAGGCCTTGAAGACCAATTATTGCAAATGGCACGAGACTGACTTCTTTTAGGGATTGTCTGATCGAGAACTTCCCCAAAGACATCAGTGCTCTCAAGGACCACGCCCTCGACAAGTACGATCTTGTCCTCCATGTCCGCCGGGCCAAACCTGAAATGAAGGCACGCGGGCCAGAATTCAAGGTCAAGACATTCAAAGATCGGTCAGAGGCCAACCGTGCGATGGAAGAGGCGACAGCGAACTAGAATTTCGTTGCCCTGAGCTTCGACGCACAGTTGTCCGAATGTGAGAGGAAGTTCTTGGCTGTCTGCGACTTCCAACCTGACGCCGAGCCCACCAATCCTGTGGCTTTCGACCTCCCGCTTCGTGACGGGAAGGCTCACGTCAAGCCCCTCATCCCGGCTGAGTTGATGGACAGAATGCAGCTGCATCGAGCACTGCTGCGCGGTAACGGGTTCTATTCCTGGATGGCTAAGCCAGCTAGCTCGGAGCCCTCTAGCGACCTCTCAGAAGCGCTGGCTTCTGTAACTTTGAGTGAGCAGCGTCCGGCCACCATGAGGTCACTTCCTATCGTCAACTATTTCAAGTGTGACGATGATGAGTTCACCGATGCCATAGTGCAAGAGGTTCTCCCGGAGGACCGTGCCCGCTTCGGACAGTACATGTCGAGCCGCCCACTCGGATTGGGCATCATCACAGCCGTGAGTATCAACCAATCGCAGATTATGTGTGCTTTGTCCTTGATGAACTAATACTAATCCGTGTGTACTTCAGGGTCCTGGATTTGGAAAGACCACCGCTGTCTCTACTGCTGTCATTGCCTTGGGTAGAAGCCACGGCACGGTCCTATGCTCTGGTCCGACCCCTGTCTCCGTAGACAACCTGGCTGCTCGAGTCGACATGATCTCCACAAGCGTTGTCGACCGCTACAACGGGAACAAGCAGGCAGATGACCCAAAGCGCGCCCGTTACTCGTGCGTCATTCGCGGTTATAATCCTCGCGACGAGATAGATACCTTCTTCAGGCTGCTGCAGCACCCACGTGAATCCGAGAGAGAGGCTCCCGGTGATCCCTGGGAAAGGTCGAGCTTACCAATATGGAGGCTGCACCTATCCGTTGCGTCCTGGCTTCTGGCCCTCTTCCGCGCCCAGGCTACTGGCGTCCGACACCTCCGACCCGACGACGGCCTCGATCTGTACAACTTGCGCGACAAAGTCGACAAGCATGAAGACTTCGTTCAGCTCCGTGCCGTTGCGACCGGCGAGATCACGTGGGAGGAGTATTCAAACGGCGACAAGGTGGTCCCGAGGCGCACCATTGAAACGTTGGGGATAGCCCTTCTTGGCGTGGCTGACATGTTGTGCACAACGCCCGAGATGACCACTGACGACATCTATCTTCTTTGGAAGACGCGGAAGGCTCGTGCCATCGTGGTCGACGAGGCGACTAGCATCAGCCGAGCAGACCTCTTCTGTGTCTGGGGCAATACCCTTCTGCCGTGCGTGCTTGCCGGAGACCCTCGACAGCTCCAACCCACGGTGATGACAGGGCATATGGAAAAGGACGCCCTCGGCAACGTCTATCATCGCCTCGTGGAGGATGCCAAGATGTCGCCCCTTGAGTTCCTCCAGGCCTCCGGTATCCCCATCTACCGGCCCAAGACTCAGCTGCGCATGGCAGAGGGCATGTACGACTGGCTGTCTGAGCTCATGTACCAGGACGTTCCATTCACATACGCCCCAAGTTGCAAGCTTTCCCTCCCACAATTCACCGCTGGTATGGCACTGGAGGACTATGTCCAACAGAGATTTGCCGAGATCAAGGCTTCTCCGGCTGGAAAAGTCTGGCCCGTCTTCATCCATTGCTCGGGCTCTCGTGTGTTCGTCAACGAGCTCACCAAATCCAAGACGAGCCCCGACCAAGTGAAGATCGCGCTGGACTCTATCCTCGGCTTCATACAGAGCAAGAATGTCGACCCTTCCCGGCTCATCATACTCGCTCCCTACGCTGCCAACGTTCATGCCGTCCAGCGAATGCGCAAACGTCCCGAGTATGCCGAGCTGTCCAGAATGCAGGCGGCCTCTACAGTCGACTCTTTCCAAGGCAAAGAGGGCGACATCATCATCGTCGTGATGGGCACCCGCTATCTCCGTCCTGGACCTGGTTTCACTTCTGACGAGAGCCGCTTGACCGTCTCGATATCTCGACAGAAGTGTGGGCTTGTGGTGGTTGGTGACATAAATGTCACCGGTGTGCTCATGGAAGAGGATGAGGAGGGCAAGAGCAAGGACAAGGATCAGGGCAAGCGCAAGCGCAAGCGCAAGGCCTGGGGCAGAAAGGCCCCGGAGGATCGGTTTGTGGTCGAGGGGCCCAATGGTGAGATTCACTTCACCAAGGCCACTATGCTGCGCAAGTTCCATATCAAATGCCAGGAGTCTGGCCGGGTTGTTTCCATCCCTGTTAGTTAAGCTTTCTTAGGCCTTTACCTTTTTATGGGCGTGACTCCTGTATGAAAAGGGAATGAACATACAACAAGCCAGCTAAGTGTGGCGGTCACCTTCCAGATCTACCCTAAGATCAGCCCTCTCCTTGCCGGTCTTGAACCTATAGTACTGTGGCCTATGACCAACCATGTACAGTACTGTATACTATAAGACATGGACCAATTCCTATGAATGATATGTTTCAATAGCACATCTCCGATGAGTCTCACCAAGCCGGCCTGTTCTAGTTGATCCTAGAGTTTGCCACTTGAAAGAATACTGCTGCTCCCCAAAGCCGCGCATATGATGGAAGGATTTTTTTCTTCTTCTTTTTTTTAAGCGCTCTGTCTTGGGGTTGAATAGATGGCTGCCCAAAGCGGTGCTGATTCTCAGGCCTTGTGCCTAAGATTAGCATTACGCTCTTCTTCACACAGAACATGTTTAGAAAAGGGGACCATATCATCAGGAGCTTCCCTAAGTACTTAAATAGGCATCAGATCTAATATCCATTGACTTTGCACCAGAGCAACTGAATACCCGGCATCTAGCCTTGAAATAAAACTTTCTATCGGCTACTCTTTCCTATCGCTAGGATTGGAGGGGTTTCCCCCTTGGAAGCTACATCCCGGATCTCAGGTGTTCTCTTGGAATCAATTGCACGTGAGCAGCCAGTCCGAGCACAAGTTTGGACCACTTCTCAGCCGCCGGGCCACTGCTCGGAGATGCGCACCCTGTGTGATCAACACCTTGATAGATCTGAATGGGCACTAGACGAGCTGATAGGGAAGTTACTGCCACCAAGTTTGGGGCCCCAATTGTGAAAGATCATGCCGAATTGGCCTGGTCTTTTAAAGCAGGCGACTCGTATCTTGGGGTCGGTCACCCATCATGGACATCTTCCTCGAGTGGCATCGCTAACATGAGACTTAGGATGGGGGCAGTCTTGACACAGAACCTCACCCTTGACGCGAGAAAAGTCGTACACGGTGGAGCTGGACAAGACCATGTCACGCATATGGATATGCCAGCGCAGACTCACGACCGAGGCCGCTGTGATTGAGTTGGGCTGAAGGGAAATGTACAATATTGATGATGCTCTCAAAGCGCCTGCTCATGAAAATCCATACATGCCGCGAGGCGACGTCCTCTCCTGCAAACCGTAAGGACTGCCCAGGCCAACCAACCGTCGAGACATACGCACAGTCTCTTGTCGTCCACCACTATTTTTTTTTGACGCCACTGAAGCACCTGGTGAAGGCAAAGGAAGAAGGGAAGGACTGTGTTCATTGGAACCACGGCAAGGTTTCCTCTCTCTCTTCTCGCGAATCGACCGGAGGCCCGAATCATTTCACTCGGGTCCTGCTCCACTCCCCCATAGCAAGCTCGTTAGCCATGCCAAACTCTCGTGCGCTCGCTCATGGTCAAAGAGTCAAGAGTAACCGTCCTACCCTCCTCCATCCACCCTTCTACCCAATCCGTGCTTATCCAGATCTAATAATGAAGAAACCAGGGTGAGCCGAGAGCCCTCATGCAGCAACAGAGGCGCCTCCGCTCTCGATAGCCTCAATTTCCTCGGCCGACCAGACACTCCGTCTGAAGCGGGCGGGCAACTCATCGCGGTCGAAAAAAACGCCATTGGCCGGGTTGATAGACGGCAAGGCGGCTGCAGGGGCGGCTCCTATGCCAGTTTCTGCTGTGCGGGTCCATGTCTTGCGGAGGGGGCCGTATTGCTGGGAGCGCTGGCGATATTCGGAGAAGGAGGCATGGGAGGTCTGGCTGGAAAAGTCTTCTGGGAGCGAGCTGGAAGGTGAAGCAGGATGAGGTTGGGGTGTATGGTCAACGGCGGCTAGGTAGGGAGATATATGATCAGCATGTATGATTCAGGCATAGGATACTGGTTTGAGAGTCGACGACCTACAAGGAATTGTGCGCTTTCCAAGGAATTTGATAGAAGGAACACGCTCAGCGTGGGCAGCAGCCTGTCGCAGTGTTCTGGTTGCAAACATCTTGGAAACTTGGTACTGTTGGAAAAGAGAAGGGCCTGTTCTGGCTATGTTGTGCTGCGTTGTGCTGTTTCTTGAGCCTTATCTGAGGTAGGCTTGTTGGTGGTAGTTGTGGGAAACTGTCGCAGATGTGCAGGACAAAGTAGAATAGAGAAGCACTGGACTTGGTCTGCAAGGATTTTGATCACAGACAAGTAAAATCTCGAGGGAGGAGAGGTGCTGGTGCTGGTATAGAAGGGAAGATGGGTGGTGAAGGTTTCGAGGGCTGGAATAATAGGAAGACAACGACAAGGAGGAGTGTTCGGAGGTTTTGAGAGGTGGGAGGAGGAAGGCGTGGGAGGAGATAGATAATCGCCGAGGGTGCAATGCACTTTGGTGGAGGATTGAAAATCACAAGCTTGCAGATGGGCCGTGCTTAAACCGACTGGGCATTTCCCCAAATTTTGAAAACAGCCAATGCAAGGTTCTCCAGGCTGCTGGGAAGGAGGGGGCCGGCTTGGGGGGAGCTTCTAGGGCTGTTGGACCGGAGTGATCTAGTCTAGGTAGGCACTGTTCAGGGGTGCCACGGCCGGTGGATTGTACAGAATCCCACCCGGAGTTAGTGAGGCAAGTGAGAGATGCAGGCAGGAACACAGCACCACACTGTTGCCCAAGCTCCGAACTCCGGAGCCACCCCAAGCCTCTAGAGGCGCTACAAAAATGCAACCAGTGCCTCAAACACGCCATTTTCAGTCTCCATCGACCCACATTTAGCGGTCCTCCCCGCACTGCTGAATGTCGCAAGCAGTGTTTTCCCCCCCTTTCCCTTCCCCTCTCTGATAAGGAAACCTAGCCCCAAGACGTCATTTCATGCTGTAATTTTCTTCAAGGACTCGGTCAAAGTTGCTTTCAAATTGGCACACCACCAAAACCACACTGCCGTACATACTGAAGAGGCTGAATATCTATACGGGACACTGATATGTCCCGAGGAATGAACAGTAGGGAGATGGGCAGGTTTTCTCGAGCTCCGAGTCCACACACACACGGCAGGTCTTCTCAAGTGTCTTACCCGCACCATTAATACCCCGATGTGGCGCAAATGCAGCCCTACCTCGGACACCTGTCACCCATCCACACCAACATGTACTATGGCAGAGTATGCCCTGCAGAGCAGATCGGGTCAGACCATCTCAAGTCAGGTATATAGCATACATGTCACAGAAACCATTGTCTGCAGAGTAATACAACGCAGCGTCTGCCTCGTGGAGAACTTCAGCACCTATTGAAAGCAATCTAGGCCTGTAGAGTCCAGGGTTCCTTTGGGTATGACTGTGAATACGAGCTGGCACAGCATATCATGTAATAGATGATAAACACCATGGTTTGGAACATGGCTGGTAATATCAAGCTATTGAACATGACAGGCCTCCTGCTTGTACCATAAAACTGAATTCATAGGATCTCGTCCAGGTCTGGTAGGTCTCTGCATCTTCCCTTCCACGCGCCCCTGAGAGCTAGGCTTTATGGTGATTCGGGAAAGAGAAACACCAGTTCTTTTTTGGGCAGGTCTTGCCGGGTCTAGCACATGATGTTTTCTTTTTACTTTTCTTTTTCTTCCCTTCCCCCGCCATATTTGCTTCATTTAACTTTGCCACTAGCCTGGTCTTGGGGGGTGACTATCCAGCATTGCCTCAAGGACCTTTTTTTTCTTCCTTCTTCTTGGCCGTTGATGCTTTCTTAAGTTTTGATGCGCTGGTGTTTCTAGCCCGGGCTTGGGAGAGCACATGTGGGACAGCTGGTTGCCAGCTGCTTTGAGTGTGGGTAGGGATACCCATGTCCGATCTTGCTGGGCGTACTGGGGTGGAAAGCGCCGTCCAACATGTGAATGCAACCCGCGTCTCCAAACACGACTCCAACGCGATTTCCCTCGTGATGCATCCATTGAATCTTCCCTCGTGCTGGGCAACCTCAATACGTTCAAGCACTCCCCTCTTGACTCTGACTTCTATTCCTGTCACATATAGCATACAAAGTCGTTGTCAAATCGATTTCCGACCCTGGCTGTCCCAGATTCGAGCCCAACCTCAACAAGCCATCAGAATGCCTGCCTCCAAACGGCGCGCAGAGGATGAAAACGACCCCTCCATCTCACCCCCACTTATCAAACGAAAGGCCCAGGCCCAGAGCAACGTTACAAGTCCGTCCAATGTCTACTCTTCATGGCATTCTCGCTGCCATCATACCCATCGTCTTCTGCCTCTCGTTCTCCAGTTAGGCTGACTTGATTCCCAATTTCCAGAGAGTGCCGTCGCCAACTTCTTCACGCCCGCGTCCCAGAAGGCCAATGTCCAAGCCAGAGTCTCTTGGAACGAACTACAAACGGAGGGCAAAGCACCATCTCTGCTTTGTGGTCAGTACAAGACGTCCAACAAGTACGGTGCCGAAGATCCTTCCGCAAAGAGACGCAAGATCGCGGCCTTCGACCTCGACGGCACCATCATCACTACTGCCTCCGGCAAGACCTTTGGCGACGATGCCGCCGACTGGAAATGGTGGGATCGCACCGTCCCTACCAGGCTACGCTCCCTCTACGAGGATGGCTACAGGATCATTATCTTCTCCAACCAGGGCGGCATCACCCTCGGGTCCTCTGTCCGCGACCCCAAGGCCAAGGGCCCAAAGGGTCCCAAGAACCCCAAACGCCTACCAGTATGGAAGCAGAAGGTCACCGCTGTTCTCACAGAGCTCGACATCCCGATGTCCATCTACGCGGCTACCATGAAAGACGTTTATCGAAAGCCAGGACTGGGCATGTGGCACACCATGTGCAAAGATTACGATGTGGCCCATGATGACGTCAACAAGGAAACGAGCATCTTCGTTGGAGATGCCGGTGGTCGTACAGCAAAACCTGCCTCTGGGGGGAAGAAGGCCATTACTAAGGACTTTAGCTGCTCTGATCGTAATTTCGCCTACAACATCGGCATCCGGTATGCCACTCCGGAGGAGTTCTTCCTCAACGAAGAGCCCAGGGACTTCCGCAGAGACTTCGAACCATCGTCGTATGCGTTTTCGGAGACGTCCGAAGTCGTCTTCGAGAAGAAGAACGATCTTGAAATTGTTATATTCATCGGGCCTCCGGGGGCCGGCAAGTCCACCTTTTATTGGACTTACTTGAAACCCTTGGGCTATCAGAGGGTAAATCAGGACATCCTCAAGAGCAGGGACAATTGCATAAAGGCTGCTAGGGAGCATCTTACGCGCGGGGAGTCCGTCGTGATTGATAACACCAACCCAGACCCAGAGACGCGCAAGATATGGGTCAACCTGGCAGAGACCGTTCAAAAATCCTCGAAAACACGACCTTCAGTCCGATGTGTCTGGTTCCGGACACCGCTGCTCGTCGCTGAACACAACAACGCCGTTCGATCCATGAACGAGGGGCTCAATCCCGAAGCGAGAGAGCTGGTGCCGAAGCTAGCTTTTAATAGTTTCTTCAGCAGATTCAGGGAGCCCGATGCCGACAAGGAGCCTTTGGATGAAGTCGTGCCAGTCGATTTCGAATTCCGAGGCACTAAGGATGAATATGCTCGGTGGAATCAATACTGGGTTTGAGCGTCCACCTGGGCAGAGCAGTATGACCTCAACCACTCACGAATGATGCCAGGAGCCGCAAAAGTGATGTCTTACTACCATGAACAGAGAAGGCACCCAACGACGTCGGCCCCGCCTCTTTTTTCATGTTGATCCTGTTCCGGGGCCTGTTCTTTGACCTATTGGTGGACTCTTCTCACAGGTCAAATAGAAGGCTCTGGGTAACTCGCCAGGAGTGACAACACCAATACTTGATGCTATAATGTCGATCCGTAAAGGTTTCATGGAATGAAGCCCAGCTCTCAAGAGATAGGAGCAATCCAACAGATGTGGATACTGGTACATGTGTAACTTTGGATGTTATCGCATCTGTGTTGCCTGTTCCGAACCGTTATCATTCATTGCTAGTCATCATGCTTCATCCTTACCAGTGTCAGGGTATTGAACATGGACGGCGTGGTATCCAACACCAGAATCACGTCACGAGAAAGCACTCGACTGTCCACCAGCACACAGCCGTACGATTGCACACGGGGCCCGCTGGGGGGCGGGGGGACAACGTCTACGGCACTCACCACAGAGCTCGAGTGGAAGTACATTCAGCGGTCGCTCCTTGTGCCAACATACTTCCTCAGAAGGAGCCAAGCAAAGTCCCAGAGCATCAGATTTACTCATATTCTTGGGTGCATTGCGCTGACTTTCCAATAGGTGGCATCGTGGGCAGACAAACTCGAATTGCAGCTCACTTGTTTATTAACTATCAACGGCCACCTGTGATGATGCTATGTAATGCATCATAGTGACGTGGTGCCTGTGTAATTTCCCGTCTGCGTGGTGAAGTCTCCCAGCTCAGTGAGACTGTCGATGCGGCCCAGCAGAAACTCGAGCTGCCT
The DNA here is from genome assembly GCA_014851275.1 of Cryphonectria japonica. Lineage (NCBI taxonomy): Eukaryota > Fungi > Ascomycota > Sordariomycetes > Diaporthales > Cryphonectriaceae > Cryphonectria > Cryphonectria japonica. The sequence goes on from JACWTT010000004.1 coordinate 161,874, forward strand.
GTACCCTGCCCCTGGCACATACTGAGGAATCTCATGCCCGGCAAGGTCAACCGTAACGAATGTCAGACCACGCTCGGTGTGTGTTGTTCCAAAGTAGCCACCACCCGCGACCAAGCCCACAGAGACGGAGGGGATCTCAGACTGGTAAAAGGTCTCATCAATAGCAGCGCCAATAGTCGGGTTGTATGGCACAAAGAACTTGTCCGTGAAGGGCGAGGAGGAGAAACCCTGGGCCCCATTCCAGGTCATATTGTTCAGGGTGGCCAACGTGCCGTTAGTGATGATGAGGTAGTCCAAGTTTCCACTGCCGACAATGACATTATTGGTGCGCTCGACGACCCCGGCCAGGACCGTGAAGCTGGACGGCTGCGAGCTCTCCAGGCCCAACGAGTCGTCCCCGCAGATGGCATAGTCGACGTGTGGGTGCACGTTCAGTGCCTCCTGGACGTCTGTCCGGTTGAAGTAGTTGTTGGGCCCATCTCCAAGAGAGGGGAACCCAAGCTCGTCCCAGAGGAACGGACAGAAGTCGGTGATGTGGTAGAAGTTGAAGCACGGGTTGACGTACAACGCTGCGAGGTAGATATCGTCCAGGACGTCACATTCGTATGCCGAGATATTGCCCGTGCCAAGGGAGGTGGGTGTTGGGAACTTGCCCGCCGGAGGGAATGTGAGGGCGAGGTCCATGAAGGCATTGTATCCACAAGCCTCGGCGCGCTCATTAATGGCCTCCACAAAGGAGTCGTTGAGGTTCAGGAGATCATTCCACTTGTTCAGGAACGGCACCGCAGGCGCTTCACTGAGCACACTGCCTGAACCGATGCTGGGGTCGTTGATCTGGATCCCCTTGACATTGTAGTAAGTCGTGTCATTTTGGTCCAAGAAGTAACTGGAAATGTATGGCACATCTAAGCAGCTCAAAGAAAGATCAGTATATGTCCCTATGTTCTGGCACATAACCTCTTCAAGCATTGACCACCTCGCAAGAAATCCACACAAGCTAGAATATCTGCCGGTGTGCCGAAGTCCCGAGACCAATTGCTGATGGGGCCTGATAGTGTGAAATTTTGACTTACACATTCCCGCATACGATTCGCCCGTGAGATAGACATCATAGCCCTGCATGTCAAAGGTCTCGATGAAGTTCTTCCAGAAACCAGCAAAGTCGACTGCAACATCAGTCTCATCCTTGATCTGGGCCGGCACCCCAGGGGCAGCCAAAGACAGGCCCGTTCCGACGGGCTGGTCGATCCAGACCATGTTGGTCAGGTTGGTCCAGGAGAAAGGGTTGGGCTGGGGCTCATAAGTTCCAGACTGCCACTGGAAAGGTCCATTCTCTTGGAACAAGCCATCCATGGAGCTGCATCCTGGGCCACCGTTCAGCCAGATAACGATCTCGTTGCTGGCGAGCGGGTTCTCGGACGGGAAGAACCAGAAGAACAGCTCGTTAGCCGTGGCGTTTGTCGCATTCAAACTGCTGATGGGCAGACGTCCAGCGTAGGACTCTCCCAGGTCGAAATTCACTTCTGGCACGCCGGTTCCATTGACAGCAAATCCTATTTTAATTTGGTTGGGTGTGTCAACAAATTAAACCGAACGAGCCCCCAGATGCTGGCGTGAGGTCTTTGACGACAGGTGCATGTGCTACTAACCTTCTGTCTTGGCGGTCAGGAAGCTCGGGCTGTCGCTCGACGCGCGCTTCTGATGAGCTACTGGCCTGGGAGCGCTCTTGGGAGCTCTGCTCTTCAGGGTGGCAGCGCGCTTGTGGGGATTCTCCGTGGCGAGCACGCCCGCAGCGCCCAGCAGCGCCGGGAACACTAATAGCGCGGGGATATGCATCTCGACGTCAACACTGGAAGAAGACGATGAGGAGGAAGGGGAGGAGAAGAAGTGACGCCCACGAGCATTCAACGACGACAGAAACCCTAAGAAGCTACATAGTGAGAAGCCGCAACCTTATAGATGTCCCAACTGCCATCCCAATTATTATGCATCCCCCTGCTGACGATGATCGCACTCATTACCTAGAAAGGGCATACACATTCATTCTGAGGTCCACCACTTGACTCAGGTAGGCCACTGCCACAGTAAGATTCCGACTTGCCCCCCCAGGGATCAGCAGATACGGAGGAAAATGGCTTGCAAACACCGCTCTAGTCTATGACGACATTCCAAATCAGGAAGGTAGATAAATTGTACAGTTGCAGCCTGGTAACGTTATACTACAAAAAGTGGAGGGGTAGGAACAGTTGTTTACTGTCTGAGTCTTCTTGGCGCCATACTATCTGTAAGACGGACGAACTGAGAGATGTGAGATCTCCTCGGCGTATGATGGCATAATGTATCGCTAAATTTCTTATGCAAGGATGCGGGAGGTGCCTGCTGCAGTGTGGCCCAAAACAAACGTTCGCCTCTCCTTGCAGTTGAGGGGTGGGAGGGTGAAGGTCCCTGCGTGATTTTTGTTGGGTTTTGTTTCCGTGATAAGCCGTGTCACAAACAAGAACCCCTTAAGAGCATGTGTGATTCGGATAATTCGGGAGTAAAGTAGTATTCAATTACATCAAACAATCCACCAATGTCCCGTTGCTGCTACTGTATAATCAGTAAGTGTAACACATGGATCGGTTGATGATGATGGAAGTAGAAAGAGAGAGAGGGAGACCGTTGCATCAAGCCAGACCGCCTGCATACAAAACGAGGCGCTAATTGACCTACTACTTCTATACGAGAGCATGCTAAGTATGAAGAGGTCGGACTTTTCGACTTGGAGCATTAAATTTGAAACAAGACAATTTCCTTTTTCTGTCCAAGCTCACCCGCCCACCGCCTTTTGTGCTTTGCTCGCTAGCATCCAGTGTTGTTAGCTTCGAGTAGGCCAGTGCGCTTCGAGCAATAGCAATACTACGTGCTGGTTTTAGCTCATAAAGCAACATAAGGGGTTCACTGTCGTGTAAATGCTTACAATAAATTTATAGTTGTATGGAGTCAATGGTACCTCTAAAGCTAAGCAGATGGGACCAGATCGTTCCGGAACCTTAAAATGATTGGCATGTGGCCAGGATTAATAGCGGAGAAAAGGAAAAGGCATGATGCAGCAGCACAGCACAGTCATGTGAAAGTCATCTCATAAGTTAATCTCAACCTCAAAATCCAGAAGCATTGTATACTAAGCATGCAGCGCTAGCAGGACGATACCATCCTTCTTTTCTTCACAGTCATATGACGGAACCGAGAAACTTTTCCTCAGCCATCGGTCTATTAAACAAAACCTTGGAAGGACATACGGTCACGTCTTTCTTTTCGTCAACAACCTTAGTCACCAACCATCTTTATATGGATGGGAACACACTACTAAACACATGTTTCTTCTAAATGGCATGCTGTGACTTATCTACCCTTCACAAATATTTTGTCTTCCTCACCTTGAGTTGATTTGCCGCCATGAGTTGGGACCTTCCGCACGATCGATCTTGGACCCCCTTTCACTGTGACATAAAACTGAGCAGACCTGAATTCTACTTCTCTGAAAAGGAGCGAGCTTATTGGTGAACAACGGGCTCAACAGGCTCCGTGGTGCGCGTCCTATTCTCCACGCAAACTGTTTAGGGGCATACCAGAATATCAAAACGGTCATTAGTAAACATGTTCATTTCCCGAATTGCTGTTGCTCACTTTCATAACAGCACCGAGTAGATACAAAATGCCAGACATTGAAAAAGCGTCAGAGGAGATTATATTTCATTGTGACCGTGCTTGTTTGCCCTTCTTCATTCCAGCGTTCGATTGATGTTCCGGAATGTTTTCTTCGGACCCGTGGTGTCATTGGGAATCTCAGTGCATTCTAAGCAATATCATTTGATCACATGGGGAAGTCAAGCATAGTCAGCTCAAAAGGGTTCGAGAACGCCAGTAGATGTTCCATATGTATGAATATGAGTTTGGCTTCAGAGGCACCTACCTGGGTACATACGTTATAGGAATTAATATTTTCCCCAAGGCGCAATCGTAAACTTTCAAGGCCGGAAACAACATGGGAATAGTTTAGATACGGAGTGCATTGACGGGCATACATTGCCTCAGAATTATGCCCGGACTAGTTACGCTGCTTGAGGCGATTGATACTTTACAGATAACCACTTTACGTCCAGGAGGGTTTGACTGCCTGATTTCGTCATCTCGCGCCGTTCTCACTGGAGCATTCAGACGATTTCCAATACTTACTGAGTAGACTTCATGTTGACACTGAAGCGACATAGAAACCAAACGACTTGTCTATCATCTTTGTGAATTGAGAGATCATTCATTAATTGATTCACAGTTAATCCGTTAGAAGTCATGCCATTCAAGTATGATTCAAGACGTGTCAAGGATAGCCATGCGTCGAACAAGTCATATTCCTGCCGCATGATGCAGAAATTGCCAACATTATATAGCACATGCTGTTCCAAATAATGACAAGCGGATGCATTCGCGAGATCGGATCTCGCATGGAATTTGGCGACGAGCACTTGATATCTTTTGCGGGCCCCTCCCTATGTTTTGGCGAAACGGGAGGAGAGCTTTATAATCTCATAAGCACGTCAACGTTACGCCATCTGCGATTCAATCACGCAAAATAGCCGCCTTGTCGACTAATAGGTCAAGATCCCCGACATCCGGGGCAAAGTGGGCTATGGAACGGATCCGGGTCTTTGATGGTGTGGCCGGCTCGTGAGGGGTACGAGGAGTTGTTTATCAGCCTGGCGATCGTTTGCTGCTCTCCTTTGGATATATAGCCCACTCGTTTCGACCAGAGAGGGTTGCCGAGATGACAACGATTCCGGCACAGATTCATTCTCTACAAAATCTTCAAGAGTTATTCACAAATACCAACTGACAATTCATACCACGATGCCGCACTCTACGGAAATCTTTCAGTACTCGTATGTGCCCGAGACAAAGGAGGATCTCGACTGGGCCGAGCGTCAGTCCATCCAATGAATTGTGTTGATCAGGAGTCTCGAGTGCAACCTTCCTAATGCTATAGCAGTTCCCAACATTGATCTCTCCAAGTATGGCACTCCCGAAGGCACGGCAGAGCTGGCTGAGCAGCTCATTGAGGCTATCCGGACCAAGGGTTTCTTCTACGTGACCAACTTTGGCATTTCCCAGGAGAAGGTTGACAGGCAGTTTGCCCTCGGAAATGCATTTTACAATCTGCCTCTTGAGGAGAAGAAGAAGTATCAGCCTGACCTCGACTCTGGTGATTACAACGGCTACAGGCCAGGCGGCCGACGCCTGCTGAGCGGTGGTGTCTATGACAAGACCGAGGTGTGGAACATGGCGAGTGAGTAATTGTATCAGTATAGCCCATGTCCGACACGGTTTACTGAAAAGCATAATTACCTTCCCAATTACAGCCAAGGATGGCCATATTACCCAGCCAATTCCTCAACTCTTGAAAGACAATCTGGAGGAGATCGAAGCTTTCGCAAAGGTACGCAGACCTCTTTCAGAATTTACCAAGGCCGAGTCCCATGAAAGCTTTTCGGTTCTAATCATAGACTTTTGAGAATTGCAGGAACTCCATGACAAGGTTCTGGACCCTCTCAACACCTTGATCGCACTGGCCCTCGAGCTCCCACCTGATTTTTTTACCAAAGTCCACCGGTGGGATGTGCACGACGAGTCACACCTGCGGTACATGAAGTACGGCAAGTTCTCCGAGGACGAGATCTCCAAGCTCTCGGACGGCCTCTGGTCGCCGGGCCACACCGACCTGGGAACCATCACACTGCTGTTCCGACAGCCCGTGGCAGCCCTCCAGATCAAGGACCACAAGACTGGCCAGTGGAAGTGGGCCAAGCCTCTCGACGGCAGCCTCACCGTGAACACGTGCGACGCACTGAGCTTCCTCACGGGCGGCTACATCAAGTCGACTATTCACCGCGTCTCGCTTCCGCCCAAGGACCAGCGCCATGTAGACCGTCTGGGCCTGCTCTACTTTGCCAGACCTCAAAATGACCTGGTGCTCAACACAATTGACTCTCCGCTGTTGAAGAGAGAGGGATTCACACAAAACGAGTTTGAGAAGGGGGGACACAGAGTGCCCACCATGGGAGGTAAGGATTCCTGTTCCCCACTGTTTTCCTCTAAAGAAATCAAAGAGAAAGAGAAAGAGAACAGAATTGGTGTTGCTGTGAGGGATCGCAAGCTGACTGACATTTGTATAGAATTCACGACTCTCAAACAAAAATGGCAGCAGGGCAAGGTCAAGAGCTATGCTGAGACTGATGGACAGGAGATTCTTCCTGGCTTCACTGGACGCCGTTACAATTAAGAAGCAAGAGAGGGGAAAGAGTCCTTAGCCCTTTCATTTGGATTCCCTACATTTTGTCACCTGCCTTAAGCATTTGCCGGGGGAGCATATCCGCCAAGATCCTGATACTGGCATGTGCTTTTTTTTTTTTTTTTTTTTTTTTTTTTTTGAGAAAAGCTCGAGATCCTTGACTCCAATTCTATTATTGTCGCGATGCGTTGAACCCAACAGCTCCCTCACTGAACAGCGCCTTTACTCCTGTGGAAGTTGCCGACACTAGTATGTCATCAATGTCGAAGATCCTCGTTTCGTTGATATTATCATTTGGAATCCATCTCGTGGAGCTCGTATTCATAATTGAACATTGAGAACTGATCGTCACCTCCTCTATCGCGGAGCGTTGCGTAATTACCACCTCGTTCCTTCGGGTTCTCCGTCGAGACTAGAGATCCTTTCTAGCTTGTATCTGAGCGCTGGAAATCAGTAGCAAGGGGGTTCATGTTTACTAAATACCAGTTGAACACGGATCATGCCGTCAGAGTTCCCCCTGACTGCTGTTGATGATTTTGTACTTTTTTTTTTGGGTCCGATCTTTCGTCGAAACGGTATATTTGACAGTATTATAATGTTGCCCTGTTGACCAGTATGATAAAACCCGAGCAGAAACGTGATGCAGATGTAGAACTGGACACATGCATGTTTTAAAGTGAATGTTTGCCCTGCAATTCGTTTCTTTTCGGGGGGGCGAGAGTGGGGGTTGGTTCAAAGATGCCCGTGCTGAAAGAAAGGCCTTACCCAGAGAGACAAGATCCACAGACTAATTACTTATTTCAAAACATCCTCATCCCTGATATAGCCTGCAAAAGCCGAAGCCTGGATTCGCGCCTCGAGAGAATTACGGTACCCGCAAGGAGGGTATCAGCGGGCCCCCAATGCAAGATAACAGGCCTGGGGACCTGCGGAACCAGCCGATGCACGAAACAGCCGGGTTTTGGGGGGCACACCTTGGTGACGTTCACGGGTTAAGTGGCAGATACCTCGGGAAGAGGGTGAGAGAGCTTTGGTTGTCTTGCGAATACGTGCATAAAGACCTGCCCAGGTGGTGACTGGTTACTACTCTTTAAGGCAGGTGAACACCCCTTGTTCGATTCATGCTTGACCTGAGCCAGCCAAGGTCCCTGGCGAGCGATACAACTGCCGTCAGGCAGGCAAAGGACATGGGAAACCAAGAAGACACCAACCCTGATGATACCCACGAGGTCCCTCTAACCTCCGAATCCCCTTGGATGTCCCCATGCGTGGATGGCCGTGGGGTGTCCCTTGGGTTGCCCGCGCTACGCCGTCGAATTGTGCGCCACTATTTAGAGCGAGATTTCGCGGATCCACCTTTTCCTGCGAATCCTTCAAGGACTTTGGAACCCCCGCGCTCGACGACGACGACGAGTGTTGTCTCTTTTTCCCTTGTTATGAAATCCGTCGTAGAGGTTGTGTATTTTCTTTCTTCTTCTTGCTCTCCCTCATGGGGTGGTCCTTCTTCATGCAATCAATTTTCTTCGATTCCGATCTCTGGTGAGGGTCGCACTCGTCGCGACACCGTCACGACAAGTGGCCGTGGTCGCCGGGCATGGCGCAATTGCCGGAGGGAGCAAGAGGCGCCGCCGTGGCCATCTTGATCTACACTTTCTTGTGTCTTTTCTGCAACATTCTTATGCTATGGTTGCTCTGGACAAGTCGACAGACGTTTAGTCGTGCGTAAACAACAACAACCCGCTGTTCCCCCCCCCCCCCTCTTGCTTTCTCTCATACATCTTCTCTTTCACTTACACTCCCGGGGAATTTTTAAAAACCCACCCACCTCTGATGCAACAGAGCGCACAGACTCCCTTGTTCCATTCCCAGATTTGGCCACTGGCTCGTCTGTTGCTAATTAAATATTCATTATCAAAACAACAGACATTGGCCTGATATGTATAGCCACGCTCTTCTCTGTCTGTGCCAATATCGCACAACAGATCAATGATCATCTGTCAGTCGGCTACCAAGAATAAAAACTCCCTTTCTTTGGTCTACCTGTTGATTATTAACTCAACGCAATGGCGGCGCAGATACTGGAGGGACGTGATGACCGCGAGGTTCTTGAACATCAAAGCGTCCGAGGGCAATCCGATGCTTGTCGCCAGCAACGGGTACACAGGGCTGGATCTTTACCTGTGGTCCATCAGTCAGTCTCTCATCTTGTTGTTCATGCTCTTGGACGTAACCTTCGATGTCGTGGCCAATAAGCTGGGGGCAGCAAGGTGACAAGTTTACTGACCATGTCTGTAGGATATTGCAGCGAGACTATCGCGGCCGGGCTGGGTTGCTTCTGGTACGTTGCCACCTTGAATCAAAATCCTCGAGGTGGATAGTATGAGTACCTTTATCTGACCAGTCTCTCAGGGCCTTGTCTTTAACACAAGCAGTGTATGATTTCTCCCACCAAGCAAATTGGGTTATGGTCAGTCGGTTTGGCAAAGTTATATCAAGTGAGTCAGCATCTCAACTTCCATCATGGGGCCGTGGTCTGTCCCAACGATCGGTCAACATAGCCTTTGCGGTTAAGCAGACTCACAAAGGTATTTGTGCTATTATGAAGCTAATGGACTCTTCCTCTTACTAGTCATTCTTCCTATAATCTTCATGATTCTGTGCCATCTTGATGTGGTACAGCGAACAGAGGCTTTATTCTTTTTCCTACTCGACGTTTTATGTAAGAGCTACTCATCATTCCTCATACCATGATTTTCTCGATGAAGGACCACCTCTCTCCCCCCCCCCCCTTCCCCTCCCTCCCACACACACACACACACACACACACACAAAGTCCTCGGGAGCCTTGTCTAACCTGCTAATTGATTGGTGCAGTTTTCGGGTTCGTCGCAGGCGGCGCTGCTGGTCTTTTGGCGATACTGGTAAAGTACATCAAGACACGAAGAGAACTAAAATCATGGGAGGTCGCAACCTACGTCGACGGGCGCACGACATGGCGGAGTTTCAGGCTCGAGGATGACGTGCCTGTCGGAGCTCTGCCTCCACCAACACACACCACAGGCATATACGACAACTGGCTCCTGACACGGTTCTCCGTAGCCTTTGTCTTTATGTGGTGGGTCTTCTTCTTCTTCTTCTTCTTCTTCTTCCCTTCCTCCCTTCTTTTCAGAAAGAAGACTACTGCTCTTTCCTCGTAATATTAACACAGTCATCACATAGCGTCTTTGAACTGGACACTGTAACTATCCAGATCACCGGTCAAAAGAGCATAGACAAAGAGGCTACTCGCCTGCTCCCGGACCTGAGCACGTCACACGCCAAATCCATCTTTGCCCTCTTCATCCCAAGCGCCTTTGCGAGTCTGCTCGCCCTGTTTACATTCGGCACAACCAAACATTTCCGCGATACCATCTACCAGACTTTCGTGCCGAAGAGATGGCAGCGGAGACCAATCGACCGAGAGTCGATGTCGCCGCCACCACCCCCACCGCCGCCGGCGGCGTCGGCACTGGACTGGAACATGAGCACGGGGGAATTGGGAAGGCGGTTTGGCGAGAGGGGGAGCTGGGCGGATGGCATCAGACATGTGAGCGGGGGCATCGCACTGCAGGAATTAAGAAATCCTCGCGAGCCTGGTACAGCCCGGAACAGAGGCAGCAGCCGCAACAGTGCCTTGCGTGACAGCGGCATCCTCCAGGGACAGCTTTCTGCTCCTGCTGGTGGTGGTGCTCAAGCTGCTGGTTCTGGAAGAAAGGAGAGCCCCAACACTGTGTTGCAAGGGGCCCGCAATCCAACGCCTCTATTGAACGAGACCACGTACCCCGTATAGCTTTGACTCATGAATAAACAGCTAAAGCAGGAACCGCCTCTCGTCGTCGACTCTGGTGTAGTGGTTGTCCTCACAACGGAGATGAGTACTCTTCGCTTCATGGTTTCTATATTTTCACTCGACGACCATGTTCAAAAGCTTCTCAGGCCTTTGTTATGTTATTGGTTGTCCTCCGCCTCCCAAGAAGCCTACTGGTATTTCCGAAACTACCTGAACGATTGAAGCAACCGATGCTGTCTCGAGGAACATGGCAATGCAAGGGCAGAATCAATCTGCACTACGGATTTCTACAACGGACGCGGAAAAGAAACCATCATGAACCAGTGAATCTCCGTCTGCATGGCGTTTCTGTTATTGTTTACTCTCTGGAAGCTATCACGGAATTTCCTGTTGCTATCTGCTCCGGGTCGTCCTGCCATCAATCCTCGACAACACAACTCTGCACACAGAAAACGCACTCGTCGAGCAACTCTACAGACCGGGAAATACACACACCCCAGCCCAGAGGACAGGGCATGGCAGCTCGGAGTCATACTTCAGGGGTAAGGTGGGCTGGGCGTGCCTCGCCCACTCATGATGCGAATGACAACGAGACCATGACCAGACACATCTCATTGGAGGTAAGGTTCCTCGGGCGCCAATTCGAATTCCCACATTCTATTCTTCTACATCAATTATTTGAGCCACGTAGTTTTGCAATCTTGACCGGCGCTTGCACACATGAGAATGCAGGCTGAATGCAGTAACTCTCTGACTCAACCCTCTTGCCTTGTACAATCGTTGCTGCCCAGACGCTGCCGCTGCCTCGACGAACATGAAAGAAAAGGGGACCCTATTGACGATTATTGCATGGCTGTATTGGATCTCTGGCGACGGGAGACTAGAACTATATGCAGGGCTGCACCCACACCGCTGCTCGCTCACACGTCTCTGCAAGCTCATGCAACCGGGCAGGGATACTTCGCAGATCAATGTTGGGGGGTGCGAGCCTGTCCTTTTTGTTGAGCGCAACTGCAACTGAGTCTCCAAAAGGTCAAGGCACGAAGGAGACCTGGACAAGCAAAGCAATACAATTACCCGATTCGATATCCAGAGAAAGAATGAGAACCCCCCCCCCCCCTTCCACACAGAATACTAATCCAGTCATCAGCAATTTCCTCGTCGTTGGAGAGCCAGTCTTTGGGCCAGGGGCACGCCACGATGATTAGGTGATATGCAGCTCTCAGGGACACGCACAACGACTTTAGAATCCGTGGCAGACCGAGAGAGGCTATTATCTTGTCATGCATATGACGCTGAGCTGGCTTCATCATCAAGCACACCGACGCGATGCAGACGTTGGGGTGTTGGCAAGAGGGTCGCGCGCGCGGTTGTACACACCCATTCAACCACCCACACCTATTCATGCATACCATCATCAAAGACTTACCAATCCACACCGGTCGTGAAGTGGTTGCTGCTAATACTACATGCCATGGCATATGCCAGACCCTCCAAGTCAGCCTACGACGAAGCAGGTTCCCGTGGAAAGAGACATATGTGTGTGTGTGCGCGCATTTGCATGTGTAAGGCCCTTTTTCACTTGCGTGCTATTGCACACCTCCATCCCGAGCTTCCTCCAAGCTTTTCTCTCTCCCTCCCTCTTTTCCTCCCTCCCTCTCCCAAGCTCGAGTAGGGCTCTCTCTCTGTCCGTGTGTGTGTGTGTGTGTGTGTGGCCGAATCACATTGGGCCACAACCCTCCATCACACCAGGGGCCGGCCGGAGCTAATGCAAGGGACAACACAGCTCAACTTAGCAGAACGTCTGGAATCATTATTCTCTCCCTTCTAGCAGGCTTGCTTACTCTCGGAGTGGGGCAAGCCAAACGTTCCTTGGCGTATGTGCAATTGACAAATACCGAGCGCGAAAGGAAGATGGAAAGGAAAGGGGAGAGGAGAAGATAGAGGCAGAGGAAGAGTGGAGGGGGCAGCCGCTGAGGCGCAGGCACGTTGCCTCAATGAGGTGGAGGGGTAGTATTTTGTAGGTAAGCCAGTGCGCGCCCTGGCTTAGGGATGCATCCACTGCTGGGGCAGAGCCGAGGGATTTTCCATCATCACCATCGTCATCTTCTTTCTTTCAACGACCTCAACGGTGCGTGTGTTGCTGGGTCTTACTGCACCAGATATTCTTTGCTTGCATGTGGTGTGGGTGTGCCGCCCAGAGGAGTAGGTTGGAAGCTCACTTCTGACCGGTCCACACGCCCTTCATAACCTGAGCGTGTCCTATGAGAAGATAGGGGCTAGGTCCTGCAGATCCGAGAATCCCGGACCCAATAGGTCACAGATTATGGGCGGTTATTGTAGACAAGGGAGATAGACTATTTGGATTGTTCAGCTTCAAATCTTGGGGTATGACAGTCTGCAATAGGTGTTGAATCTATTGGAAGGGATTCCGAAAATCTGGAACCTTGAGGATTACAATTGCCAATGCCAAAAAGCTATTGCAGTCTTTGCGTAGTTTTGCTCGGCCATCCCATTGATAAAGCACCAATGATTTCTCCTCTACCCTATGCAAGATGATCAGAGCCAGTCGTGCCAGTCTCTGCTGAGGGAAGGGGCCTAGACCACAGTTCGTTTCTGTGTGGCAAGGGAGATTACCACATAGACTGTGGACTAAGATACTATAGTACATAGCAGGGCAGGGAGGAGGGAAGACGCTTACGTCAAGGGAAAGCCATACGAGGTCGCCCAAGCTCGACTGTATAGCGAAAAGGTAGATGGTGGGTGGATAGTCCTACCACATGTTTACGAGACGATTATGGCAGATCCACCATACCTCCTAGGGAGAGGAGTCGGGTCGAGCTCAGTCACAGGCGAGCCGGACGAACGCAGCATCTGGTACCTGGCAGTGCTCTCTAGGTCGAGAAGAAAAATTGGTCAGACGGCCGGGGCGGGCCATCGGTACCGGAACGGGAGTGGGAACGGGATCAGCACATGGGCAATGGAGCAAGATGATATCAGACTTTGGACAGTAAGACACACTATGGGACAACAATGTGTTTGTTGGTCGTTGTTTTTAACCACGGCAAATATGATCGAGGTGGTGGCCTTGGCACACACACACACACACACACAGAGAGAGACAGAGAGAGAGAGAGAGAGAGAGAGATAGAGAAACAGAGGAGAATCATCCACTTTTAGCGTTTATACCGGAGCGGTTGTTTATTGAGAAAAAGCAGAGCAAGACTTCGAGGGATTGGAAGAGAAAATTCTTTCCCTGGTCCTCTTTTGCATCCTGCAGCTAAAGAAGGAGGGAGGGGGGGGGGGGGCGCAGATGGACAGACCGTGTCTGCGTTCGACCGAGCTGACTCAACTGGTAAAGTGGTGACGGGGAGGTTTTCCGGTCAAAAGCATCATGTCGTGGGTTGCTATTTTCGGAGTGAGAGCTCTTGAAACAGTGCGAAAGCAGCGAGAGAAATTTCTTCTCTTTTTTCTTGTTGGTTTTTTCTTTATTCCTTGTGACAGTCAACACAGAGTGGAACCTTGCGTCTGGGTCTGGCAATGTGTCCACCCACACAACAACAATCCCTGGAGTTGGCCCACGTACAGGAGCGCTCCCGCGTTGCGATGACGACAGGCAGATTAGACCCCCCAGGCTTGCCCTGACGATCCTAGAGCACCATGTACCGTTGTAGTGTGGTACTATAGTAGATTAGAGCCTCAGAACTTTGTTACTATGATGTACAGTACCATAGTAATTCTTTGAAATCCATAGCTAGCTGGACATGCATCTGCGCTGCTGAAAGGTGAGATGTGACAGCAAGGTTGCGCCGTGTAGCTGCGATGAAGAAAAGGAAAAGGGGGGGGGGGGACACTGAAGAGACGCTCAGACTGTTCACAGCGGGATCCTTCAATCAAAGCTCGGCCATAAGGCGTGGTAACTATGCTCACGGGCCCAGCTAGAGGGGAGAGGACTGAACGCCTCTTCAGTTATCATAATAGTAGAGAGACACCAAGGGACCTGCGTCAGCGCGTATGACGGTCGTCAAGAACTTACTATCCAGGGGTCGAAAGCCTAAGCGATGTAGCGAAAAACAACGAGGGAGGCTCTCTCTATCTCTTGCTGTCAAGGGATCAGCGCCTTGGGGCTCTCTTCTCCCAGGATGATGATGTTGGCCCTGGTCGCCGGATCATGGCGCTCGTCACAGATCATAGCGCCCACGAGACAAGCAGCCAAGCCCGAGTAACGAGCATGGAAGAGGTCTGGTCATGATCGACCTGGTAGAACTTCGTAGAAAGTCAAAACAGCCCGTCTCCAAGGACCGTGTCAGATGCCAGCACCAACAAGGAACCCTGCGGGGGTGAAGAGAAAAACTGATGGAGTGAAGAGACAGACAGGTAGACAGAGAGAGAGAAAGAGAGAAATTGTGGGCATATGGGTCGACAAGGTGCCAGGTCAAGAGAGGTCCGGAGCCTGGTCGGAGTCCAGACCAAGAAGATCTTTACCCAAGCCTGCCAGCGAGCCCACAGTTGGTCCACCTCCCGCTGCCCTTTCTGGACACCATGTTACCGTGTCAGGAGAAGGGCTGGCATGCAGCCGGCTCCCGTACGCTCGGGTACACAGGATCAGCAAGGCTTTGTGCCCGCGCGCTCTCTCTCCCCCCCTCCTCTCTCTCTTTTTCTCTGTCGCTTTCCAGGGCTGAAAACCCGATACAGGCATCTTCACTGCGAGGAGGGGTCCAGCTTTCAGCCCGAGCCCCAGCCACTTGGGTATCCCACCGAGCAACCGAGCAGCCACCCCTCCCTTGATGATCCTGCAGTTGTGGATCGGGATCGCGCCCCAACCCTCTTTTTCTTTCCTCATGCGATGCTTGAATGCGAGGAACGCACGGGGGTGAGGTTGAATACGACCGCGAATGCTCGACTCATTTCACAGTTTGACTAACTGACTAACTGACACCTGCTTGGCGTTGCTTCTGTCTGTCTGTCTGTCCAAAAAACTTGACTGACTGGGACTTTGTTGAGGCATTTTCATCCTGTCGCGGCCATTTGTTTTGCCATCAACGAGAGCATTTTGCAGCGCTAAAATGGCGCGAGTCGGAGCGCCCACAAACACGTAGAGGCTCAGGCACCCGAGGCCAAAACGTGGTCGCGGCCCGGTGGCGGCCCTTTGATGGATGGACAGACAAAGAGGAGCACGGCAGCAGGGCAGGATAGGGCGAAACGCCGGTCCATGGCTTCACCTCCTCCTGCTGTGGGAAACAGTCTCCGACTTAAGGCCGCGGGTGGCCCAGAGGTGCTGCAGCAGTAGCGTCAAACGTCAACAGCCATCATAGTTTGCAACGCGGCGAACAACAGTAGCGAGAGAGGAAGAACCAAGAAGAAGAAAGAATTGTCCGCCGTGGGCTTTTGTTCCAGAATCGCCTTAGCCTTGTCCGCTGGCGGAGGACGAGCCTACGGGTTTTAGAGACTTTGGCCGGGTCTACTGGGCACCTGGGAAAAGATAGCTAGGCGTTCCTGGTGCTAGCTCCGCTTTCTCCTTCTCTCCTCTCTCTCTCTTTCTCTTTCTCTCTTCTTGTGTCGGGGGTTCTTGCTGTGTTCGTTCACTGACGGGCATCAAGGAAAGAATTACCAACCCTGCCAACCAAGCACGACATTCCTTCCATCCCGGATAATTCATCCATCCAATTGGGACCCCCCTTGCCCTTCCTCCCTCTTTGTCTGACTGTCTGTTTGACTGTGCTGACTAACGTGAGCACACTATGAACGATCACAAACACACGGTTGTCCTCCCGCTCTATGATAGTTCTGAACGCGAGATGGGATCCCCCTCATCTCTGTGGATGGGTAACATCCGCTGCCATGATTGCGACACGATATTGACCATAGTCTGGTGTTGATGGGTGGTCCAACAACCAACTGTCGCGTGCCACCTATTCCATCCACCCTGCACTTGCACATGCATGCATCTCTTGAGTCTACCCCCCCCCCCCCGAAAACCCTTCAACGATGACCAGTCGTGGGCTTCTTTGCCCCCCCCCCCATAATTGAGTTCCCATTCTGCTGTACAGATTCCCATTCGGGAGACTTCACGTGGCATCGGTCGCAGCCGAGGTTGCAGAGGGAGGGCTTCAGGCATGGGGGAGGTCCTCTCGTGCGCATACTACAGGTGCTGTAGTGGTAGTTGGTTGGCTGGCAAGGTAGCGCTGTACTGTATGTGTAGTATTGGCACGGGGCGCATTATCGTCCTCGTGCCCAATGGGTCAATTGTCCAGAGTCATTCGACACAAATGACAGCGACGTGTGTGTGTGTGCTGTCCATCTGTCAACCTGTCAGCGGTGCTCGTCAACCCGCCTGCCGTGTCTGGTCATCCGGGCCGCTATTACGACATCTCCACAGGCTGACAAAAGCTTCTAGGGGGAAGAGGGGGTTGGCAGCCGGTGGTAAGGTGTCGCTAGCCCTGATCTGGAGGTTTCTCCCGTGTTCCGACTCATTTTTTGTACTATGGTAGACTATCATAGAACAAACTTGTCTACTGTAGTATGTAGACAGTAGATGCGAAGGATTACTGAGGTGGCCCTCCCCATGAGCTGAAGACGGCGTGGGACGGGGTGGGCGAGCACAGTGTTCGGACTCGACTCCGGCACCATGGAACCTCCTATTGAAGTTGCCAGATATATACTAACAGTATATGATACGATGTAGCAGCAATACATTTATGAAAGAGGGGAAGAGAGGGACACGCGAGGGAAGAGAGGGGGGGTGGGATGAGAGAGGTTGGCACCCGACAGCGAGCTTCCCTTGCATCGACTTACTTGGAACTACTGTGTAGTAGCACTATGGTACAGACACACTTAAAGTAAGTACTTTACATAGCACGGGAGGAATCACTACTGAGCACTCAGATCCTATCTTATACTTATTCCGAGCTCTATCGAGCGCGTCATGGTCCAGTGCAGCGCCTGCATGTTGATCCCCCCCCCTCTCAACCTCTCAAGCCACCCAACCTCTCTCGCGCGTCTTTTGTATTTTTTTTAATACCACACGGCATCGACGAGAAGAAGCAAGAGGTACGTACCGTAGTATTTTCACCTCACGATATCGTCATCACAGATCAATCCTTGTCGACCTGCACAAGCCCCGGAAAACAGAAAAGCCGCTGATCATAGCAGCGGCTTGCGGCCTTACACACAGTATGTGCGGAACGGTACCCGCTTGGCTTCTCTTCACCCGGCCTTACAGGGCTGCTACTTCTGCTCTCGTGCACTGTGAATGACTCCGGTTGAATTGCACTGTACACGGTAGCGCCCAACCTAGGCTTGCAGGCCCTGAAGCACACAGGCTTTGTTTTTGCAGCACAGCACTGGCTCTTGCAGGGTTTAGAGAAGGCCTCAGCGCGTCGCTCTTTTTCATCCCATCTCTCAACCCCCCTTACATAGGGCGACACTGCGTTTACCATAGTATATCCTCTGCTACGTGTGGAAGAAAATTTCCTGTTTTTTTTCCCTTCGTTTTTCCGCCCACAGCGGCTGCAAGTCTGTACGCTCCGGACCTATCGCCGTGGTGCAGCTAGCGCAACACAACTACCTACGCTGCACTAACCCACCCCCCTTCAGTGCTCACTGCACCACCAAACTGATTCCATGACCTAATTTTCTCACTGGCAGTCTCTTGTACAGTATAATGTACCGGCTCGGTGCACCAGCCATCGCACTGACCACCCCACCACCACCAACCAGAACAGACCAGCCCCAGAATCCAGCTACTCCAAACGGTTCTCGTCTTCTTTCCTTCTGCCGCCCACTTCCCAGTTTCCAGCTCCTCCCCCCAAAACCTGGGACCCCTGGAGCTTCACAAGGTCACTACATCGCGCTCCATCCCTGCCACCCCCACACCCCGTCCCAGCCAACCAGAAAGAGGCTACCTGATCCCTGTATGAATTTTTGCCAGGACCGACGCTTGTTGTCTCTCTCTGGTCGAGCCATCAACTGGGTGCCCATACACAATACTCTTTCGGACCCCCCCCCCCACCACCACCACGCCATCCATCCAGCAGCAACAAAACCCCAGAGCAGCCCACCACGCGACAGACCACAAGAACAACACTACTAGAGTCACCTAGAGTCACCCAACGCCCACCTCATCACCTACTGCTACCTGTTACTGCTACTGAGCACTGCCTTCCCAACAGCAACGAGAGACCACCACGACGGCGCCAGACCATACCACATCACAACCACACCACAATACAACACGGTCCCTCCTACATACACGCTCAGCGACGATTACACGGTGCCGTTCGTCCCTGTCCCAGCTCTCCTCGTGGAGAGAGAGACTGGCGCGCGCGAAAGGGGAAGACGAGGTTGTTGCGTGACTGAGTAAAGGACAAAGACGACACAATGTCTTCCACCGCAAGAATACGACCCCACGAACTATCGCTCTCGACAGCAGAAGCGGCGGCGGCGGCAGCAATAATATCCAAAGAAGGTGGACTATGGATTGGACAGCCGCACCAGCACCAGTACCAGCACCAACAGCACCAACCTCAGGGCCAAGAGCATGATCAGCACTGCCAGCACCGTCCACAACATATGCCGACCAACAGTGCCGGTGATGCCTTCGTCTTCGTCGATCCTGTTTTGAACTCGTCGTCCTCCGATCTGGCCACCCCCCTCACGCCCACCTTCTCCCACCACGGCGGCTCCCATCTGCGATATGCCAGCTCCGCCTCCTCCCTCGACCTCCAGCAGTCCTTCTCGGCGTGTTCCGACAGCCCTGTCTCGCCCACCACCCAGCAGCAACCACAGAACGTTGTCACTGCTAGCCCCGCCACCACTGGCGGCAACAAGCGCCAGCTGCCCGATGTCCAGGAGGAGGAGCCTCTCGAGCGGGACGAGGATGACGAGTCGGCAGTGTCCAGGTTGACAGATCGACAGCTGGAGAGTCTCTACGACTGTTTGTGTATGCTCCACACCCCTCCACTCCCCCACTACACTATGTCCTTCCACCCCTCCTCCTTCTTCAACCGGGGCTTGTTCTCTCTGTGATCATACAGCTGACCTCGTCTTCCCGCAAACAGGCGACTCGCCATGCGTGCACCAGAGCGCAGACATGATGGTTCATAGCGCAGACTGGACGCGCTCGGCAGACAACGATCTGAATTTCCTTGACTACGACATGGGCTTCTTGAGCGACGGCGACGCAGACGCCGGTCCATACCTGTCCAAACAGCGCAGCGGTATCGAGTCCCCACTCAACGGTCTCACCATGCGAATCGGCACGCGCTTCCCAACCTTGAGCCGCTGGAGATCTGTGAAGCGCAGGAACCGGGCATTCACCGCAGTCTCGGAGCCGTCTCTCGATCTGCCTCCTGCCCTGTCTCGCGCTACCTCCACGAGCCGGTCTTCGTCCTTGTCGGCCCCCAGCCGCAAGTTTCACGAACGTGCCAACGAGCCCCCGCTACTGCCCACGCCAGCTTCGTCCTTCTACGAGTACGAGAGCACCGACAGCATCGCCAGCGCCGTGGCCATCGACATCGGCCGCCCTGAAGTCCGTGAGAGCATTGAACGGGAGCGCGGCCTTGCCACCACGCCCCTGCTACCTCCTCTCCTTACTGAGCCGCCCTCCACCTCCTCGGCCAACCACTCGCAGCAGCCGTCTCCTCTCCAGTCTCCGACCGTTGCTCCAGTGCAGCTCAGCCCAGATCTCCAGCCCTCCCCCATATATGCGACACCTCCGCTCAGCTCGAAGCCTTCCATATCGTCTTTCCGGCCCCCGCTTATGACGAGCCTGTCTACACCCGTGGTGGCCACGAGCGAGATCGTGGTAACCATTCCCAACCTGCTGGAGCAGAACGATGCCTGGTCGGACCGTCTCGGACATGCCAACTACACCATTCTCCCCAGGCCCTATCAGCCCGATGCTACTGATCTGGATACTCTGCGCACCCTGCGCGCCGACTGGGACCTAGCTCGCGTCAATTACACCAAGCACATCGTCCGTACCGGCGAGCACTACGGAACTACGTCCAAGACGTACGCTCTCACCGAGGCCAAGTGGGCAGAGACGGAGCGGGACTGGAAATGCGCCCATGATGTGTTGATTGCGCGCGTCGCCGCCCTGAATCTGGGCACACCAGAACAGCTCAGGTGGGACAGGCTCCAGGATGACGCCTCCGCTACCGTAACCATCCCCAGCATGGTCGACAACGAGGGCAAATTTCCCGACCTAGGAGATGAGGACATCGTAGGGCCCATGGTTCGTGACGCCGTCATGGCTAGAGACTCAGGCTCTGATAGTGAGACCAGCGCCAAGAAGTTCTGGAAGAACCTGGCTGGAAAGGTTGGGCTGAGGAAGTGAGAAAGACCTTCAATTCCAGCCTCAACTTTGAAAGACGAAAGAAAAAACGCGACTTTCATCAACTACAACTTCACGACACGTAACGACGGACACGACTATGCATCCTTGGCGTTTCCCCCTTCTTGTGTACGCCTGACATCCAATTTCTCGCTTCGTTTTTACGCGAGTTGTCGACCGCCTCAATACGCAATTATACCCAAACAAACTTCAAGACACTCATTCATGATTCTATTGTTTTTTTCTTCATCCCGCACGGCATGCCGAGCGTTTTTTTTTTTCTCTCTTTCTTTTCTTTTCTCTTCTTCCTCGTTTCTTCCTTGATCCCAAAGACTGTCCTGACTTGATTTTCGGTCGGGTCACACAGCAAGGACAGCCAAAAATCATCCACGGACAGCCGCTCGTACACCCCACCCCCTCTTCTCTCTCCCAAACACCTAATTCATAACTGTCTACTTCTTAGACCTTATCTATCAATGTTTACGAATAAAGTAACTATGTATCTATTTGCTCGAGGTTAACATATGGACAGCGTTATGTGCTCGTCATCCTGCGTTTTTCTTCTTCTTTTTCTTCTTGGTCTTTGGTCAGGCGAGGCGTTCACCAAGCACACTGGAGGGGGAAAAACGACTGCGCTAGGACAGGATGGAAGATCCACACACACACACACAGACAGCATAGCATAGGAGTATCAAGGAAACAGCTGGGAGCGCGCAGACGCAGCTGGGTGCGGGGAAAAGTGAATCTGGGGGAAGCACGAGCAAGCGGGGTTGGAGAAGCCATGGCTTGGAGTGGGCGGTATCAGGCTGGTGTCACAAGGGCCCAGGCGAGAGACATAGTTAGCCCGCAGAGCCACGAGCGCCCCAGAATTATGGAAAAGAAAAAATCAGAAAAGAACAAGCGCATCGTCCCATGATCGCCTTCCAATCATCTCACGTGCACTGAAATCACAAGACGGAGAACGGAGGATCATCGGCACAATCCGGGGTCTCACATTTTGTTTCCATACTACCATTTCCTTCTATCTATTCTGCCTTGTGTCAAAACCCCCGCGCACACCTAGTAGTAGGAGGAGGAGGAGGTGGAGGGGACGCTATGTCGAGGCTACACTGCAGATTTCAAACAAGTGGTGAGACATGGTGTGTATATCCTTACGAACCACGGAACACCATGAGAGAACCAGCACAACGCGAGGGCGAGGATGGAGGAGGGAAATGGGAGTTTGAAGCCGGTCGGAGGCATTGTGCATCCTGGTTTCTCTTCCGCCAATTGACCCCTCCTCTCTCTCTCTTTCTGCCTTTTCTTTCTCTCTCTCTCTCTCTCTCTCTCTCTCTGTGTGCCTCTTTCCATCTTTCTGCTCTTGCAGAAGGGCTGTTAGTGTGTGGATTAATGTACACACACGTACACATTGTGCTACAGCAGATGCTTGGATGCATGGGGCTGGGGGACCGGCGGACGATCCGGGACGATCCCACCTGAGTAGCAGCTGATCCCCCCTCCCCCCCGGTCTCTGCTACGACACGCCCTTGTAATCCGAGACTACACACAAAATTTCCTCTCCAATTTGGCCTCTTGCTACCAAGTTACTATTATTATTGTTAGTACTTTACGTTATCTCCCTTCCTCAACTCTGGACGTCCAACCTCGCCCCAAGAAGAGGCTACAGTGTTGCCATTGCATTGACCACTATTCATTATCTTTCCCTCTCCCATTCTCTGCTCTTCCCTTTCTCATTTTCTTATGTCTTATCCAGGTTGAGCAGATAAGCCACTGCAGACGACCGAGGCAGGGTTTGAGAATACACTACCCATAGGCACTTATGACTTGATCAGGCAGTGGACGGGGAAGAAGACTCGCTGGTGGCCAATTATAAACAGTCCTCATGTCAACTTACTGTGGTAGTGCGGCTGTTGAAACAGGTGGCGTTGGGAAAAGCGTTTTCATGGATGTTGACATAAGAGCAGAGAAGAGAAGCATGTATGGGAGTGGACTTTCGGGTATCCACAGGAAGGAAGGTGGTGGTCCTAAGCGAGTTGGCATCTTCTGGAGCGGGTGTCTTGGTCTCTCGAAAGCATCTTTACCAGCATATATCAGTCGGTCATGCGGTGTGTGTGTGCTGCAGGCAGTTGGTTAGAAGAGCAAGTATTTGTGAATCATGCAGACGACAGAGCGAGAAGGGTGGCGCCATTCGTGAGGCTACAGACGAGCCACGCAAGCACAATTTGTGTCCTGTAGGTTATGTGTGTATGCGTGTGTGTGTGTGTGTGTGTGCGAGTGTGTGTATGTGCGCTGATGTGGCATTATCATTCGCTCGTACTAGAGACGTACGTTCCTGTTGCTAACCCCGCCCCCTCCCCTCCTTTTCTTTCTTTCTTTCTTTTGTAATGTTACGATAGAGGCGTAGTCATGACGAGGAGAAGCAGGCCTTGTGAGAGGCGCCATGTCTCTCTACACCTGGCCGTTATTTCATGATTCAAAGGACAGCCGCAGGCAGGCAGAAGGAAGAGACGAAGGAAGATGACGACACGCAGCCCAATAGGAAGTTCTTCTCCGCTGGCGAATGATATTTCTCTTTGTTTCCACCCCATTTCTCTTATCTGCAAGCCAGTGGAGGTGCCCAGGATGCTTCTTTTGCTTCGAGAGAGGGCACGTGTGCTCGTTGACACGCACACTTTTCCACTCCGGAACGATCCACCGGGCGCGACGCTATACTGGGTCTCGAGCAAGACTGATCCCAGGAATGGCGATAAGGGCCGCAGGAGAAGAAGTATGTTGGGACGGGATCAGCATGAAGTCGTCCCACATCCCATGGCGGAAGTGAGTGCGTGAGAGAGAGGGGTTGGGAAGAAGAGGGGCAAAGAGGCTTGGTTTCTGGTTCCTGGCTTGTCTGTCTGCTTGGATGGCTGGCTGGCTGCAGCAAGCCGCTGTGGCGGTCTCATCACGAGCTTTTTCCCCACCACCATTCCCAAGATTTTGCCTGGCCTCGTCAACCACCCAGGGAACTACCGCTGGCAGCCCATGGTACCTAGAGGAAGAGAGACAGAGAGACATATGAGGGAGAGTGTCTATTTCCTACAGAACTCCATTATAGATCGACACTGTCCGTACCCGCTGGGTTATGGTTGATGGAATATTATGGAGATTCTTCGGTCCTCCTGTCGTGTCCCGTTAGTGATCGCCGCTCAGAACACCTCGTGGGCGGTAAGTAAGAGAAGTGACGGACAGAAAACTGGGATGTGAGTGTGCTTGTTTTGCCAGGCAAGTAGTCTGTCACATTCATACTTGGACGAGGTAATAAGGCTAAGGCCGGTATGCAGGTATCCCCCCATTGCGTCCAAGGATGGCAGCCTGTGGCTTGAGCACCAAGGCAGGCATCCGCTTCTGGGACGGTGAGCGAAGCAGACAGGCAAGGCGGCCAGGTGGTCTAGAAGAAGGTACAAAGTGAAGGGAAGAGCAATGCAGGGCAGGGAAAAGGGAAAATAGCAAAAGAGAGAAACCAAATACGTGCACTGTGTGTGCTGGAATTTGTTTCCCTGTTGCATTAACTCGAGGTGAAGTGGCTTGGTGGCGCGGTAAGTGGCCGCACCTCCTTCTCCCCCCTCCCCCCCCCCTTCCTCCTCCTCATCCAAGGCTATGAATACGTGGATATATGGCCTGACAGCGTCACATCGACTGACATGCAGTGTGCACCACAAGCCCAAGTCCCGAGGCGCACACGAGTAAGGAAATGGCAGCACACCATCACCCAATAACAAGTGCAGCGCGCACCCACCCCTCCGGCCCCTCCTCTTCTTTCCCCTGGCCTCTCATTCTATATTTGGAATCATGGATGTGCGGAAAACACCCACCCACACATCGTCGATACGACATGACAAAAGAGTCAACCCACCATTCGGGTCAGGCTGCCGGTACAAGCGTGGGTGTCTGTGGCTTGAGCACAAGCCCTAGCATGCGCCTCCTCATGTACATCTGGCGGCAGCCTTCGGATGATATCGTTGCGGGATTATTCCTGACCAGTATACTCATTAGAAAGAGAGAGAAAAGTTCCGGCTGCTGACAAAAACGGAGGGAAGCAGCTCGGCTGTGCGGAGAGGACAAGGGGCAGGAATTGAGGAAGGAGAAGAAAGAGGGGGTGAGAAGGCGGACGGAACTACGGCCGATCAATGATCAAGGGACCTTGTGACACTTTCCACAGACCAAGACGTACATTAGAAGGTGGTAGCTGTATCACCTTCTCTCGATTGGTCATACGCGAACCCTGGCCTGACTGAGACATGACACTCGATATCGGAAAATCTGGTCTCTTCTTGTCTCTTGTAAGACGCGAGGAGGAAACGGAGGGTGGAACAGCGAGCTGGGGATCATCAAGCCAAGAAGGTGATCGTCAACTCATCTATGTGCGCGCATACGTACATACTCTGGCCAGACTACGTGAGCCTGGCGGGCAATAACGGAATGTAATGAACTTCTTTGCTAGCCCATGAGGACAATAGAAACAGGGAGAATGAACGTGTGCGCCAATGACAATTGAAAAGACACAGATTAATTTGATGGGTTATGTTCTGTGAATCACCTGAATCGCTGCTGCAGTGTTGCAGGATTTCCCACGAGTATTCTATATTGAGTTTGACGTTGCTTCTATTTGTCGCAATAGAGTCCAAGGAAATAATAACTGCATTAGCAAGCTGTAGTCAAGGAAAGCAACCATAACTAAGGGGTACAATGTTCTCTCTTTTCATTTTCTATTTATCTACTCAGGGTGATGAAGCAACCCATCATTTTTCATGAGATCTCAGCCAAGATGTTCAAGGATTCATCAAGGAAATCAGACAAGGCCAGGTAGTATATGTGCAATAATTCAAGCAGTAATGCTGTTGAGACTACATATCACGCAGCAGACAAACTTGTTTCCTAGGACAGACCCAGGTAAACTTCAATAAGGGCATGGCCATACATGAAGATGGTGTTATGATTTTTCTTGTAATTTGTTCATGTCTATTCTAATTTGGCTTGATTGGTATTAGCATGGTATCATTTCATAACACCTCGTCCCCTTGTTCTCCCGCTCCTCGTGTCGTCTTCATCTTCCTCCAGTCAAGACGCCCACGGTAAGTTTACGTAGAAGATGTGTCGTTCAGATCTCATAAGGACCTTTTGAAATTACTTTCCGCCAGACATGGCCTCAGCCAGGCGTGCGGCCTCAGCGGCAAACCTTGTCTTGCTGCGGATGATATGGCCCCATTTGTAGAAAGCAAGCAGCGCGGGCACAAAGATGACCGACATGAAACCAGGCACGGAGCTGGCCCAGTGGATGCCGAGCTGATCGTACATGGTGCTTGTGAAGAGAGGGAAGGCGGCAGCAGCACCAGACCGGACCACAGTCGTGGCGGCCAGCGCAGAGGCGGCATAGCCCAGATAGGCGTCGACAATGTAATTGGTCAAGCTCATGTAAAGAAGAACCATGCCAAAACCAATAAAAACACCCGCACTGACAGAGATGAGCCAGAATGTGGAGGGGCTGTTGGTCCAGGCGAACCAGAAGAGGCCAACTGGCAGACAGATCGCGCCCAGCATGGCGGGAGGAAGACGGGCCTCGGGAGGAGCCCTGCCCTGATTCTTGTCCACAACCTTGGCATAGCGCTTCTGATCATAGAGCGCAGAGTAGAAAAGTGCAATGACGATACCCAAGGCCACGGCCAAAAAGGGCAACGAGGCCACACCCTGATGCCAGCCGCGGGTCTGTTGGAAGACGATGGGATAAGCAGCGAACAAAAGGAACATGGTTCCCTGAACCACGGAAAGAAACAGTGTGAGAAGAGCGACAATAGGCTCCAGGAAGAGGAGAAGGAACGGTCGAATGGCGCCGACCTTCAGCTGGCTTGCAACCGTCTTCTCCTCGCCAACTCCATCGACCAGGTGGGGCTTGCCCAGGATGGCCTCCATCTTGGCCGCTCTCTGGCGGAGGAGGGCTGGAGCATATGTCTCTGGGAAAGTGCACATCATGGCGATCCAAGTCGGGGCCGCCAGGCAAGCAATGAAGACAGCAAGAGAGCGCCAGCCAAAGGCAGCGTCGAGAAAGCCGCAGAAAATTGGGCCGAGCATTTGGCCCATGAGACCAGCCAGTGTGAAGAAAGCCAACACGAAGCCTCGCTCATTCGTCGCGAACATGTCGGCGATAACGGCTGGCGCAACAGCTTGAGTGAAAGAGCCGGCGAGGCCACCAAGGAAACGAAGGAAAATGACCAACTCGATCGAGTGCGCTAGGCCAATAACGCCTGAGAGTATCACAAATGCGGCGTATGTGTAGAGGTAAAGACTCTTTCGTCCAAAGACCTCACTCATAGGAGACAAGACCAAGGCGCCGGCAGCGAAACCAAGAACGAAAGCTGACGTGACCATGAGAGCAATAGTGCCATCAACGTCAAACTCCGTCTCAATGTCCGTATTTCCTAGGCCAGAAAGTTAGACATGATGACCTTGTCCAATACTGACTTTCAAAGAGATGATGGCTGAGGACTACTAACCTTGCGAGAAGCCAGACGAGGCAATTGAGACGGTCCAGACAGCAATAGCCAAAATCATGGCGTTCAACCACTTTCTGCCCTTGTCAAAACAAAGTGGATTGGCCGGGTCGTTGTCCATCCACGAGACCAGATAGGGCTCGTCTTCGGTTCCGTCGCCGGGGAATGGATAGGTTAACACATCCGCCGTCACCAGACCACCGGCAGGATCAGCCTTTGCGAGCTGCTTCTCAGTAAGAGGATCCCTGATTTTGGGAACAGCAAACTTCTCATCATCCAAGCTATCTTGGTACCATGAGCGGTTCGAGGCACCAGACGCGCGGGAGACGAAGGATTGCCGCTTCTCGACATCAAAGTTGCCCTCCCAGATGGGCACCGTGTCTTCGTCACCATCCTTTGCGATATCTCTCATCCATGTTGCCCGCGGCTGGTATCTCGACTTGCGATTGTAGGCTCCGACCTGGCCAGCCCACTGGTCTGGCACGGTAGGCGGCTGGGGAAGGAGAGAGTTGCCGACGTAAAAGCTCATGCGGGAGGCTCGTGCCTCAGAGTCGAATGTGCTGGTCCATCGCTTGGTGTTTTGCTGACCGGGCCAGGAAGGAACGGCTGCTTGTTGTTGTGCTTCTTGTTCGAAGGGAGATGGCCACATCGTGATGCGTTTGGAAGCCATCCTGGTCTGCCTTCGAGCAGCATAGGGGTGCTCGGCAGCTGATGGATGGAGAGACATGTTGATCAAACAAGGTGTCTTGGCTTGAGTGGAAGGAGGAGACGGAAGTGTGTATTCAGCAGCAACTCTTGGGAAAGAACTACCAATGTAATGTAGCGGATTGCCGAAAAAGGTAACAGGCGAGTGATCAGGGCAGTTGCGAGCCAAAGAAAGGTCTAAAACGGTTTGGCAAAAGTAGGTGGTGACTAAAAGGCGAGTATGTAGGAAATGAATATGCCAGCATACAGCAAGAACGAAAAGAGAAAGGCAAATCAAAGAGAAGAAGAAGAAAAAGAAGAAAATCAACCCAGCTTAGTATGCAGCATAAAAGTTGCAAGCGAAGGGGAAATGAGAAAGGAAACACAAGGAAACCTGATGAAGAGAATGCAGAGAAAAAGAAAAGAAGGAGAAAAAGAAAAGATTTGCCGTTGTGATGTCGATAGGCCACAGCAGATTGCCAGCGGATATACCCAAACCCTCTCTCGATATTCAGTACGCGGCCACCTCGCAGCGCGCGGTCCCTCTTGTGCGTGGCAGAGTGATTGTGGTGGATACAATTCCCACACAATGACGGGCGCAGTGGATCAAGTCTGCTACCAAGCCATGCGTCCTCCTGCCCCGACTGACCCACAGGGCTTTGAGGTTCTGTACCCTGAAAATAAAAAAAGAGAGAAAGAAAGACAAGATGGCCCATGCCGTCCGCCCACTTGCCGTGATAAGTGGAGTCCATGAGGCTCTAACTACTGCAAATGTTCTCACAAGCAGGCCACAAAGGTCCCACACACGAGCAGCCATGTTGTGCCATTGGCCGGGGAAGGGGGGCCTTATTCGACCCTCGTCGCTTGTTCTGGGAGGCCGTCACTGCGGCTGAACCTGGGTTGGAAACGTACCAGTCTAGATTGTGAATCATGTAGATCCCGCGGGCCAAACACTGACTCAAAACCTGGTTTGGTTCATGTTAATACCTCGGGGGTTCTCGTCTGATCTTGTAACCAAAAAAGGGATGACAGAATACGGAAAGCCTGGCCGTCTTTGCTGGCGTAACCGTTGAAACGAATCGTCAGCCACAAGATAGGAGGAAGAAGAGAGATTTGGTATTGTTGATAAGAGATATTGGCCGATGGACTCTGTGAAAGGGGCAGAAGAGAGGCCAGTACGAATATGCTGTTAGGGGAGGCTGAAGTTTCAAGTCCCACGCTCGCGTCTCGATAGGAAGTGGGAACCTGTAAAGTGACAGCTACGGTAATTGAGCCTCTGCTAGGCTAATTGACAGCACTACTTACGGGATCTGGTCAGCCTTGCACATAGTGTCATAGTAAGGTTACTTGCAGAAATCTCCGGTGAAGCATAAGTCCTTAGTAGTTAAAGGGAGCAGGGTCTGACGCGGCGATGCCCATCAAGAACTAAGTCTCTTGGGGTTGGACGGCTTTGGGAGGGGGGCTTGGGCCTTTGACAGTTGATCAAAGTGATACGCATGTGGATCCACGAAACGCTGAGGGTTGTTCATGGAACTTAGTATAGAACCAAAGGCCCGATGTGCCGGTGCAAGGCTTAGAGCGCTGTTTGCCCACGAACAAATAATGCATGCCAGCCGATCTGTTGGAGTGGGCCGCGGGAGACAATCTTTGATCCACCCAACCCACTCTATGCGGGTCTGACGTTTGGGATTAAAGCCCCCGATGGAACTGTTTCCAAGCGAAGGGCCTGGACAACAAGCCTGGCCGCGCCCCATTGATAAACCCCCATCTCCCGCCCGTCTAAAAATTGTCTGTCTTTTGACTTGCTCGATGTTTCCGTGTCTGTTTCTTCCAGGCTCATCTCTCGGCGGCACAGACTTGGGCGCTTCGAAACAGGAGCCAACATGGGACAAGGCCGTGGAGAATTTTCTTCTTCTTTTCAAAACGAATTGGCCCTCAAGGGATAAAAAGAACCTCTTCATTCACACGTTATGTATGGAGCAACGAGGCGGCAGGCATTGGATCCCCCGACTCCTGTTTCCAACTGAACGAAGAAGAGGGGCATTCATCTCGCCCGATACCGCCTGAGATGACGACGACGACAGATCCCTAGGCGCCAAGACCGGCCTTGCACGCACGAGGGAAAACCGCCAAGCTCGCTTCCCACTCCTTTATTTGGAACAACAAAACAGCATGGTTGCTTCGGGATCCCATCTCTTCTGGGAGTGTGGCTTGAGGAGTGCGAAGTATGACTCTGGACCTCACAAAATGGTCCTCTGGGCGGACAGTTCAGGTCAAGCGACCAGGTGCAGTATTTCAGTATTGTCTTACGGTCCACGTTTATTTGTCGTATAAAGCAAAGGCATTTTCATGATGACTCCTGAAAGGTGCACATGCCATGGCGAGGCCGACTTGGGAATATCCTCTTCTGCCTTCACCATTGATGTAATTATCATCTCGCATCGCCGCGCAAAGACCGCCCTGGGCCAAGGCCGTAATAATTTCACCAACCCACCAATTCTCGTGCAGTTGTGAGGATCGCTAACTGTATCGAAATATCAACATGCCCCTTCTCCTTTCTCCTTCCTCCTTTTCTCGACCCTTTTCCTTCTTCTTCCTTGTTTCTCTTGCTTTTGTACGTGTACATCCATTGCTTGATAATCAAACCCCCAACACATTTATGAGATCATTGTTACGTTCTGATCATGCAAGTCGTTTCTTTGACTTTCAGCCCCATCGCAATCCAGCCACTCAATTGGTGCTTGGTGACCGTGACGAGTGAAGTGCGCAAATATTGCAAAACACAACGTACTTTCTACTTGGGCCACAGGTTTCAGTGATGCAGTGTACCAAAGCCCAGGCATATGATATGAAGTTGTTGCATGTTTCGCGGATGGTGTCTTCAAGGGGGACAGACCCAGTATACGTTTGTAAGGGGGACAACCCGCAGGGCAGTTTATTTGATGCAAATGATGGTTTGAGGCACTTGTATTGTTTCAATCAATGTCGCCAGTTGTCAGAGATGACTGGCCTAATCTTACCAGTAGCCGCGAACGATTCTCCTCTCGGTCTTTCTACTTGACACCCCAGCTGAGTGATCGAGATGCGTGCTCGATCTTATCGTATTGGACAAAGTGCTCATCGGCGTCTTTTCTGAGAGAGTCCTTGTCTCATTCCCGGCTTCAATTACAGCTTCTGCTGGCCCTACTCTTGAAATTCAGAGTATTTTCTTGCTGGGTTCATCACCTTAGTCTGCTAAGATAACGGGATGTTTGGGGATCCTTCTACAATTTGGAGTGATTCTCATCTCGTGTGACTCACCTGCTTCATGACCTCGTGAGACATCTCTATATGTTTCGCTTGTTCTTTGACGATTCGGTTTAGGAATTATACGCACGACTATGGTCAATTACGTGAACGTGAAGACCCTCGTGCACGACCACATTGGTAGTTAGGCCACGTCGGTGTCCAGTGAAATCATGGAGATATTGGTCCCTTTTCAGGCCAGTTAGATGTTACGGTGTTGTCGTCAGTTCATGCCCTTCTAATTACCGCATTGCATTCCCTCATGTCGCGCGCAACGTTGATATCGAGAAGGATAGTGTTTAAGATAAAGAACGGCCCCTCGCTCACAATAAAGTCCCGGGGCTTTGTCTGAGCCCTAATGCAATCAACTCAATCATAGCGTCATTCGGGTAATAAATCATCGCTGCTGGTGTCCGACTTCAGGCATTCAAGATGGCACAGCTCGCATTGGTAACCGTGCAACAATCCGTAGAAAGTGTGGAAGTCCATTTAGTTTACTGCATTACACCTTCTTAATCCCCTCGGCATACTTGGATCTGCCCACGCCCATGTACAGATCTTGTGCTGGCCCCGTTACCAATGTTGCAGTCCCAGCGCTTATTTTGTCTATATGAGACTTTCTAAAAACACTGTTTTCAACAACAACCCTTGATAGCTCAGTTGGAAGAGTGATGGACTGTAATTGTATGTAGTGTCATCCACAGGTCACCGGTTCGATCCCGGTTCGAGGGACTTTCAATTTTTTTTTCCATTTCGTTTTTGTTTTGAGTTTTTATTTATGAAATGATCTCAAAGATTTGCTTTGTTCCATCTCCCAATATTCTTGTTCGCATTGATTGCGTTGTTGGGCGCATCTTTGCTTGACCAAACTTGGGTTTTGGCCAAGCACCCCAAATCGACTGTGGCCCTAACCCTGGCTTTCTCATTAATCCCCTTCTTTTTGGGATTGACTCGGGACACCCGTTGCAATATTTCTCTTGACCTTCAATGTTCTGAAGAACTTGTATTCTCGTTTCTTCTTGTGGCTGTCGGTTGATTGATGCCTGATAATTTACATAAGGTCAGGTGTGCCACACATCCATTTCCCTTCCATCCTCTTCTGCTTACTGGTCCGAGCCAAATGCAGCAGCACTGCCCCATGACATCGTGCTTCGATTGCACCGCCGACTTGCGGCTAACCCGACGAATAAGGCTGTGGCCCGGGGCTGCCGCACCGAGAAAAGTGAATCAATCCCTCGTTCTCCCCACGAATGCTCCCAAAGTCCCTCAGTCAACCAAGATCTCAATTGGATAGTTTCGGGAGTCGCCGAGGATCATACGGAGAGTCTGCAGTGGAGCTTCATCTCCGGACAGGCGGCAGGCCTAAACTAACAAAGAACCGGATAAACGTGATGCGTCGAGGCGAGCATGTGTGAGTAGCCCCTGTAGGTTGAAATGCGATTCCCTATTATAAGAAAAAAACCCACCACGCCTGCCAACAGGCGAACATCACGCGACTCATCATGGAATTGTTCTACCTGCAAGGCGGCTTTATTCAGGCCCAGCAGATAGCATGACGACAGGGCGCAACATTGGTATAAAACAATGAGGCTGTCGATATACTGTGTTGGCGCGTCGGACGGGAGGTCTACTCCACCCGTGGACGTCTCCGTTGTCTCTCTGTCTTCTTGTTGTTGTGTCTACAGCGAATCACTGCTACACCTCAGGCCACACAGCCTCTAAGCCTGAATGTCCCCCTGCTATGAAACAACACACCAGGCACCACACAGCCTGGGTTTCTGTGCAGCTTGTCGTGGCGCAATCAAGTCGCGCTCTTTCTGTCTTTCTCCCTGCCTCACCTGATGTCAGCAGCATTTTTCAATGACTTACCAGTCATAAAATCATACACGGGCTCCCCCCTCGGTTAGTAGGCGCGTACCAGGTCATGGGAAGGGAAAGAGGGGCGGGGTGGTTGGGTTCGGTGGGCGACCCCCATACACCTGTCAAAAAATGGTTAGGGTGGATGTCTTTTGCGTCTCCCCACTGCCGATGCAGGTTGGTTCAGCTCTCTGCTGGGGGTGGTGCTACTGCAGCAGTGCAGGTGGGCTTGCGAATCCTACTGCATCTATTGGATTGAGGTTTTGAACAGCCACCACAAGCAGATCGCTCTTTCTAGGCTGGCCAGAGCGTGTCACCCCGGCCCCTATAGTACGCCTGCCAAGAGAGATCATCTTTTGATTTCTAGAATAGCTTCTGACGGTGTCCATTATAAATCCTTCTGAAGGGTGTTGATTTTCGGTGAATCTCCCAGTACCAAGAACAATGGTGGCTGCCATGTGCCATTACTGTAGAAGAATCGAAAGAAGAATAAAACATGGTTGACTTATGAGATCTGAAAAAGCGCTAAAATTCTTGATCATACCAAACTACTTCCTTCTTTCTCCCCTAGAGGAAGAGCGAAAATAGAGGGAAAGGGCGATTTCGTTCAGGCACCCAGGGTCCAAGATAGCAGGTGCAGATGCAGTATAGAGAATTGAGGCTCAGCTGAAATACAACCCCTGCAGCTGCACCTTACTGCAGTGCCCACAAGCCTCAACCACTGTTGGTCCTAGTGCTGACCACAACGTGGAGCTGGCATTCCAGTCCTACGGGCAAGTCCTCCTTCCCTCCCTCAACGTTATTCAAAATTCATCATCACATCATGGCCGCTTCTTCTCTTTTCTTCCCTTTTCTTCCTCATCCCGCCGTCCTCTTTGTCAGTCCTGGGCACCCTTCAACCTCGTGGTGATACAAATCCCTTGGGCAGACAGCGTAACTTGACTACCTCGGCGCAAAAGTGAACCTCCTCAAGATACATCTGCCCCCAGCCTGATTAAGAAAGAGTGCGTTAGAGACAGATCTATAGCTGCGAGGAGGTGACAACCCGGTGAGACGTCCTGGCCTTTTAAACGCAGCAGCCAGCCAGCGACAAGGCAGGCGTGCGTGCGCATCGGTCGATCGCCCATCTTCATTCCAGCTCACCAACCAGCGGAAGAGCTTCTTCCCTTCTGACGAAACAACAAGATGCCACCATGCATGGACCGCCGACGCCGGCGCCGGCACATACGCCACCACCGCATGCCCACGTTCGGAGTCCACAGAAGCCGCCTGGCCGGCTCGCCGCTGTATGCGACCATCACGCGCTTCGGCACCTCGCACATTCTGCGGCGGGGTCACACGCTGGACAAGTGCATGTCGCCGGCAGGTCTCCACCCACTCGCAGAGAGCGTCACGGGCCACCTGCGCCGACTGTACGATGAGCTCAAGGCGCCCGGCGAGAAGGACTTGTCGAGGGAGAGGTTCCTGCAATTTATCCGGGAGACACAGCAGGACACAAAGATACCGTCGTGGGCTTTCTCGGAGAAATGTGAGCCTTTCACGTTTGAGCAGTTCGAGCATCTGTGGTGGACCGAGTACAGCTCCGCCAAACGACCCATCCATGTCGAGGACAAGGATGTAGGCCAGCCCATCTCGAATTACTTCATCAGCAGCAGCCACAATACATATATCGAGGACGGTAACCAGATCACTGGAGAGGCCAAGGCCCTGCAGTATAAAAAGGTAAGTTGGTGAACAAGAGGGCCCCTTCCTCTTTTCTTTCCCTTTCCCCTTTTGAGTATCATCTGTGGAAAACCCAACTGTGTTGCTGACCATCAAATCTCAAAAGGTCCTCGAGAGCGGTTGCAGATGTGTCGAGATTGACGTGTGGAACGGGCTCGAGGCAGACGAGGACGCAGACAGCCTGGCACCAGCCAAGACTAGGTCGACCCACAGCCGAGAAAAGAAGAAAAAGCAGCAGCAGCAACAGCAGCAGCAGCGACAGCAACAGACTAACAAACATTGGTCCTTCTCATCAATGGTATCCTGGATGAGAGACACGTGTCAGGCGACGACGCGCAGCATGACCGTTCCTCGGAACCTCCAGACTAAGAAGAGCGAGGCGTCCTTCAAGGCGAGGCCCCCAGTGAGGGCCATGGAGCTGGCCAGAATGATGGACGACTCCGAGTCGACTATCGAGTCGATGCTAAAACGGGAGCCCAGGGTCTGCCATGCCTACGAGACTTACGCTGGCGACGTCACCCTGCACCAGTCTATCCCCTTCAGGACCGTGTGCCGGACCATCAAGGAGTCAGCCTTCACCAACGGCAACGATCTCCCCGTCATTATCAGCCTCGAAGTCCACGCCAACGCATCCCAACAGGAGAAGATGGTGGACATCATGAAGGAAGAGTGGGGCGACCTCCTACTGGACGAGGTCCTGCCTCACTGCCACCCGGAAGAGAAGCAACCCACGCTGGGAGACCTGAGGAACAAGATCCTCATCAAGGTCAAGACGGGCTCACAGGCTGCCAGCTATCTCCAACAGCAACAGCAGCAGCAACAGCAAATTAGCGACCATTCCGACGACTCTGGAAGCAGCACTCTCAAGGGTAGCGACAAATCCAACTACGGTGCGTTTTTCTCGAAGATTTACGGCAAGAAAACGCATGAAGAGGCATATGAGGGCCGCCAGCAACAGCAGCAGCAGCATAAAGAGGTGGTCCCGAAGAAGTTCATCTGCCACGCTCTCAAGCAGCTCGCCATTTACACGTACAGTCCGGGCCACTTCACCTCCTTCGACCTCGAGGACGCCAAGAAGCCCGCGCACATCTACTCGTTCGGCGAGGAGAAGCTCAAGGCGCTCCACCGCACCGAGCACAATGACCTGTTTAAACACAACCGAGGCTTCCTTGTGCGCACCTTTCCCGAGAGCCTGTCGTCCTTTTTGTCGTCCAACCCAAACTACCCAACCTT
This sequence comes from Cryphonectria japonica, assembly GCA_014851275.1. Classification (NCBI taxonomy): domain Eukaryota; kingdom Fungi; phylum Ascomycota; class Sordariomycetes; order Diaporthales; family Cryphonectriaceae; genus Cryphonectria; species Cryphonectria japonica. Next base: position 197,666 of record JACWTT010000004.1, read on the forward strand.
GTTCTGGCGCAAGGGGGTGCAGATGGTGGCGCTGAACTGGCAGGTTTGGGACACGGCCATGGAGCTCAACGATGCCATGTTCGATCACGAGAATGGCTGGGTGCTCAAGCCCGCTGGCTATCGGAGCAGCGAGACCAAGGCCAACTGCCAGGCCGACGTCATGGGAAAGAAGATGGACCTTACCATCACCGTCCTGGCCGGCCAGCACATACCATCAGATGACGATTCCGAACCCAGCAGGGGCACCACGAGAATCAATCCCGCCGCCGTGGATGCAGACCATCTTCGCCCGAGGGTCACCTGCTTCCTGCACGTCGAGAGTGCGGCCGAGAGAAACCCCAAGAAGAGCATATCCAAGGATGACATCTCTCGAAAGACGAGGACGGCGAGGACGGAACAGCCTGACTGGGGCTCTAGTGGCTCGAAGCTCCACTTCCCCACGGTGCGCCATGTGGTGGAGGAGGTGAGCTTCGTCAGGTGAGCACATCCTTGTTCTTTGTCAAATTTTCTTCTTCTGATGACTGGCTGCTGACCTTGTATCTTTCCTTTTCATATAGGTTCTATGTGGAACACTGTGGACGTGGTTGGCCCGATCGAACCGCCTGGGCCTGTATCAGACTGGACAGGCTACAAGAAGGTTACAGGCTGATCAAGCTCAAGACGGACGATGGCTATAAGAGCGACGGCCTGCTCCTAGTCAAGATCGAGAAGAAGCTCTCCGACGAGACCCCCCGGTCTCTATCGCTGCGGCGCAAGACCTGGAACATCTGCAAGGACGAAGTATCTCACCTGAAGTCGAGGTGGACATGCATGGGATGACCAATGACGATGATGATATCGTGTGTGACGCCGGCCATGAGAGAGAGGCCCGGGAGGGAGGGTGTTAAAGAGGGAGAGAAGAGGTGTGTTTCCTTCACGGCGTAAGCACAGTAGCACTTCATCGGTCGGAAATTTTGTGTGGCGTTGGATAATTCCTTGAATATTCGAGAGCGGTCTGAGCTATAGCAGCAGCAGCAGCAGCGAAAGTCGTCTTCAGTCACAACAACTCATCTTGCACTTAAGCAAAGTCCCCACAATGAAAGACGAGGTCAAACAAAAACCAGCCACTGCGTCCCTAGACATGTGAATATCCTTCAAGATTTTCAAGGAGATAACATCCGGCGTTTAGCAGGTACTTGACGACGTTCTGATACTGATGTCCACTAATAGAGAGTGAAACATGCAGACAGGCCGACTACCACCATGGCTTACCACATACAAAGAAGGGACGGAATGGGGTTCGCCCTAAACCCGACCATTTCGATGCGGGCATATGCGGGCGCTTGCGGCCGCACCCGCCGCACCACCCGCATAGTGACGACCATCAGTAAGCGGGAGTCGGGAGAGTATACAGTACTACTACTCTAGGCTCAATTGTAGGGAGAAGGGCAGATCCCCTCCGCCCCCACCTCGTCTCTTTTGGGACATATATATAGCTAACGTTATCCTCAACTTGATGAAGAAGTCTTGTTGGAAGATATCCTCTCATCTGCTCAAGCCATTCAAGGCATTTAATACATTACCCTCAGTCTTGACTCCCCTTCACTGTTTCGGACGACGAAAATTTTCACTCCATCATCATCCTGCGCACCATTAGTATTCCATAATTCCTGCATCAACCAGTATGGCGCCTCCTGTCTCCCTTCCTACAAAGAAGCTGGGTCGCAATGGTCCCGAAGTGACCGCACTGGGCCTGGGCCTGATGAGTCTCAGCAATTCTTATGGTGATGCAGGGTATGTACCAGAGTAATTCATCAAGGAGAAATAAGAAAAGGATCCGGCTGTGATCTTGCTTTCCCTCACACCCCCCCCCCCCTTCTTCTGTTTCGTTTTTTCCCCCTCCTCCTCTCAGAGTCGTTGTTAATCTTTCATTACTAACATCTTTCTCTTAACATCACAGCACAGATGAGGAGCGCTTCGCCTTTCTCGATCGCGCCTGGGAGCTCGGCAGTACATTCTGGGACTCGTCCGACTTGTACGGCGACAGCGAGGACCTCCTGGGCAAGTGGTTCAAGCTGCACCCGGAGCGGCGGGCCGACATTTTCCTGGCCACCAAGTTCGGCATTACCAAAGGCGCGGAGGGATACGGCATAGACACCTCGCCCGAGTACTGCCGCGCAGCCTGCGAGAAGAGTCTGCAGAGGCTGGGCATTGAAACAATCGACCTCTATTACATCCACCGCCTCGACGAGAAGACGCCCATCGAGAAGACTGTCGAGGTCCTGGTTGAGATGAAAAAGTAAAGTAGTCCCCAACAAAACAACAGAGAGAAGCAGAGACGGGGAGGAGCAAGAACAGATGACTGACCCGCGCCATTGTACCTTGTTTTATAGGGAGGGCAAGATCAAGTACCTGGGTATCTCCGAGTGCAGCTCGACCTCCCTCCGCCGCGCCCATGCTGTGCACCCCATCTCCGCCGTGCAGGTTGAGTACAACCCCTGGGACCTCGACATCGAGAACGAGATGGGCACCTACCTCCTCCCCGCCTGCAGGGAGCTCGGTGTGGCTACCGTCGCCTACTCCCCGCTTGGTCGCGGCATCCTGACGGGCCAGATCCGGTCCCGGGACGACATTGGCAAGGATGACTTCCGCCTGATGCTGAGCCGGTGGAGCGAGGAGAACTTCCCCAAGAACCTGGCCGTCGTCGACAAGATCGCCTCCATTGCCGCGCGCAAGGGGGTCACCGCCAGCCAGCTCGGCCTGGCCTGGGTCTTGAAGCAGGGAGACGACATGTTTCCTATCCCTGGCACCAAGAAGATCAAGTACCTGGAGGAGAACCTGGGTGCGCTCAAGGTTGACTTGTCCGACGAGGAAGAGAAAGAGATCCGGAACCTTGTGGACGACGCCACCGTCATCGGGAGGAGAGATATCCCGGGCTTGCTCAACGTCTTTGCCGACACACCTCCTCTGCAGTGAGCATGTGCAACATCTCAAACGCTGTTCTCGCCTCAGGTGGTGCATGTGCATTTTGTGACCGAGATAGGGACTCCACAGCTGAAACAAAATGAAGTGCATATTCTCCCAACAAGTTTCAAGACACATACTGCATGTAGGGGCCGTTGAGTTTGAGCTATTGAAAGCGTCCCGTGGCCTCATGTCCTGTAGTAGAAAATTGAGGAGATCATTATCGTCATGATTGCTCTTCTTCGAGCGGTCAAGAGGGTACGTATAGACATGGGATGTTTGTCGCGCATCACTCGTGATCCTCTGCATAGCCCTCTTCTTCAACGCCATCCTCGTCGTAGCCTTCAGCATCGTCACTGTCGTCGCCCTCCTCGTCCTCATCGCCGTCTTCGTCCTCCTCCTCACTTGTCGAGACCTCGCCTTCACTCTCGCCCTCGCTGCCAGGATCGTAGTCCTCCTCTTCCTCGTCCTCTTCATCCTCCTCGATGATCTGCTCTGCCCGCTCTAGCTCTGCCATATTCTCATCCTCGCCACCGTCATGTTGCACCGCACCATTTGCTGCGCCTCCTGCTACTGCTGCTGCAGCAGAGGCGCCCTTGGCATTCTCCCTCAGCTGCATCTTAGCTCTCCTGCCGGCAGCCATACTCCTGTTGTGCAGGCCATGCCTTCGCACGTAGGTCTCGTCGATGACCTGGTAATCGTCCTGATCGATCATGCCAAACTCGATCTCCTCCGACTTGGACCCCGTCTCGTCGCCAGGTGGCCCCGTCTTCTGCGGTTGGCTATCTTGTGCTGTTGCATGTGAGACATCCACCTCGACTAAAATATTGAAAGTCCTCTGCAGCACGTTCGTATATGACACGGCGACGATCCGATCGAGCGGGATAAAGAGCAGTGGTTTCTTGTAGCCCCACAGGATTCCGTTCGGGAGGAAGAAAAGGTACCCATCCTTGCTACCCCGGAAAGCCTTGACATGTACCGCCTTCTCGTTGAGACGGTAGGGCTGCTTGGCATTGCTGTGGAAGACGCGAGCATCGGTGCCCACGACCGACACGGCTGAGTTCCCAACGGATTGAAGCTGAGACTTGATGGCCCAGTCCATAAGGTTGGTGTATGAGTCTGAGACTTGGGCAGCGGTCTCTGCTGCGTAGCCGGCAACGACGCCTGCCTTTGGAGCGCTGCTCGGCACGGTGAAGAGGAGGGGTTCGAAGTCAACAGGGCCCCAGGCTTTGGTGGAGGCGAGAGCGGTGTTAGGTGGGAAGAGGATGTAGTTGTACATCAGCTGCTGTTTGTCGGGCACTGGCGCGCAGAAAACGTATTCTGTCGAGAACGTTAGCCATCTCTTGTCAAAGTGACCACAACCGCCACACCACCACCATCATCATCATCCAGTTCTAGATCATCTGAGATGAGGTAGGCAGGTAGCTAGCTAGCAAGTTGGGGAAGAATTCGAGCGTACCAATCTTGCTCCACTCGTACACCATGCCCTGTACCGGCGCGTCCGTGCCGACCTGCTTCGTGTACAGGTAGTTCTTTGTGAAAACAAGGTCGTACTTCTTCCTCTGAGGTATGGACACGCTGACCTCCTTGACCTCGAGCAAGACAGTCTCCTTGGCAGCAGCGTTTGCCAAGTTTATGAGCAGTGAGTCGTTGACGGGCACTGGTGAGGCGGACTGTCCGACCTTGAAAGTTGGCCCAGCTCGTGCAGGTGGCGCTATCATGCCATGATCGAAGGCGGCTGTCGAACCATTCTGGCCCTGTACTTCAATCCGCCGTCTTTTCGCGCTGGGTTCGTTGGAGAGGAACTCGTCGAATACGAAATTAGTGATCGAGTTGAAGAGGATGACGCGCTCAGGAGTATCTGGGAAGAAGAACAAATTTAATGTCAGCCTCCATATGGTACCGCAAGGCTCGTTTTAAGGTTTTAGAGGCAGTCCAAACAGGATTCGAGCGGCTTTTTGGGTCGTCACCGTACCAGCAGCTTGCTTGATCCCTTCAATAAGATCAGGGCGGCCCGCGAAGACCTGGCTCACTTTCTCGAGCCCGAGACTGGTCATTGTAAAAGTTCTCGAACACACACAATCGTGACTAGAAGTAAGAAGGAACAAGTACAGTCAGGCCACTTGCGGCCCAAGTTCGAGATGTGCTGTTCAAGGCTGCACGTCGTGGCAAGTTGGTGTATTGATTGGTGTGTGTCAAGGGTACAAGGCGTGTTTCCGCGTTGGCGAAAACTTTCGACGTCACTTTGGAGCTGTACTGTAAGTGCCTAAGTGGGTGGGTTGGTGCCAAGACGCTCCAGGCGCGTGCGTATGCCAGGCGCCCATCTGCTGCTGAATGTTCTTACGTAAGATTTCAAAACTGAGAACAGCAGGGCAACAATATGTTACAGACAACATAATCAATAATAGGAAAGAGAAACGGGGGAGAATTTTACGTTAAACGCCTTCTATATTGTCTCTCAGTGGTATCCGCTTCCTTTTTGTTTTGCCGTCCTACTTGCCTGCTGAAATTTTAAACCTAGACCAGGCCAGAGCTTTGCCGTAGGCATTCTTTCCCTCAGACCTCCAGTGTCATCACTATGAAGTAAATGCCCCAGCTTCACTTTATACTACTTTGTCTGATAGAAACCAATGATTTATGCAATCATGCCGTTGAGGACCTTGACTTGCTCCAACACACATGCCTTGCTGGTGCCTCCTTTGGCCGACCGCATCTCCACGCTCTTCTCGTAGTCAAAGGTCTCCTTGATGTCCTCTTCAAACCTCTCGTCAACGCCCTTCATTTGCTCGTACGTCAACTCGTTCATGGGCGTACCAGTCTTCTCCGACAGGGCGACCACCCGCCCGGAGATGTGATGTGTCTCTCGGAATGGCACGCCCTTGCGCACCAAGTAGTCTGCTACATCGGTTGCGAGCATGAAGGGGTCAAGCGCCGCCTTCATCTTCTCGGGCTTCGTGTCCAGTGTAGACAGCACACCCTCGGCGATTTGGACGCTGTCGCCTACCGTCTTGACGTGGTCCAGCATGGGCTCCACCGACTCCTGCAGGTCCTTGTTGTAGGTGCTGGGCAGACCCTTCAGGGTCATCATGAAGCCTGCCATGTGGCCAAACGCACGGCCGCTCTTGCCGCGCAGCAGCTCGAGGCTGTCCGGGTTCTTCTTCTGCGGCATGAGCGAGCTGCCTGTCGAGTAGGCGTCCGCCAGCCGCACGAAACCAAACTCGGCGCTGGAGTAGATGATCAGGTCCTCGGCCCACCGGCTGATATGCTGCATGAGAAAGCTACCCCACTGCAGGGTCTCCAGGACAAAGTCGCGGTCGGCGACAGCGCCCATCGAGTTCCACAGGAGCTGGTCGAAGCCCAGCTCTTTCGACATCATCTCCCTGTCAATGCCGAACGGATTGCCTGCCAGCGCGCCACAGCCCAGCGGACTCCTGTTGACGCGCTTCCGGATCTCACGCAATCTCTCGAGGTCGTTGGCAAATGCGAAGCCATAGCTCAGCATCCAGTGGCTCCAGCGGATCGGCTGTGCCCGCTGCAGATGCGTGTAGCCGGGCATAATGTAGTCCACTTCCATCTCCGCCCTCTTCGCGACAACCTTGAGGAAGCTGACCAGGTAGCCCTCCAGCTTGTCCAACTCGTCCCGCAGCCACAGGCGCATGTCCGTAGCAATCTGCTCGTTACGACTGCGGCCGGTATGCAGCTTGCCCGCGATATCCTTGCCAATGATTTCGCCTAGCCGGCGCTCGTTGGCGGTGTGAATGTCCTCGTCAGCGCCGGGGATGCTCTTGAAGGTGCCATTCTCCCACTCCTGCTCGACCTGCACCAAGCCGGCCTCGATCTTCTCAAACTCAGCCTGGGTTAGGCGGCCAGCTTTCGTATTGGCGCGGGCAAAGGCTATGGAGCCTAGTATATCTTGCTTGTGGAGAACATTATCGAAGGACAAAGACTCGTTGTACTGCTCCATAAGAGGGTCGAGGCCGCCTAGATAAGGGGAAAAGGATATACGGGTCAGCGTTAGAGCTACGAGGGGCCTGTGTAGTTTGGGGGAAGACGTGGTTCAAAAAGGTCAATTGAGCACCCATGAGTACCCATAGCGCTCATGCTCCTCCTTGGGCGTCCGAGAAATGGAAAAGACGGGCCTGACCTGTAAATCGGCCTCCCCAGAGCATGTTGTCCTTCTTGCCGGTTGAAGCCATTGTCTTGTCACTCTTCCTGTCTTCTCACGTTGAACAGGCCTTTGTCAGAAGCAATTGGTGGTGGATGCGTTTCGGTGAATAAAGATGGCGGACGATTTCCGGTGGAGCAGCAGTCGATTGATGTGTAGAAATCGATCAAAAGATGACTCTAACTGCTTAAGTGCTCAGTTATTATCGAAGAGGAAAGCTTGACTCACAGTTTAAGTCCTGCGAGGGCGGAAAAACGAAGAACTTCTGAGCATCCCTGCTTGCAGGCAGGACGATAAGACGATAAGCGTCCCTGCATGGAGCTACCCCTGCGCTATACTGTACAATGGTACCCATGTGTCTACCGCAACACCACAGCACTTAAGTAAGTACTTAGCACACTAAAAGTCGTGGGACAGGCGCTTTGAATTATCCTACAGCATTGTTGTGGTAACGCTATGTACTATAGCAGGTGCTGCGTCTGTAGCCCTGAGTTTGAGCCTTGACTCATCTCTTGTATATATTTATATACACTTTGACAAAGTATTGACTTATGGACATAGTCTTCACTTCCACGTCGAAGTCAAGGCCCATGTTTAAGTAGAAATGGTTGAGCAATCAAATTTTCCCAGTCCGAGGACTTGGTCTGTCTCTTCAAAGGCCTGCCGCCACCCCTCATCTTCTCCTGGCTCGGAACTGGCAGACGCTGAGAATAGATTCTTCATCTATTGTTCCGTTCAATACCAAAATGTCATATGAAGTCCAAGGTGGCCTCGAGTATCTGAAATATGTCTTCGGAAGACTTCTTAGTCAACAAAAGCACACAATATACACAAGCCGCTCCGCAATCAATTCGATACGACGATATTGATTCGTCCTGCAACCGTGCCGTTCCTCGCATTCTGTCCTGTGTATAGTAGACCCCGTTCCTTTCGTCCGTCTTCGTTATTGCGGCACGAGTTGCGCCGTTGCTCGAGGCACCGAGTGGGGGTTCTTCGACTGGTATTCGCTATGACTTGGAGGTATTACTCTCTTCCTCTAATAAGCGAATACGACGAGAGCTCTTATGCCTGTCTCCTCAACAGCCTGTTACTCCGCATAGGTAGTCATCTTGATGCAGACTGTTACACACAATATAAGCCAGTTCAGGCTGTTCACTCACCCGATTTTGAAAATCTGCAATAAGCCTGAACACTACTCTCCACGAGAACACGGCTTAAGAGGTAGCGGTATAAAATGGTTACCGATACGAAACTGTAGAGCGCAACAATTGCCATGTTTGATGTCATGATCTGCAAAACCTGACCTTGTGTCCTTGAGAGATAACATTTCAACATGCTTTACAAGGCTTTGGTGTTAGCCGTCAGCGTAGGGCGGGCAGTTGTGGCCCAAGGAGGATCACTCAAGATCAGTATGCCAACTATGAAGGGAGGAAACGAGAAAGAAGACAAGACAAGGGTCCGGCTGACATGAGCTATAGTGCCTCTAGGTGACAGCATCACCGAGATCACCTGCTGGCGCGCCAAATTGTGGGATCTCCTCGCCGACGCGAACGTCACTTCCGACATCCAGTTCGTTGGCTCCATGACAGACAACACACAGAACTGCACCGCCGTCCACACGGACTGGGACCACCACCATGAGGGCCACTCCGGCTACCTAGCCATTGATATCGCCAACTCAGATCTCACGGGTTGGCTCGCCGCCGCGGAGCCGGATGTGGTCATGTTCATGCTGGGCACCAATGATGTCTTTCAGGGCCATGCCACGACGGATATCATCGCGGCATACACGAAGATGGTTGGGGAGATGCGGGCGAGCAACCCTAATATGAAGATCATTGTGAGTCTCCTGTTCAAGAATGAAGTGAGGTTTTGGTCATGATTTCCCCCTTCTGACAACATGATTTTCTCCTCACAGGTCGATACGGTCATCTCATCCCCCTACGAACAGTCTGGGATCACTGCCCTCAACAATGCAATCCCTGCTTGGGCTCAGGGGGCAAACACGACGGCTTCTCCCATTTACATTGCTGATATTGCTACTGTCTTCCCGGCCGGTAGCACAGATCTAAGAGATGGGGTCCATCCTAACGACGCAGGCGATACTATAATTGCCAACGTACTGGCACCTTTGTTGACTTGGGTCATAGAGTCAAGCACAGCGAGTTGATTTGGTTTTGCGTCGTATTTCAGGCAGAATGCTAGGGCTCAGAGTCCAAGGATTGACTGTGAAGGATTGATTGTGAAGTTTGATGAAGTATGGCGAATGGCCAATACAAGGAATAGCTAGTCCAGATTCTGTTGAAGAGAAAGAAAGACAAAGAGACAAACCTCGAGACCCTTCACCTGCGATTTGGTCTTTTGCAAAGGCTAGGCACCCGAAGCTTCTAAGACAGTGCAATGGCCTCCCTTGCGTCTCAAGGGAAGGAAGAGAGAAGATCCGGAAGCAGGACATCGCAACTCGCTCCTCCACGCTTCTAGCCAAGATTTCGGGCTGCCAGTCAATCGTGAATACGAGACACGCACTGCCACTCGTAAGGCTCCAATGTAATTATCCCGCTAGCATTATCTTGAGACCGATCTTTGATGTAATTCGAGACCAAATAAAATAGGGGGTCGACGATCTCCTTGATAACAACGTAGCACTGCAAAGTCTCGAGGATATGCCAAGACTACATGCGCGCAAGTAGTAGTCATGATGATGGTAGTCCTTTCGAGCCCTTCGGCGTTCTTTCTTTCGGTCCATTCGTGTGTCTGGTAGGCAAAAATGTCAAGAGTACAGGACGTGTCACTTTGACCAGAACCTACTGATTAAAAAAATTCAATAGCAAACATACGGACTTTATCTACGCCCGAACTAGTTCGTTCCGTTAGTCTTGTCTGTCCAACCTATCTGACAATATAGGCAGCTTGTGCGAATCGAGAGGAATGTTGACAACATCCCGAATGTGGGACTTGGCGCACCTTGGCAGATCGCGGGTTTTCAAACAAGAGACACGGCTGTGACAATGCCGAGTTCGTTGTAACGCAGGTGGACCCTCGTCCGCTGATCTGCTCTTCAAAAAACACCAACACATGCTTTGAAGTTCCCACATCACATCAGATAAGGAAAATGGCTCGGGCAGTCCTCTCTGGCTCCACGGCGGCTAGAATTTAGTATGGTATAGTTTAAGGGGGATCGTCTGCTAGGCAAGCTGAGGCAGAACGCGTCGGCGCAGATGAGTGCGCACCAGTAATCATTATGTAACTCGAGAGGTCGGATTTGCAGACCCGCAAAATTGACTTGGAAGATCTCTCTCTATCTCTATCTTTTGCAATGATCCAGCCACATGGAAAGTGGGACAGCCCGTAGGGGAAATGGCTCCCAGAGCAGACTTGGGACGAATATCCAGCGCTTAAATAGCAGCGATTCCGGACCAGAGATATTCTCTGCGAAGCACGACGACGACCTACGAGCAACTTCTCAGGAGAACCAACACGCGCCAGCCGGCTTGAACACACTCGGTCTTTACCATCATACATTCTTTCTTTCCATACGACACAGCAAGCAGCCGCATAACACTCTTGACTATCAGGATGCGTTTCTCTTGTGCTATCATCGCCCTCGTTAGCTTGGCCACTGCCTTGGTGAGATATTCCTTACAGATTCTTTCCCCTTGCCAAGATTCTGTGCCGGTGGACTCTTTGTATGACTGACTTCCCTCTTCGCGTACATTAGCCTACACAAGGTCCTATTGAGGACAGAAGCCCTTGCTACTCGGAGGAGTGTTCCCAAACCGTCCGTACAGTAGTCATGGAGGAGCGCGCGAACACGCGCAATCAGACCTTGAGAGCAGTAGCCACCAGTGGACCTAGACGGTCGGTCAATCTGGTCGAGGTCGACGCTCGGGATATCGAGGTCGAGGACGTCAAGAAGCGGGAAGACTCGTACCCTCAAGTCGATGTCCTGGTTCGTGGACAGGTTCGCGGGCTGAAGTACGAGCAGCGCAGAAACACAAGTGCAAGGGCCGTAGGCACTATGGATCACACCTTGAAGCAGTCTAGAAACTTGTTCAAGACCGAACGTCTCATCAAGCGTGGCGATGGTCCTCATGTCGAGTAGAGCGCATGAAGAAACCAGACCACAGGCGCAAGAGCGGCGATGCGATGTCGAGGAGCGCGGTCTCCTAGATGCAATGGAACATTGCAGAGCAACCGCTCTTGGGAGGGAGACTCTGGATGAACGAATTAGCAACGCTACAACGTGTTTAGACAGGCTCATGGGAAATGCAAGGACCAGCTGGCCACCATCTCAGGGCGTTAGATTGAGCACTTTGGGAAAGGACCCTCGTCCTTGGCCCAATCAGTGAGGAAGATTGCTCAGGAGACCATCGTCAAATTGAGACGATAATGAATTATTCATAATTCAATGTCAGGCTCATGAGTTCGTAGTACCAAGGTAGCCAGTCAGTGATGATAGCCAGAGCGAGCAAAATATCGTTCGATGCCCTTCAAATAACGCCGCGTTGTTGACCGGCCGCTATGTCACTATGCATGACGGACAGGGATCCAGGCCTGAGGCTGACGAGACAGTGTGCCACAGAGTATTGAGGTTAGCGCAAGGGAACTACTATGTACAGTTGGCAGCCACACACTGCCGCTGTTGCTCCAGGACGACGACGTCATCGCTTGGCCCAGATATGATGTCGTCCGTCAGCAGGTCCAGTCGTCCACAGGACATGCCCAACCCAATATTTTGTTTTTGTAGTTTTTTTCTCCACAGTTTCATTCCTCAAACAACAGGCAAACAAACGATCAAAGGGAGACACAAGATCACAAGTATACAAACTGATGTCTTGGACCTCGTGCAAGACGATCCACTAATTGCATACCGTTACCACCTCGTCTGTCGAAAAGCAAGCTAGCGATGCCGTGACAAGTTCACTGTCCAAGCCTATTCGATTCCACTATTCCCCATTATGAAGCCCGCCCGAAGCGACCGCGGTGATAGCGAAGGTAGCCGCCCAAGGAGGAAGTCTCGGCACCACAGGGATGACTCTTTTCATGACGACTCGTCTGTTGATAGCGGCTACTATGGCTCTTCAGTATCACCAGTCTCACCACGACTTCCGCAGAAACATCTCTCGAGAGATCACCAGCACCTAACCTCTCCGAAACACGATCGTCACAGTGGCTGGTCTAAACATGATGCCAGTAGGGAGAGGAACGACGACGAACGGGACGACGCCGGCAGTGAATCGGACTATGACCCAAAAGCGAAATACTATGATCCCGTCGACGATGACGCCTATCGAGAGATCTCCTTCCGGGGCCGAGAGACATCAGACCAAACACCACTAGGCGAGGGCGCCGAGAAGAGACGGGAGAGCGATGGTGAGGGTGAACATCATGCCAGACGACGACGCCGAAGCGGGCACGAACGGCGAGACGCTACATCCCATCGCCGCCGCTCAGTGTCCTCCAACGAAAGCGACATATCCCGAGATCTACACAGACATTCGGATCGCTCTCCACGGCAGTCTTCTCGTCGCTCCTCCGACTTATCTCGACCTCAACGAGGCTCTCATCATCGTCCACTCTCCCCAATACCGTCCGAACAGTCCGAGGGCTGGCAAACCTCCTCAGAGCGGGCGGTAGGACCCCGGCACCGAAGTCGCTCCCTTATCGACCCACACAAAAGGGATTTGAGCAACGACTCATTCTCAGATGTATCAGACCTTGGATCCACAGATCCCCAGTCGAAGGACCTCAACCCAAAATCACGGACATCTTCTGAAAGGCCTCTAAGGTCACGCACCCGAGACGGACATGGTCGGGAGAGGAGCCTGCAGAACGCCAAATCCGGGTCGTCTTCATACAAGGGGGCTGCAGACATGGATGATGCATGGTACAAGACTTTCAAGGATAGAATCACGAAAGGTGTGGATATGAAACAGGTGAAGAAGGTCGGGCTTGACGCCGCCGCCGTCGCCGCAGTCAAGGTGGCGGTCGGTACGCAGCTGCCCTGGAAGCAGCGTATACCCAAGACCATCGCTGTCGGCCTTGCTGCAGCCGTGACAGACTTTCTGGTCTCGAAGACATCCCTCAGCCCTAAAGGAATGGTCGGCACAATGTACGCGAGACAGCTTGTGGAGGTTGCCTTGGCCAATCTGGTCATAAATCCGGTTAGCAACAAGGTCACCGGTGCTACACAGAAGGCCAAGGGCAAGGTTGGTGGTGGGAGGAGAAGGTGAATATGGTACCGATGTCAGGACTTGCGATGATTTGACATTATGCCACTCCTTTTGTGTGTACCTAAAGTTTGAGTTGGATTTTGACATAGTCGCACGAATGCGCCAGACTGCAAGCGTTATGTTATTGGAAATTACGTGTCTATGAGCTTGGCCACCTGAGCCCAGGTCTTGGATCCAAATGTATCGTGAAGACCTTTGACCTTCTTTCTACGATGCCCCGAACATGCGGTTCCCCCCCCCCCCCCAAGAACCAATCCCTTGCTTGCTTCTTGCTAAGGTCGTATTGCGGGATTCATCGTCTCATCAAGACAAGATCCCGAGCCGTGGTCCTCACGTGAGGTGGTCTTCCACCCAACAGCGCCAGTATCTGATTACTTCAAGTAATTTATGCAAAAGTGCCTTGGTGGATATATCTATGTCATTAGAGCCGAATAACCAAATGATAAGAAGACAAATGTGTACCGGTTGCAAGGCAAAATTGTATTTGGTCTGTTCTAGGGCTTTCCAAACAGTATTGATCACAATTCCGTAGAGAACTTGAAGTTTTAATCATATAATTGTAAACTACTGGATAGATTACGACGAACTGGGGCGGGTTTATATAAATGTTTACTCCTTCTAGGCCACGGTATCGATCGAATAATATGATCGTAATCGTATGTCGCTATGCTTAGCCTTCTCTACCAAACACGGTCAACACGGCCTGGCAGCCGTACTCAAGTTCTTGTTCGGATTGCTTGGAACTCAACAATAAGGAACCCCCCCCCCCTTCAGCCTCCTTCCTTGTTATTCCCCACAACATGTTCTCTTCTCGTGACTGTTGTTGGAACGAAGCTTGGACCGTCTGTATGACCGATGTCCTCGTATTTTAAGAAGTGGTAGCGATGTTTCGTTGCAGCCAATGTGAAAGAGCTGACTACGGTAATCTCAATAACAACTCTTTCCAAATTGTTGTAGATGTCTGAAGACAGAGAACCATGTAATAGTATCTGTCAATCTTTCCTCCGAGTGATTTAGATTTCTATTGACCATAGCACGATTTCTTATGATTAGTTACGGTGTCACTCCAAGAAGGAACTGAGGACGTATCAAGCGTTTTTCTCTTACTATGGGTGCTAAGTAAATGTAGATTCAGGCCTACTAAAGGCAATATGTTATCAAGCGAAGTGTCACTAGGCGAAGACCAACATCGGTGTATCCAGCTCTGTACTGGCGAGGCGGTAGTGTCCATGCCTACCACTATGTCTCTCAACATCTGTTTAGACGCCCTAAGGAGATAAAATGAAACTCGTTTTCTTCTTCTTCTTTGTCTTTACTCTGCTGTCTCTCCCTACTTTAAAGTAAACCCCCCCCCCCCCCTCCGCGGATCTGACGCCATATGAACTCAAGGGAACAGCAAGCCTAGGCTCTATTGTGCTGAAAATGCCTGCAGAGTCTCTCAGAATTGAGCATATAACGGTGAATTCCACCTGACCGGCGCGGAAGTACTTCGAAATCTACTCGTCTAGCCCATTTACTGCAAGATATACATGACATGGAAGTGGAGTGCTCTGAGCAATATATATATGTACATGGAGAGAAAAAGAGAGAGAGAGAGAGAGAGAGAGAGAGAGAGAGAGAGGAAGCAGTACTCTGACTTCAAGAGAGAGCCTCTCATTTTGTTCCTACATTGTAGTCCATGTGCTGCCCAGGTGAGCGAAGGGGACGTTTGACATCAACATTCTCCCTTTGCGCGCTTCGCGTAGAAAGGTAACTTTCTATATCATAGATCACAACCGACTAGGGACTCGATGAATATAGGCCATCATAACTTTTTCAGAAGTTTATGAAACAAACTCCATCGTCAACATCCCTCCTCACCAAGAACATGAAACCGAATATCTCAGCCATGCCTTTATATCTCTCCATCACGGCTTAGGCATCATATGGGCAAGATACACACCATGTCAGAATCAGCGCCCGGCAGCTTGCTGCCCTAATATACGCATAGAATGAAGTAAATAGTCTTTGCAAATTGACGTAATTACGTTCGCAGATACAGCGGACAAAACCTTCTCTCTGCCAACCGCAACACACCCATAACGACATCAGCCGAGTGACACCCTTGTCACCGTCAAACCACGGACGAGGTACTTACTTAGGCAAGGAGGCGGGCCTCCACTGAACCTCAGGATTGCGCAATGGCATCCGGGGAACCTCCCCTCCCCTCTCTCTCCCTTGACCACCGGGGATAGAAGTCGACGGGGTTTGTCTAGGAAGAACGCCTCGTCGCAAAATCAGGCCCCCAATCCAGCAGATTCTGATTTCAAATAATCACTCCTCTCTCTCTCTCTATGGCTCTCTATCTCTCTCGCTCTCGCTCGCTGCCCCCATCCCCCCTCCCCTCCCACAACATGCGCTTACTGGGATACAGCAAACATATGCATATGTTGGTCATGCAGCAGATGAGTTGTCGGGCACATCCGGTGTACAAAAGCCCTAGCAGGGGGCAACGGGTGCAAACAAGACAAAGTCACACACTTGTACCATCCGTAGTAGGCCAACGGCACCTGGATCACTGGCCCAAAGCGTCCGAAGACAGGGGCCTAATTGTCTTACTTGCTTGCTTGCATATTGGGAGGAGGGACCCGCCTCGACTTGGTGCACACTGACCCCTCCACATCACACAAGCAACAGACCCAAAAGGGTCACAAAAGTCTCAGAAAGATGTCCGAGGGATTTTCTTACTCAGACGGCGTTAATGCGTCTCGTACACTCAGCCAGTCGGGGGCCTTCCCCCAAGGATCGACTTTCTTTTTTCCCTCACTTTTTCCCTTTTCTTTTTCCTATTCTTTCTTTCTTTCTTTTTTTTTTTTTGGCGGTTCCAGATCCTTCGCTAGAGTGGTGGAAGGAGGATGCCATGGGCCATCTGATGTCACTGTTGAGGTTCAAGCTTTCTTGAAGCATGCCTCCCTTCTCTTTCTTCTTCCTTCGGTCGCTAGGGCTTAGGATCAGGCTTTGAGAGAAAGACCGGGGGAGGGGGAAGGGTTGCTTGGAAATCTGGAGGAATCACCCGGGCCTTTGTCCGATCCTCGGGAGGGATGAATAAGGATTCCCAAAGTACCTGTACCTGTCCTCATTGTACTCATTCTCCAGAGGGGCGGGCCGAGCTCTGAGAACTGGGGGCCGAAGGATGAGCGGGCAGATCGATCCACGCAAGATAACCCCCCGATGGTTTACCCGTGCGACGTGTGAGATTGCAAGTCGCTAGGTAAGTACCTAACCCACACTACTCTCCTCATCATCCTCCTCCTCAACCCCCTCTTTAATATCCTATCCCGGGTCCGAGGAGAAGCGAGACGGGAAGCGCAAACCATTGACCCACGCTGGGATCTGCCCCTCGGGAGGAGAGCCCCCTTCAAAACAAAGACGAAGCTGCCGCCGTCTTCAGCCCCCATGGCTCATGGCTTAATAGCAGGCGCAGATATATGACACGCTGTTTGCACACACTGGTGGCCACGTGGATGGCGCTATTGCTACAGCTGCAAACCGCCTGACCGCCTCATCTTGCTCCTCGAAAGATGTTGGTCCTGTGGACAGATACCCCAAAGGATCCGTGGGGGTAGGGGCACGACCGGTACATAGCAAATCGACCAGCTCCCCCGCCCCCGGTCATGCTGCTTGCATACATGATAAGCAGCGAGACCAAGAGTACATACGCCCTTCCCCTCCTACAAGGCTTAGGTGGATTAAGCGAGCATCAGCCGGCCTATGAAAGAGAAAGAAAGAAAGAAAAGAAAAGAAATCAGGCGATTCGTGATTTCTGTAGGAAGAGTGACCCATACAATCAAGGAAATTCGGTATCCAGAGTTTTGTCTTATGAGATTGTATAATCTAGACAGGGTGCAGAGGCAGATGGTCGGCACATAGTCCCCTTTACAGGAAAAGCTCGCAAAAGGGCCAGTAAGAAGACGAAGATCAGGGTGGAGCTCGTGACTACTTACCTTATGAAATCGTCTCGGTTCCTATTATACTTCATGGGTGGGGTCGGTATTTGCTACCGAACTCAGTATAATTACTTACGGGTCACAAAAGATAGACGCCTTGGTGACCTTGTTTCGAACTAGGTAAAGAGAAACGGGCTTGATTGTGGATTCATCGTCATGGCGGGAGGGATTCACCAGCGGAACCCGAAGGATCTGTCCCTACAGTGTGAGAAGCCGCTTGGTCAATAGCTAGCAAAAAAGGCAAGTGAGAGGAACACGCAGCGTGCGGCGCAGGTGGCGTGGTCATGAACTGATGGTAGTATCATAGCAGTATGTCTTGTATAAACTAGGTAAAGTAGGTAGCAGCTGGGATCAGAGGCGCCGTCAAGGCTGTATATTAGCAACAGTTCGTTATTTTAGCCCACGTCCAGTATGGACCGCTCAGGGTTTCACCTACATACAGTCGTGCTGAATGATAATGAGACGACCTCGAGTGTCAGCGAAGAGTCTCCGCACCGACTTCCTGTAAAGGTAGTAGTGACTTTTTGTTGCGAGAACCCAGCTCCCCCCCCCCCCCCCCCACAATATGAGGAATACAGGGAACATTTGTACGATGATGACCGCCAAAAGGCCCATGTTTACCCATTGGGTCCGTTGTTAAAAGTGACATGCAGGAGTGCGGCACAGAATTTATCACCAGCATGGTCTTGAAAGGGCCGATAACTTGTCGTCGGTCGGACAACCTGCCGAGGCAGTGGAGGTAACATCGAATTACAGTAAGGGAGTCGCTATATCGCAGGAAGAAGACAGGGTTGCTTGTATAGACTCATAGTCCTGAAATACGACGAGGTGGTAGTGGCCGTAGTGGTGGTGACCCATGGGCGGTTGTGGGTGCAATGTTTGCTTCTCCTCTTGCTTATAGGTTCTGTTTTCCAGGCGGCATTCTGATGCCCATCGCAGCTGCTCTGGAGGCAGGAGTTCCGCTTCCGCCTAGATTGGATCCTTGACCTTTGGCGATAACCTCGTCCACCTTACTGGCACCCAAAGAGAAGGCAGGGCACACCCATTCGCCGCAGCTGCACTTGAACCCTTGCCAGGCGTACCGACCTATGCTCGATCCACACTTGGGATTCGGACACACAAGCCGCCCATCCAGGGCTCCCTCCTCGAGGACGGGCCTCATCCAGGACAGGGCTTCGATGAAGTGGTGCGGACATGGGCTTTGATCGGCTGCTGTCTTCTGGTGAGGGACGATGAACTGATGTGTCGCGAGAACCCTCCTGCACTTCTTACAACGGAGCTCTTTTGCCGGGCTCCCGCCTTCAGCCTGGGCCTTGTCTTTCGGGGCCTCGGTCTCGTCCTCAAATATAATCCAGTCGGGCCTCTTGCCGATCTTGGCGCTCTCCTCGACCTCCCGCTCCCATAGCCACCTCTGGTACGTGCCATGGCTTTCTACGGCGTCGTCGCTGCCTGCTGGCCTGCCCATCTGGACCCACAACTCCAGCTGCTTCATGAAGCCTGGGTTGGGCTCTGCGAGCCCGCGCGTCTTGCGGACCCAGTCCAGTGCTGCCTGGACTGCGGTACGCGCAGTCTCTTCGTCGGGACGCTTGCTGTTGCCTGGAGTGAGGCCGTACCGGTGAGGGTATTTCCAGAGCAAATAGGCCACGACAGCAGTGACGGATCGGGACTTGCCCATGGCGCAATGGACGAACACGGCCCCAGGCTGCGCTGGGTCCGTCTTGTACGCCTCGTCTCTTAGCGAGAGAGCCTCCATATCGGGCCCGAGCGGTGAAGGAGCCCCCTTCTTCTCCTCACTTTCTTCACCAGGGGCAGCGCCTCCTTCGCCCCTGTCTGCCCCTGACTTTGATCTTGCGCCTGGCAGGACCGTGCCTCGCGGCCATGGCCCCGGTCCCCCGCTCAGACCCCTTTGGATGAACCTAACGGCACGAGGCAAGTGCACCAGGATATCTTCGTCATCGACATCATCGACATCCACACTCATGTGAGCGTAGCGGTCCTCGAAGCCCTGCCAGTCCACAAAGCTGTACTTAATCATGCTGAGGACAGAGGTGATCCCCTTGTCCTCCATCGACCCGGGCCGTCGCAGGGCGAAGACGCCGCCGACGTACAGCTCCTCCGGGCCGTCGACGCGGTTGAGCGCCATGGCCTTCTGCTCGGTGAGCTGGAGCTGTTCGTGGTCTGGGCCGCCTTCAAATGCCGAGCGCCCGTGACAGCGGTCCGTCAGAGGACTCGGAGGCGATGATGGCTTAGGAACGACGCCTTCGAGATCAGACGTAGCAGTCTTGGCTGCTTTCAGCTCGCGGCTAATGGCTTGAACGTTGAGTCCCGTGAGGGCCTCAAATCTTGAGCAGCACGCTGGGGATAGGCAAGTGACGTTGTCGGTGTTGTTGTCGGTGTTGTCGATGTTGTCGTCGTCGTCTCTGTCGTTATGGGTATTGCTGCTGCCGTGCGTCTCCTGGTCGCTATCACTTGCTGTGGCGTTATCTTCTATATCTATGCTCGTGTCTGACAGGGGCCCTGATGTTGATGTTGATATGGACGAGGAGGCTCCGCGGGCGAAGAAACCACGGCCTGACTCATCCGGAGATGGCATAGTCTTGTTCTGACCAGGGCCTGAGGTCGGATAACGCTTTAGCCTGGGCAGATAAAGAAGAGAAAAATTGTTTTATCAGATGTGAGAGATCTGATTCGTCAGCTTCCTCTGCTGGACCAGTGCTGTCCACAACGGAAAGGCCCATAGAGGTGGAGGAGGGTCCTTGGTGCATGTGGAATGGGTCCAAGGAGGAGTCAGTTGGGTGGAGAGTGAGTGACGTTGTTTTTCCCCTCTGTATGTTTGTGCTAAAACCAGGCAGAAGAGCTTTTTTTTTTTTTTTTTTTTTTTTTTTTTTTGTGTTTTTTTTTTTAGTTATTCATTAAGAGGTCCAGTTCACGTTGGTGGTTCGCTGGGGCCCCGTTCCCTTACACCATACCA